>JARHVA010001303.1:3240000-3292500 GCA_037957365.1 Torreya grandis
TGACACTTCTCACATTCCCTTACATAGTTGATAAATCATGTTTAAGAGTGGGCTAGAAGTATCCCATCCTATGGATTTTACTATAGTTGTATGGACACTAAAATTTACACAAAAAACATCATCGTGATAATAAAAATGGCCTTAATTTTACTCCTATTGATCGACACATCGCATTAACATGTCTTTAAAATATTTACAATAGAGAACCTCTTCAATAATGACATATTTATTTGAAATGATGAAAACACGACACATTTTTTATGAATTGGTGCCCTAGGGATAAGTATAGTCAATTGAATAATTTATGATGTCATTCTATGAAGTAGATGAGAGAATCCTAGGTTTATCTATATATCATATTAATTCATCAGGAAAATAAGTATATACGAGATCACCAAATTTTAAGTGGGAATCTTCCAACCAATTAACAATAGTTTATCACTTAATGGACATTTGGTTGACATAGGTCAGATTGATTTTTCTCAAAATCATGATGAAATTCCCATCCTTTCATGAGAGGATTGGTTAGGTTAGGAATGTTCATAAGGACTGGGACCTCACTATGACCCTTTTTTTATTATGTAATATTGTAAGTGCTTGTTATAAAGAAAATGACTAAACACTATTTTAATGATTGTGTATAGCAAGTCTCACAAACAATGAAATCATGTCTAATAATTTAAATGGTTAGTTCTTTTCCATCATCATCCTATTGGGCAAACATACATGCAAGGGATACCTTATTCACCCTTATGTAATGTATGACGTGTTTGTTGGGTATAGGCACCATGAGTGTTAGGAGAGACATAAGAAAAACATTTACCACTTTAAATGCATCTTGTAAATCCTTCATCCAAATAAAACCACTCTCATTCTTAAATAAATTTTTAATAGGATGAATTGCATAAGTAAGATTAGGCATAAATGTAAAAATTTCATTTAGCTTCCCCATGAATGATCTAATTCCTAACTCAGCAGTAGGGGATAACATGTCTAATATCACATGAATTTTGCATACATCTATGTCAATTTCATGTTGGTAAATAATGCAATCGAGGATTTTATAAATTATTACTCCAAACATACACTTTTGGGGATTAAGGGTGACCCCATACTCAATGATATGCATGAGAATGGTACGTAATACCTCTAAATTATTTAATCTTCTTCTTGAATTTCCAATAAGATAAAAAAATGTATACCTCTATTTATTTATGGATAAGATCATGTGAAATATGGGTCATGGCCCTTTGATATTTATTACTAATGTTTTTAAGGTCAAAGGTCATGACTACATATAAAAAGGTTCCCCATGGTGTAGTAAAGGATGTTTTGCTTTGATCTTATTCTAAAATTTGAATTTTATTATATCCATATAAACTATCCATTAGGGATAACAACTCATAACTTATGATAGTGTCAATGATAACAGCAATGGAAGGAAGATGGAAACCATACTTAGGACACAATTTTTTTATATCATTTAAATCAATAGATATCTTAATTTTTTTATTTTTTATTTATAATGAAAATGATATTGGACATCCATTTATAATACTCCATGAGATTTATGAACCCTAATTTTATTAGTTTCATGACATCTTATTTTACAATCAATGCAACCTTGGGTTTGAATAGTCTGAGCTTTGTTTTACAAGTTTCACATCATGTGTGGTAACGAAGTTGTGGACAACTACTTCAAACTAAATACCTATCATGTCTACATAGTAAAAGGCAAAGGCTTTAAAATTTTTGTTAAGCAACTTATTATGGTTTTATAACTCTTAGGGTGAGAATAAAGACAATATTTGAGGATCCTATGGCTTTATTTGAACCCTATTTTAATATCTATGGTGTCTTCAATTAGGTAAGCATTCCATCCTTCAATTTTTTTAGAGCATAAGGAAGAATAGGATCCTCATTTTCAATTTTAAATATGTCAAGCTCTTCATAAGAGGAGAGATAGTATTTGATATTATAGTAGGAATTATAGGAATAAAACCGAAGGGTAGACATGGGATATAAAGCTAAATAAAATCCGTTTTTATGATATGATGAGGGAATATTTTCATAGGATCATAAGAATTATGATATCCACATCATTTTAACAAATTTAAAGACTGGAAAAGCACTGTATTTTCTAATATACGTAAGAAATTGATCATTTGATGGATTTTGGACAAGGGGTTTATACCTGACACAGACTATGATACGTAATTTTGGTATCTTTGGATCAGGGAGAAAATGAGAATAATAAGTATCCATAGAATCAACAAGCTGATTATTTTCTCTAGGAATGTTATCTATTGAAACAAAATTAAATTATGTAGCACCCATGTGTATTATATTCTTATAGAGCTGAAGATGCTCAGCTTTAATTCGGTAGACTTATTAAACTTGATTAATCACTATTTACAAGTCACCTTGGATCTTTAGATTTTGAAAACCCAATATTTTTAAAACAAGCATACCCAAAAATAGGAATTCATACTCTATCCCATTGTTTATGCATTTGAATTATAGTTTGAAGCCAAAGCGCATGATCCTTCCTAAAGGGGATATTACGATGATTCTTGCCCCTATGTTGAGATGAATTTTTTCCCTATCATAGTGAAGGGTTCATTGATCATTCATGGAGGAATAATAATCATCATACTTAAGGAATATTTTTTGGTCTATCAAGATCTCAACCATGCAAACGTCAAGTATGCTAGCCATCCCCTCTTGGGCTTCAGGGTCTTGTGATTTGGGAAGAACATATGTTCCCACTCTTTGAGGGTTAAAGAGAAGTTTAATAGTTGTTCCTTCTCTAGGATGCTAATAATCTCAACTAAAATCTTGGTAAATATTATTATCACTATTGTGGGTTATTTAGTATTTACCTTTTCTATTATTTTGACCCTTCTTATTAAATTTTCTCATTCGATGGGTATATTTGACTTCAAATAACTTTAGTGTTGGGAGATATTTGAATTCAATAAAATGTGGGGGCTTCAACACACCATTGGTGGGAATTTGATAGTAAATGTATTTCCCCCCCCTCCCCATATTTTAATTTCCCCCACAGTAGTATAATGAATGCTATCATATCCAAAAATTAAATTTGAGAGCCCAAGGGGATTACCAAACAACTAGGAGAGGGGATCAAAAAAGGGATGAGGGAGAGGAAGGGTAGTGGTATTAACTATAGAAATAGGATGGGAAGGGGTAAAATCCTAGACTCATTTTGGAACATGCATCCGATAAATTTTAATATCCATAGTAAGTTTAGGGTCTAAAAGATCAACCTTAACTAGAACCTTAACGAAATAAGTAGGATAAGACTAGGATTTACAAATCCATTTAAATTAAATATTTTGGGTAGGTGGGTATTGAGTTTGGTGAGGGTAAATCAGAAATATTATGGGGCTTATTTGAGAGTAGGTAAATTTCCCATAAATGGCACTATGTATGGCAACCATGGTGTGTAGTGTGTAGAGTTATTAAATTAAATCCAAATTTAAAAATATATTATTAGCAAACATGTTAATTTGATAAGCTATGGATACTTTACCATTGAATAAAAGAAATAAAGAGCCTTTCTTTTCATCTCTTCTCTTATGCTACAAAAAATAACATAAAGGACAACAAGGATACACCCCCTTTTATCTTAGTGTTGGCTATCAATGTAATCATATTTTCTCTTATTTTTTATTTTTTTCTTTGATATCTCTCATTTATTTGCTTGTTAATTTTTCTTCCATAGTGGTAATATAGATCAAATATATTATGTTATTATTGCTTGCATTTTTATTTCATATTTTACTTTTCTATCAGAGTTTATACTATATTATATGATTATAGTTACTTGTGTGGTGCAATCATTCATGTGTTTGAATAAGTTATAGGTTTTATTATTAGGACTTGAATAGAGGAAAAGTTGTCTTGGGAAGTTAGATGTTTTCTTTTTTGGCTTTATTGATTTATAAATGGATTGTTTTGATTCCACCCTCTATAACTGATTATGTCAATGCAAACATTTGAACATATGCCTTTATTAAATAAGTGTTTTCATTTGAACCTAGAGTGAAGAGAAAGGACAACCCATCAATTTACACAAACCTATTCCATCAAATGGAATAAGTTTGAAATATAAGACTGTGTTGAAGGAAGTTTCCTTTCCATTCCAATAATTTAATTTTTTATTGCCATGATTTCCACGTACTAACGATGTGAGTTTCAAATATATGATGAGAAATAGTTTGGATAGATATGTACTTCTTTCCATTGACCTTTATAAGTAACATGTGAAACTCTATGGTAAACAACAACCTTCCAAGCTTCAAAACCATGAAGAGCATAGATAATTCATTTAGAGATTAATCATTTACCTTGTGTCTAAGGATCCATGTTGCCAAGACCTCTTTTATCTTCCATCTAAATGAATTGGTACCAAGAGATGATTTATATACCCATGCTACCATCCCATTTGGCCATATTATTTTTTAAATAAATCTAGTGAATCTATCATCATATAATTTATAAGGAAACTAGCACAAGGAATAGTAAACATAAGTTACAACAAAACCCTTGTTAACAAATTCTATTCAGCCATTAATGGATATAAATTTGGATCCCTAATAGTCAAATTTATTCTAAAAATTAATCAAAAAAAATCATGTCACTAAAAGAAACTCTTTTTTTTATCTTTTGATGTTGAGTTTTTTATGGTTTTACTATTTTGTTTGTTGAGGGATTTTTTGTCTTAATGTTTTATATTTTGAGCACTATTCATTACATCCAATCAGATTTGGGGGTCTACAAAATTTGAATGATTTTTTGGGTTTTATCTTACATGTCATCCTAATTTTTACTGAAGTTAGATAATGTAGTTTCAATTGGGTTATGATAGTTTTCAAAATCTTAAACTAGGCACTTTTATTGAGGCTAAATGGAATTTGAATTTAAGATAATAAAAAAATTATGCGATTCTATTTATTAAATTTTGTCTATGGATTTTTTTAAGAGTGAAGCCTCTAATTTTATAAATATATATATTTTAATGATCTATATTTATAAAAAATTTGTTGTCAATGTGTTTTCTCAACAAACAAAAAAAAACCTATATGTCACCATTGTAATAGGGTCACTACTTTTCACTATATAGGGTATGATCTTCATCATTTAAAGACAATAACTTATTATGGATTGCACCAAGATTGAATAACTAGAACAAACAAAGCACATGAATCTATGAACAAGATAAATCTGAAGAGATCATTATGCAAAATATTGTCATCCAACACACTTCATGGATAACTCAATAGTGCAAGATGTACAAATAGGGAGGTGAATGTGTAACCTCCACAAAAGGTGTTCAAAACGTCAAGAATAGAAGAGTAACTCCCATACCCAGAATAGGCAATTAAGGGAGTTACTCCTATAATAGTGGTTTAAATGTAACTCCCTAGTACACCTAATCAATTTGAATTATAAGATTAAAAAATCTCCATGTGAGGAAACTAAACCCATAATTAAAAAATATGGAAAAATAAAAGCCTACACTAACACACACCCATAAGCATAACTTAGGTGGGTAGATGAAATGGGTATCAGCAATAAGGCCTGATGAGGTACCATGTACAAATAAACTCTCATAAAGTGGAGAAAAAGAGCTCCCCCTCCAAAAAAAAGAGAGAAAATAAGAAGAGATAGCTAGAAGGACCCCTAAATATGATGTTGAAATAATCTGCACTTCAAGAACAGCTTGCAAGATGACAAATGTTGATAATGAGATCCTCTATTTGAAGACTATATAAGTTCCATCTGCTTCAAGCAAATTTTATTCCCTTTACCACTAGAATAACATGAGGTGTGTATTGAAATTCTACCCATTCCACAATAGAAGATGAAGGCAGTAGTATAAATATATCTTAAAGAGGTCTATAAACAAGGTGTGGCATAGGTCTAGAAACATCATGTACAATAAATGGATGTAATTCCACTAAAGTTAACCTATTAGAAGAAGGACATGGAACATTTACTGGAAGAATCTCCATGTGAAGATGAGAGCTCAACTCAACAACTATCAAAATTGAAGAAGATATTTCAAATGAAGAACAAAGATCTATAATGTGACTATCTAAATGAACATATGAGTCATTAAATCTATCAATGGATGTACTCACACTAGAAAAAGTAGACTCCTTCAAAGTATAAGACTATGAAGGCTATAGAAGATAAACATCTCGAATAAGGATGACAGTAGAATCTATAATAGGATAACTAAGGTCAACCATAATATAATCCTATAGAGGTAGCTTAACAGAAGGAAGAGCATAGACCACCATGAATGTGTCATCATAATAAATAAGAGTATGATGAGGGAGTACAATAGTCTCTAAAGAGATGATAGGAAGAGGAAGAGGAAGAGGAGGAGTGATATAGATCTTAGTAGTATCTCTGAAAAGAGATTATATGATGCTCAAACAATGTAGGGGCATGATGTATGTTTAACATGGAAATGAACATCCTTGAAAACATGTAACAATAAGGTATCAATAATATTATCACAAGTGTTATCCCACTTATTATATTGAACCGAGTCATAAGGGGTAGTAATCTAACCATATAGGAATGGGGTGAAATTTTTGATTTTGAGAAAGTGTTTCATGTAAGCACATCAAGAAGCATTATTGGTATTTATAATATGAACCACTAGTGTAGAATAAACTCTCCTCATCAACTGATATCTCTAAAATATAGTCAACATGATGAAAAGAAGACATCAAAGAAGTGGAATGAGAAAAACATTGCACAAGTGACAATGCATATTCAAAGAATGAACTTCATGCTCTACTAATAATACATCCAAGAATGTGAGATAAATTTATGAAAATGACACCAAAGTGGCACACAAGTCATGAAAAATGAGTGTGCATATAAGAAATAAAGTAGGGCCCACAACAACCCATCCAAGATAATTAGTAATGACCCCCCCAAAGTTTGTAAGAAAAATGCACGATCAATGTGAGGATGTCAAACTCAAATGACAAGGCATCTAAACATGTAAGAGAAAATAATACATAAGTGTCAATGCATGTCTTAGAGAGTGGATGTTAGGTGCATCTAAAAATGCATCTAGATACGATCAATTAGTGTAGTTGACACCACAAGTAAAAAAGCAAATTGGTGAAATATGAGTATACCAAGCTCTATGGATAATGTATCTATGTACAAATCTCAAGAATACGTAAAATGTAGTTATGAGAGGATCTAACCACCTATTACATCAGACCTCACCCTCTTTTGGAATAAACTAAACTAGAAGTACTGAACAAGGGGCCATGACATGGGAGTAGCATCCCCCAACAGGGTCAAGTGGCAAAGCCCCTTATGGGGTCTAAGGGTAGAGCCTTAGGTGCACTCTCTGTCATGAGACAAGGTAGGGTTAAGGGGTGGATATCGAGACACCAAACATAATTTAGATCTCATGTCACCCTTGGAATTACCCAAAATTCACCAATTTTATCCAAAAAATAGCCCTTTAGAATGGATGTCTAATTAACCCTCATATTTTGTCACTTTATAATTTAGTGCATTTTAAAAAATAAATGAGGCCAATAAATCAGAATAAAAAAAACATGAATTTTTGAAGAAAATAAAACTTGAATCTGAGATACCAACTAAAATTTATTACAATATCTTGTTTTCGTCATTAATGTCACAAATTAATTAAATTTACATAGAATTAAAAATGCTCATAAGGCTAAACCATACGTAGTCTGGTAACCAGATGTTGGAATCAATATTTAACCATAGATCTGCTCAAGTATGCTAAAGTCTTAACTAGCCCTACCACACACCCTTACGTGAACTTTAATAAAAACCCTTTTTTAAGGGTAATAAAAAAAAAGCTATTCTAAAAGGATTAAAACATGTTTTTTGTTTTTTTTTAAATTTTTATAGGGTTATCATGGAAACTAAGATTGAATTAGAGGGAATGGATAGAGTTATTTTAACTAGCATGCAAAAGAGAAAACCTTCAGTCTGGGCATCACCATATAGAAGAAAGCAAATAAATCTCATGTAAGGTGCATGTAATTAGAAATTCAGTAGAACAATTAAAAATCGGTGCCACATAGCCTTTGGAGAGGTCATATGTAGCATGTAATATACCAATATTTGAAGTGCCATGCAGTCATAGGAGACACCTCCATATAACTATGTTGACAAAAAACACAAAAATGCCTTCTAAACAATTAACAAGAGATTTGAGAAGATGAAATATAGTCCAAGATAGTTAGAATATAGTTATACACTGCCAAATACATCCTCTAATTGACAATTATCTGATGTTATGCATGCCATCATAGGAACATGTCTCAATCAGTCTAGAAATGAAGACAAAACTCAATTGGGTGTTGAACAAGAGTAACCCCAACATCCATCATTTATACATAAAAGTGATCTTAAGCAGACCATGTGAAGGCTCAATGATGGATAGCACATTCTACTTCACATTCAATTAGACCCTTTGTATTGGCTTGAAGTACCCACATTATAATGCTTGACTGCATGCCACTCTCCAAATAAACCTTGTAAACACATCCAATCCTCCTTTAATGGTATAGTCTGTGGCTGGTATAAGGGTTTGGAGAGGTGACAAGAGGAGAATGACACCAAAGGTTGCAAGGAAGTAACTTTAATGGTGTAGGGGTCATTTTAAAGTAGCATACATGATATTTCTTTCCATGCCTTTGGATGTTGTCCAAAACCATGTGATAAATGATATTTTTGGCCTTTCAACTATCTCTTGCTGAGCATTCTACATGCACCTTCCAAGAAGCTAGTTGAGGCCCTTATGCATTCTAGCAGATTCAACTAGATCTATTGACGACATTATAAAACTGTAAAAATAAAGTCCTTGCTTGCTATGTATTCACATGGTTTGGTAAAACAAGTTGAATCCAAGGAGACTATGTTTTTAACCTGGGAAATGATTTCACTTCAATGTGAAACTTCACCACAAGAGGGTTGTGAACCAACTAAAAAAGATAGCTAGACAAGAAACACTTCTACAACACAAAAACTTCTAGAATGCAGAAAAAACTAATCCCTTTTTTATAAATAATAATCTCATTATTTCATAATAAACTCAAACATAACAAATAATTAGACATTATCATTCCCAAACCAATGTTATAATACAATATCATAGATTGTGCCAAGATCAAGCAACTGGAACAAAGAATGCACATGAATATGTGAAAGAGAGAAATCTAAAGAGAACAATATATAAAATATTATCATCTAATGCACTCCATGAATAGCTCACTAATGCAAGATGTATGAATAGAGAGGTTAATGTTTAACCTCCACAAAAGGTGGTCAGAGGATTAAAAATAGAAGAGTAACTCTCATATTTGGAATAGCCTGTCAAAATATTTACTCCTATAATAATGGTCAAATTTTAACTCCCAAGTACACCTAAACAAACTAACCCATCAGAATAAGAAAACTCCAAGTGAAGAAAATAAATCCATAATAAACAATTATAAGAAAATAAAAACCTACACAACAGGTTTTGCAGTCCATAACATTAAGAACTAAGACGATAATTTGGAGGAAAAAAATAATTATAATCAACATTTAGAATTACACTATGATTATCATCACTCCCATTAAAGATATCATTCTTAGAATAACAAAGATTAATCTTTATTCGATCTTTAATTTAAAGAACAAAGAGATCATTCTTAGAATAATAGAGAAGCTCATATCTTGTATTGATATATTGTATTCCTTTTTAATTAGTTTTCTCTTGCGCTAAAGAGTGGGTACATGACAGATCTGACTACCATCCGACTGCCTAAAAATTTGCCAATAGGTGCAGAGGATATTGAACAAGCTGCCATGTTCTTCTATGTAATTAACTTTGAAGGTGATTTTGAAAATGTTGCTAGGCTCTGTTATTTTGCAGTTCTAGAGATGACTGAAGAATATGAAGTTACCAGTTTAGTGTCGAATTTCAAGGTAGTTTATTTGTGTTTTTTATTATCCTAATGAGAGATGTTTGGCTCGTCTTCCCTTTTGATATTTGACAACTCTTAAAATAAGACAAGGATCTTCTTGATTACTTTGTTGTGTCTTCTCCACTCATTGATGTTATAGTATAAAAATGAAGCAAATTATTTTCTTTTCTCCAATGATAAACTTTATTACTTCTTTTCAAGTATTTTAGGTTTTTCAGAGTAAGGTAACATTGTAGGATAGTTTCTAATAAAACTACATAATATATTTAATACTTCCTTGTTTTCTCAATTTATTAGAACAATTTTTTAAAATTATCAGTTTGACTATTTCCTTCTTTTCTTATTTAATATATCATTAGCAGTTTTCCAGGAGAGATGTGTGCAAGTAACATTAGGTAGGATGCGATTTGATGTATTGATAAAATAAGGTTTTGTAAAATGAAAGATTGTAAATTGGCAATTATCCTTTACATGAAATATATAATTGTTAACATTATTTTAGGATAAGTTAAGAAACAATAAAATAAGACTTTATGCTTCTTCATATAACATAAAAATTAACTATACAAAAAAGGATATGTTTTATTTCATTGTGAACTTAAATTATTACAAAGTACTGGGAAAGAGTAAAGCCACAGAAAATATGAAAATGATGAATATAAAAACTTATATAATAAAATATAATCTATATATTATATTAGAATTATATAATATAATATAATATATACATTATAATATCTCATATACATTATAATATATTACAACTTAATAAATATAATATATTAATAGAAATATATGTATTATATGTTATATTATTATAAATATAATTATATGTATATATTATAATATAATAATATTATAAATAACATTTTAATAAAGGATTATATATGTATTTATATAATTATATTGGATATTAGTTATTTTATATTATTATTATTAATTATATAATATAATATAAAATTATATTATATTATATTATATGATTATAGTATATTATAATATATGATTATATTATTTAAGTAGAAATTGACTAATCTTATGACATAAAGTAGTTGATAGTTAAGATAAATATGGATAAATTGAAAGAGGTTAATAACATATAGTACAAAGGTGAACATGTGGTAATTGTTGATGGTTGTAACAAGTTTGTGTTGTTTATATAATTTTTGTAAACATCTCTATTTGTTTTATGTTTTACACAGTGTTTTGTGCTACTATCCCCTTACATTTTATTTTTATTAAAAATTAATAATGCATTATCAATGCATTTTGTTTTCTATTAATTAACAGCATAGAAGCATCTTTGTTAGATTTATCAATAAATATGGAAATGACCTATATTACTAATGTATTGGGCAGAACTTAACCAGCACAGACCAACTCCCGGTGTATGCTAATCATTATCGATAAAAATCAGTGACTTAAACCAATGATGATTGTCGATTGGCGGTGAGGGCCTTGATCGTGACCATGACTATTTCCATTTCCATTTCCTACACACTCTGTTAACTGCCGTGTCAGCCATAATCAGAGCAGCAATTTCAAATTTGAAAAATCTTGCCTTTCCTCGGTAATTATTATTATTTTTTCTTATTGTTTTTATTAGAGTTACAAAATAATGGAGCTTCAAATCATGTCTGACTATATTGGTAGGCATCATCTCATTCTGAACATCTATAGTGTTATCTATATTTTATCTGAAGAATGAAATCATGACTACATAAATTCACAATTACAGAGCTAGGCATTAAGGAGTTGCTGCCAGCATATCTAGAGTTGCTACCAACATTAAGCAGTAGGCAACTTTGATAACACCACAACGGCTCTGAATCATCCGCCACCCCAATCCTTCCACAACTTCCAGTCTACAATGACACTGCAACTATGACTACATTTACCTGAGTATTACAAAGCTTGGTTTCGCCTGAGCACCCGATGATCATTCCATAGGCTATAGAACAGAGCTTCATCGTAATCGTAGGACTCAGTTTGTTTCCCTGTGTGATCGTCATAACTTGTGGTGGCCCTAACAACACTATAATAACTGCTAGTATGAACAACATATCTTTTGTCCTACCAGATACTCCCATCCTCCAAGCTTATTATTTCAGCAGTAATGGCATCTTTACCTCTGACTTTCCTTCAAATCCCCAACTGTGTTCAATTATATTGGTGACAGTATACCCAAAAGTCTTTGGACGCTAATTTATGGTACGAAAGTGAAGGTGTTGAATTACAATGCTATAGTTCAGGTAGTGCTCCAAGGAACAAATGTCTTTTAATTAGATAACCACCCAATGCATCTTCATGGCTATGATTTTTTCATAATAGGAGAGGGTTTTGGTAACTTTAACGCTCGAACATATTCCCTCGCATTCGATCTGGTTGATCCGTCACAGTGGAACACTGTGGGGATTCTTGTGAATGGGTGGACTTCTATTAGATTCAAAGCTGACAATCTAGGTAACAAGCATACAGCTTTAATTTTTCATAATTAACTCACATATTGGAAAGCGAAATTTGGGGAATATTTGTAAAATAGTGAGTGATTGTTTTGTTTCTTTTACAGGTCTTTAGTTTGTGCATTGCCACTTTGATGATCATGTAAGATGGGGATTGAATATGGTGTTCATGGTGAAGAACGGTCCAGGTTATTTGGCAACTTTGGAGCGTCCTCCTCGTGACCTTCCCAAATTCTAGCTAAGCAAGTCATAACATCATCTTGGATAATAAATTTAAGGTTCACCACCTTATATGTTATGTACTTTTTAGAGGCATTTTCTTAAGGGCACAATATCTAATGTCTTTTGCAGGCGGTGAGATTAAGGACCTGACTGAGATCGCATCTATGATGATAAAATGAATGAATGACGATCAAGCCTATGGAATCTCCATTTTGGTTTTATTTTTTGTGTTTCTATTCTCTCAGGTCATAAAATGCAATAATTCCATTATGGTTGTTTTTTCTAAAGGGGCAAAGTGGGGAGTATTGGCTAGGGACTAATTTTGACAGTCAGCCCTTTCGGTAGCGAAATTCTTAGGATGACTTATTTATTTAATATTATTCTTCAAATGTAGGTATAGTTTTTTAATTTTTGGATTGAAATATTAAAGATAATTTGTAAATTTATTATAATTTTTTAGAATTTTATTGTACATATTAATATGATGTGAAGTGGTTTAATAGTAAAAACAAAAATACGGTCATATAACTATCAAATTTAATTATGGACAATAGTGATCAATAGATAAGGGGTATTATTAGTTTGATAATTAAATAGTGCAACAAATTGTCTCAACAAAATGTGCACAAAATATAATATAAAATATTTTTGAAATGTTTGAACTAACAAACCCTTATGAAACATACAATTGAAAATATTATAATAACGGCATGAATACATTGATATATTTTCTATTTTTTATTTTTTTTTTAATTATTAGAAAAAATATAATTACAAAGGTTTCAAAGTAAAGTAGCTAGACACATCACAAGTAAAACACCTTGTCATAGGAATGTCTCGAATTCCAAACAAAAAATCAGCCAGTCAAAACATGACCCAAAAAACTACAAATAACTAGAAAGTAAATTATTATACATAGACTACTACCCCATGAGGCAAAGGTAGATGATCATCCTTGGGAAACACTGACCAAGCAGGTGGCTCCACATCACGAATCTCTGGATTATTCTAGCCATCTAAGTGGTCATCATGAATAGTGATAGGCCAATCATCAGTCAACTATGTATGAACAACAATGCTTGCTGGATATTATTGTGAAGGACTAGTATAAGACTTTCCATGGGAACTCCATCACCCCTTGGGGGAGGGTGAGGAAAAAAGTGGCCCCTATTTCTAGACTGGCTTCTGCTTTGACACGTCTAGGAAGGAGGAGGTGCTGGTTATGGGACGGGCCATTAGGAAGAACATAACTCATGGTGCAAGGAGCACTCCCCTAGTCGTCAAGGAACTCCTACAAGTGGCAGAGGTTCAGATCCATCTTTTCCACTTGAGATTGAATCTATAAATAGATCGAAGAAATAACTCAACCTTTTCATTAACAAAAAATAAAATTTCATAGGTCTCATGATTAAAAATAACATTATTCTTGGCTTTCTGAAGCTAAAAAAAATATTAGCATGAAATAATTAATAGAGAAAGGTAATAGAGGTTGGTCAATTAGAATAATCCCCAAAGAGAGTATGCCACCAAGAGAAAGGCTTAGAGTAATAAGGCTGAAATACTGAATGAATCAAATGCCAAATAGATTGGACTTTTAGATAAAAGTAGAACATATATTTAAGGGATTTTGGATGCTTGTAAACCAAACCAAAGGTATAGGAAATACGGAGGTGGGGCAGCCTCTCACCAAGGTGAAGTCCTTGATAAATCCAACACCATATAAAATGATCTAGCTTGGGATCCAAACCAGGATGCCACACACCCTGCAGACATGCAAGCCAAGTCCTAGGAGAGGACTGGAGACCCCAATGCCTATTTAGCTTGTCTAAGGACAAAGAGAAGGGACTCTTCACCTGATAAAGTAGCTTGGGAGAGTATATTTTAAGATGCATATCATAGTTCCACCTCCAGTCTTTCCACCAGACCCTAAGAGGCTGCAGGCCAAGTTTATGCTACAAATCATCAGGTAACAACTCTTCAATGCAAAGAATAGAAGGTAAGTCAGCATTTTTTAAGTAAAATTTTAATTTTATTTTAGGCCAGGTAGTCCAATCCTTAAAGGTAACCAAATATTGAATAGTGTGAATCCCTTTTCAAAATAATTGCATAGCTTTAATACCAAGTAACTCAACCAGAGAAATAAAGGAAATAGTAAGAATAGGGAACCACCATAAGTTATGGTCATTAAAATAAACCATGTGTGAAAACCATCCCCCACCCATTTCAAGTGGGGTTTGAGGGCTTCAAAAGTCTTCCAAATGATTTTGACCCCAAAAGAGCCAATTTTTTTTGACAGGAACTGTAGTGATGAGAAGGGATTGGAAACCAGTATTTTGCCAACATGTTTTACCATAGGGATATTCCATTGATATACAACATCTTAGCCAAAGTTTCTAAGATTCATTTCCCTTAATATCTTGAACAACCCACCTAACACATAAGGAAATACTTTGCTAATAGGTGTTAACAATGCCCATGCCACCTTTATCATGAGGGAAGAAATAAATATCCTAGGCCACCCATGAAAACATTAGGCACGATTAGAATTGGCCTAGAGGAAGTCTCTAAGTATTTTAGCTAGAACATCATAAGAGGCCTTAGAAAGATCCCAATAGGAGGAATAGTAAACATGGGTAGCAGCCAAGATTCTTTTGCAAATCTAAAAATTGTCTGCTAAAAATAAGGGCTTAGTAAGCCAATATCCAATCTTCTTTTCAATCATATTGAGAAAATACTACCAAAGCTCTATTGGATAACTATCAAAATAAAAGGGGATACCCAAGAACTTAAATTATTCTCCCTGAGTAAACCCTTGCCAATTATAATTGCAGAGCCACTCAGGCATAAGCATCATGCTTTATCAAAAACATTGAGTTTTCCTATATTGTAGGCTAGAGCCAAAAGATAGATAGAAAGTGTTAAGGCATTAGATAACTTCATTAAAGGTAGACTCTTTTTATTTGAGTGTGAGGAAGGTGTCATTTACAAAGTGTCCATTAATGATTTGGGAGGAGTACTCTAGCAAAATAATGCCCTGAACAAACACTTGAGAACCTTTAGAAGTCAAGAGATAACCTAGGGATTTAGTAGATAACACATAAATAACTAGAGAAAGGGGACAATCTTGGTGAATATAATAGTGAAGCTTAATTCCCTTGATTTTATGCCCATAATAGTGAGGTAGGCTAAAACATCATGAATCAATGTATGCACTACATAAATAAAGGGACAAAGCTGAGAGCCTTGGGCATGGCAAGAATAAATTGCCACTCAATCTTATCATAATATTTTTCAAAGTCTAAATCAATAAAAATGGTTTTTTGGAGAGAGGAACGAGCCCAATCTATGTCTCCATATTGCAATAAGATTATCCAAAATATAATACCCTTTAATAATTCTTGTTTGCTCTCATTTAAAAATGGTAGGTAAAATGAGCCGAATGCGGTTGGTGAGGGCTTTAGCAATAATATTATAAAAAAACAATGAGCAAGGTTATTGCCCTCTAATTGTTAAGAAAATTAGGATCTCCAAATTTAGGAATGAATTTGATATTACTTTGGTCGATCATGGATGCAAGTGACTTATTCTTCAAGGCTTCTTTGTAGACTTGTATTAAATTAGGTAGATAAACTCCCAAGTGGATTTATAAAATTTGCATGGGAAGCCATCGAGGTAGGGGGATTTATCATTTATAATGCAATACAAAACCTCTATGAGCTCATGTAAAGTAAGCAAGGCATCATAAAGTTGTTGATTGATAGGTGTGAGCTTGAGAGGCACCACATCAAGGCATTTCTAAAGTGTCTAGGTTTGCTTACATCTGAATGGCTCAACTTTAAAATCCATATTATAGTGTTCAATGAAATCCAAAGAGATATCAGACTGAGAGGTCAGATGGGATTGAACCACTTGAATGGCTTTAATTTTTCCACAAATTTGCTTGGCTTTCAGTGCTTTAAATATGTATTTGAGGCCTTATCACCAAATTTTAGGTAATGTAACAAAGCATGAAGCTAAGCACCTCTATCCACATGGATGTCAGCCACCTTAAATAGGTGTTTGATATTTGATATAGAAGAATAAATAGATCATGAACAATAAATACAAAAATAAGATTAAGATCACGAAGAGTGTTTTATCAAAATTTGGAATATGTCAAGGATTAGTATTTACATTAGGTAAAATACTATTTACAATTGTTAGGTTATTTACCTTAGGGTAAATAATACTTACTATTTATAAGTTACCATATGGGTAAATATGGTAATATAGTTAGTAACATTATTGTTATGTAACAATAATGTGTATTAGAAGTTTTTAATTATATTATTGTATGTGAGTGGAGTTATTCAACCAACTCACACATATAAGAGATTGGGATTTATTATAGGTAAGAAGAATCTCCTATATTGTAGGATGCTTTCCTATATAAATGTATTGTCTTGAAGAATAATGTATTAGGAAACATTATATTATATTATTTGATCATTATATCTTTCTCTATATTGTTCAACTATTTGAGTAATTGCATGAAGTAAATATCTAATAAGATAATCCTTCACCTAACATTAGAATAATACCATCCAAAAATGATATATAAAAATTGAGATTTAAGACTTCATCAGCTAAGTAAGTAGCTTTACATGAAGGAGGTTGAAGACAATAATGGTTGGAGGCATTTTAGTGATCTCTCATTAGTCATCAATGATAGGGGCACACTTTTAGTATGATGACATTTGTTTCAATTATGTGGTGTGAATTTCATTTTTTTTAGATTTTTAATGTGGTGTAAAAATAAGAATAGATATTGTAAATTCCTAATCAACTATGACTATTCCCCATAGAACCCATTTTTTTAGAAACATTGTATATTGTTGATCAAAATGTATTATAGCAATCATGATGTTAAAAATTTTGGTAAACTAGGAAAACTAATTATGTAAGGTAAGGTTTTTGGTGAAATGGAAAAACTAATTGTTAAAGGTTATTGGTATACATCTAAAACTAATTAGGTAAGGTTGTTGGTCATAACATGGGAAAACCATAACTATACAAGTGTGCAAGATGAGCATAAACATGTGTCTTTTTGCATGCCTGCATGTGGGTTGTATCCATCCATGAAATACACTTTTAATAATATAGTATGATAGAATTTTGTGCAAGCTTGATACTACACAATTAAAAAGTTGATTATGAGCACACAGAGGTGGCAAGATAAAATAAGAAAATGGGATATGTTTTACCATGTAAAAACTAAGGGGGGAATGTTGAGGATTAGTATTTACATTAGGTAAAATGCTATTTACAATTATTAGGCTATTTACCATAAGGTATATAATACTTACTATTTTTAAGTTACCATATGGGTAAATATGGTTATATAGTTAGTAATAATATTTTTATGTAAAAATAATGTATATTATGAGTTTGTTATTTTATTATTGTACGTGAGTGGAGTTGTTAAACCAACTCACGAATATAGGAGATTGGGAGATATTATAGGTAAGAATAATGTCCTAGATTATAGGATGATTTCCTATATAAATTTATTATGTTGAAGAACATTGAATTAGGAAATATTATAATAAATTTTATGTTCATTATATCTTTATCTATATGATTTATCTATTTGATTAATTACATGAAGTAAAGCTCTGATAAGGTCATCATTTACTTAACAGAATAAACTTGGTGACTAAGACTAATTATGATAAAAAGAATAGAAATATAGTAAAAGTTATAAAATGAATTTTAACAAGAAGAATTAATGTACTGAAGTAGATGAAGTATGAATAAATGAAATAAAGCTAACTATGAAAAACACAAGAGGACCTAACTGGTTTTACCTATATATTGACTGTGTGCTAGTGAAAAATAGTTGGATGTGATCAAATCAATCTGATCATGCATGTGCAACAATAATTACAATTATAATTGCTCAATGTCATAATTGACCAAAAGGGGACATGATAGATTTCCACTATTATCCTTTATGTGTCAATTTTGTCTTTTACACACACAAAAAGGAGCACACTTTACTGCATCTTATTGAAACACATATTTTTACATAAATTTGGCTTTTAGATGCATGTGCATGAACTGTAAATGATTTCTTAAAATTCAAAACCTAATATTGATTTTAATATCTAAAAATATCAAAAGAGAATGGCAAATTTTAATGGTTAGAGTTGTCCTAGAACACCCCCATGATGATTTATCATTGCCTACATATCCAATACTCCAAATAGGGAGAACAATTCTATGTAGTTCTCCCACATATAGTGTGTTTTGTGATTGTGCTCATTTTGCTACATGTATGCATCCATAGATGGATTTATTAATTGATCATGTTTTGATTTGACTTACACAAAATAGGTTATTAGATTGACTAAAAGATTATTCAAATGAATATAATTAGATTTGGGAAGAATAGGAAAGCTTTGATCAATGTACAATAGTGTAAGTATGCCTCAATAATGAAATTTTCAAAAGATATAATATATGACTTGGATGTGCCTTTAAGGTAATACAAGAGGGGAAAACCTTATGCTACATATCTAAAACATATAGACCAAACTCTAAGGGATTGTCTAAATTTGAGAAATACTTGATATTGGGTCAAAAACATAGGATCAACTCATACAAAATTATCACTTAATTAATCCCATATCATTCTAGTTGATTTTGTCCTATAATAGTAATGCTTAAAATTAAGGATGTGAGATGTGTGTACAAATGCTTCAATAGGATTTTAGTTATTAAGAACATTTATATATGAAAAAATAAAAAAATATAAAGGGATATATTTGTATATGTACTTAAGATAGAGTGAGGTGATGAAATAGGTCCATATAAGGTGATCAATTGTTTAACCCTAAATTTAGATAAGAGTGGTTATCTACGGTTAATGGGTATTAGATTAAATTTTACATAACCATGGTAAACTACCTCCATGAGTATGAAAACTAATAAACTACTTAGAAAATATTATTTTGATTTTATACAACCGATATTTGCTAGAAATAGTAAAATACAACTATTAATAAATATTGTAATAAATAGGGAACAATGATACTTAATTGGTTTATTGTGTAGATATAGGTCTAATTTTGAATATGATGAAACTGGAATGGATGGTGATCCTAAAATATTCTTTAGATTATGGAAATATTCTTTCAATGGCCTTGGATGGTTGTGTCAGATCTGGGTAGTCATGTCAATGTAGGAGTATAACTTTGTTGCATGTGTCCTATAAAGAATAATGATTAGATATATATGCATGTAATTATAATCTTACGTGGTTTATATCACTTTTATTCTAATTTCTTCATATCACACAATAGGTTGTCTCTCTTTGTCAAATGTTCAAACCCTATCTTCTTCACCATTACAATGACTATGGGAAAAAGGGTTAGTGGGATCATGATGTTGATTTGTCTTAATGACCCCTTTTTCAATGGGTGTTGCCTATATAGGCAATACTCTAAAGACAGCCTCAAAATTATGTATTTATCCTTTATGTGTTGGATACATATCAAAAATGCAATGTTCCCTTTTCTTACTCCTTGGCATAGATGAATTGGGTAAAGAAATCTTCCATTGCCTTATATTGGTTAGGGAAAGTTTGAGATCAGGGTAAGGTCTTTAGAATAGTGACCCAAATATATCTATGATACCCCCCCCCCATTCATACACTATACTTTCATATATTTATTAGGGACCAGGGCATATTCATAGTATGTTAGGACCCCTGCTTGGTCTTGAGGGTGCATAGGGCCATGCCCAAGATCTAATTAGCCCCTCCTCGATACACTGGATTAATGAATGTGCACTTCATCACCTTTATTTATCACATTGAGTATAAATCAGGTTAGTTATAGATCAATTTGGGTTGGTAAACACACCATATTGGCTATCAAATTAGAAAACACTCTATCAGATTTGTAACCTCCTATATATTTATTTACAAATCTGGTCTACTATGGACACACTCTTAATGACATATAGATAAAATGATAAGTCAAATATGGTGTTGGGATTGGAATTCTCAACTAGTCTCCAGTTACCCCTATTTATATAAATATAATTTTAGATTCTCAACTCTAGGATTGGGATTATTATATGCTCAATGTTAGGTATGAAGCCACTATTCATGTGTCACTATTCATGGGTCACTATTCACAAGTCACTATTCATATATGAGGTGGAACTAATGATTGGGTAGGTGAGGTGGATCCTAGGTTATGTAGTAGGAAGGTGATATGGCATGGTCCATGGAGGATCTTCCAAGTTGTAAAGATGATGAGACGTTTGGCACAAGCAGGAGACCAAGATACTTGTAGGAGACATTTGGCACATGTGGGAGACCTTTGGTACATGTGAGAGACCAAGGCACATGTGGGAGACCTATGGCACATATGAGAGATCTTTGGCACATGTGGGAGACATTGGCACCATGGATGGGTGCCATGTTGATCTTGTTGGGTATCTATATGATACATATGGAAGATTAATGTGTTGACTTATATGAACTTTTCTCTCCTATTGATAACTATTATTAGAGTGAAGTGTGCACTTGTTATTGCTTGGAGTAGTGGGATTCAAAATAATCCTTCCTACATGGTGATATTATAATGAGATGGAGTAGTTAAAGAGCTATGAGGATGAGGCAAAGAGTTGTTAGTTTGTATAATTTAAGTCTATACAGGTTCCAGTAGGCATGTTAATGTGGTACATGAATACCTTCATAGAGATCCAAGGTTTAGAACAACCATAGCTCTCTAAGATGATGATGGAATGATTAGGGATGATGAGGGGAGATAAGTTAGTTTATAAGGATGATGACGGATGATGAGGGAATCATTATGGATCATGAGGGTCAATGAGGGATTGACTAGGAAAGATGAGGGAATGATTAGAGATAATGAGGGATAGTGAGGGTCAATGAGGACAGGGAGGGTATGATTAAGGATTATGAGGTATGAGGGGGAGTGATTAGGTATGATGAGGGACAATGATGATCAATGAGTGATAAATTATGGATGATGAGGGAGTGATTAGGGATGATGAGGTATGGTGAGGGTCAATGAGGGATTGATTTGGGATGAAGAGGGATGAGAAGGGAGTGATTAGGAATTGTTAGGGATTAGGAGGGATTGATTAAAGTTGATGATGAATACTAGAGTGATTATGGATGATGAGGGGTGATGAGAGTAAATGAGGGAGTGATTACAGATGATGAGAGAGTGATTTGAGAAGATGAGGCATAGTGTATATCAATGAAGGAGAGATTATGGACAATGAGGAATGAGGAAAGAGTGATGAGAGGTGATGAGAGATGAGGAGGAAGTGATTAAGGATGAGGGAGAGATAATGAACAAGTGAAATTAATGAAAAATGATTGCTTGATGAGTGTAGGTCATCAATGTGACATATGCTACCCAAATCACACCACTTTGGCTTGAGTTCAAAGTGAGTGGTTTCAAAACTTTAATTTTAACAAACCTAGGACTCCTAAAAATTCTAGAAAGTAATCCAAAAGGCATTAAAAAATTAAAAATGAATATATGTTCACCTAAAATAAACATTAATTGTAAAAGTTATGCCCTAGAATACCCAGGTGTAATACTGAAACCCTGCAAATACCTATGTGTTAGCTAGATTATATTTTTAAAAACTATGTTCCACATTTTAAGGTGTGCATCTGTGAGACCAAATTTATCAGATATAGAGTGACCCTAATTTATTAAATTTACTAAAAAAAATTTAAGTATCATTAGGCTAAACAATTGAGCTAACCTTAACTTCCATGTGGAAACTCACATTTGCCTTGAAGTTGGGGGCATGTGCCTTCCAATCTCTCTCAATCTCCTTGGATATGTTCATGTTGTTTCTTTCACTCTAAGTAATGTGAGGGATAAATTTTTAATGAAGCTATAATGGTTAACGTAGAAGTTAGAGATTAATGTTCAATCAAAAGTGCACCAATGATCAATCAAACATGTAAAATATTTTATTAGAAAATTTCCATGTTATATTTATTATAATATAATAATGTTCATAAATTATTTCTTTCTTTTTTATCAATTTGCATACATTTCAAAGGAGGAGCTAAAATCGAGTCCTAAAAAATTATTGGTTTTTGGGTTGGATGACTTATTATTTATTGTGCACAAAACCAAAAACATGGAAATGAATGTTATGGGAAGAAAACAATATTATATAATATAAAATATGTCATACTACATTTGATATCATTCTTAAAAAAATTTGAAGGTGGCACTATAGCCTTTGGTCGATGATAGAGGACAATCATTTGAGGCCACTTCTTCAAGCAATGGATTACACATGTTAAAATTTCGTATTTGTTTGGGGGGAAAATATTATATTAAATTCAATATAAATATAAATAAATTGGATGAATTTATTTTTAAAGGGACCTTTGGAGATGATTTTTCAATTTCCAACTTGGTGTTCATTAATTGTAATTCTCAAAATTATGTTACAAAACAAAAATTGCAAATGAGTTATCTAACTTCAAGTAGATATATTGGAAATAAAATTCAAAAAGATTAAAAGTATTGGAGAATCAAAAAAAATTCGATCATCACATTCTTGGGAGAAAGCATAAAATCCATGCCAATAACTATCAAACATTATTTAAAAGGATATAACTTCACCATATGATTTTTTCAAGAGAGGCAAGAATAATTTTGGATGAGAATTCTTGTAGATGAAGTCAATAATCTTTTTATGAGACTTGAGACAATTTTTTATCATTTAAAAATCTTAGTAAGTTTTTTTGAGGTCGATAAAGAACCTAATAAGTTATTTGATCTATTAAGAGCCAATTGGGCCGAGAGACCTAAAACATAGAATTGGTCTAGAATTGATCTTTTTAAGAAACCAATGAATTAAGATTGGTTTCTTCACAATAGATTTAAACTATATATATATATATATATATATATATATATATATATATATATATATATATATATATATATATATATATATATATATATATATATATATATATATATATATATATATATATATATATATATATATATATATATATATATATATTTTAAAAATACTATCTAAGGAGTTAAATATTCAAAAACATAGTTCTTAAGGCCTAATTATTCTAAAATAGTCTTGTAGTAGTCTTGAGATAGAGTTTAGGTTTTGGATTATCAAGTGTCTAAGTGGATGTTTGAACCCATATAAAGGACTTATCTGAGTCAAGTAATAGTATCCTAAGATTTTCATTATTCTACAAGAGGTATTGAATCAAAAACATATATTTCCAAGATGTAAAGAGTTTATATCAAAACTCAAATTGACTGTCTCCAAAGTTGTAAGTTTTCCTTAAGAGAGTTAATAAGGAAACATCCATCAAATGACATCAGCTATCTAAGGGGATAACAAGATCATAAATCATTTAAACATAGTCATATGTGTTATATTTAAGCATAAAAAGTCTTATTATTGACTACAATATGACCTACTTTACTCCTCTTGACTAATGTGTACAAATTTAGATCTTTTAGCTGAGGCTACTACATCACTTACATAAATTGAATAAATGGGTATAAGTACTTTGAAACTAGATAAAGTGATTTATTATGTATCAATGGTAAAAAATTTCACTTCATGGTAATATAAGTATAAATAATGTTCCATTCTCAAATATGGATCAATGGTCAAACATTACACTTCATTATTTATAATAATAATAACCATAAAGGCATACCAAAAAAAAAAAAAACATATCAATACAATAATAATAATAATAACCATAAATGCATACAAAATAATAACATAATAGAATGTCAGGGGAATTCCATATAGACATACAATGTCAAAATACATACATTGCCATGTATGCATGTAAAAAGTTACATCATGTAACAACATAGTATCTAATGTCAAGTCAATGTCATATATGCATACAATGCCAAAAGTACGTATATTACCATATAGACATACAAAAAATTACACCATCTAATACAACCTAATCATCAAATAGCCTCACTCTCTTTGAATTTCTTGAAGAAGACTCTCCTTAGGATGCCTTACTTGTATATGGAGATCCCTCGAATGCCTTAGATTGATCTAAGGTCCGACTGTAGGTCTTACACTCATAATTTGATTGCAACTGAACCTATTCAAATAAAAATATTATTATAAAATTAATATAATATACATGAAACCAAGTTAAGAATTTAAATTTGACCTAGAATAAAAAAAGAATTTAAACATACACCTACTACAAGCACATGGTCCTATTCAATATGCTTTTGATGCTCAATTAGGTCAGTGATAGGTTCAACTATATAAATAGGCATGTGAAATGATTAAAAAACATGAGGATGTGCCATAGTAATCATCTAAATTGTATTGTCAAATGTCATCTGATAATCCTACATACACAATACATTCACATAAGTTATATTTAACCAAGTACATGTAGTAAAATTAATAAAATAAATGTATTTTTACAATTCAATATTACAAGTTAATATGTACCTCTATGAGTACCTATGTGGATGACATTACAATAAAAATGTATATGTCTGTCTCGGCTCATAGTGATGGAGTATTTTCTACTCTAGTCATCAATTGAACAAATAATTTTGCTTAGTTTTCTAGAAACTATTTAATACATATGGCATTTTTCCTCCTTTATTAAACCAAAAGTATATTTAATATTAATGTACTTGAATTTTAAGATCCCTGATAGATAAATTTACCTTAAGTATAAGACTAAATATACATAGAGCATATGCACATAGAGTATAATATTAACTCAAAATTTTACTTCTATATACTTAAATGGTGGTTTAATAATATGAACAGATATAGTAGTGGATGGCCCACTAGCTATCTCTGTAAATGTAAACATAGGTTGAGTAAGATCAAATAATGCAGTTGTGGACCATAACAATGAAGGCACCTCTTGTAACATAAATATTACATATATATTATTCAATTCATGTGTAAATTAATTGTTATCTTTTAAATTTGAAAATATAACTTAAACTTAACATGAAATATATACAAAATATATCTGCATGCGTGTAGTGGCCAATGTGTGCAAACCAAATGTGCATGCCAAAAAATCATCAATCAAGAGTATATCATCTAATCCCTCTAAAGCATCATCATTGTCATCCAAATTTCTAATGCATATAGTACCATAATATCTATAGGGGTGAGGTTGGGTAAGAACACTATGTGGAGTATCTCCAGCATCGGTCTTTAAAAGCCTGCTCATGTTGAACGAGTGTATCAAAAAGTGCACTAAGTGCATGCAAAGTGTTGATCTCCATGAATTCCTTCACCATAGAGGCAATATCAATATCAAGTGATTTTTAGATAGGTATCCTTGCAAGTCAATTAGGCACATTATATGCACCTGGTTGATCTTACATAGAGCCTTTCCCTTGGCCCTGAAACTCACCATAGTCAAAATAGTTTAGAATCTCATTGACGATAAACTTACAGTAGAGTTTCCTCAAAAAATATAATGGTATCTATGGTTGTTACATGGTGGAAAATCATACAACATACACCATTGGTCTTATAAATTGGCTTTAATCAAGTTAAGTTGGCATCAATGGATAGGGAAATGTTTAACAGTAAGTGGAAATGGTGCATTGGTGGCTGGGTCAATGAATAAGGCATTAATTTTATTTTTATTATATTTTTCTTCTTCACCTCCTATGTTGACAATTTATCAACATAATAATACCTACATATATCCCTATATGATACCCATCTATCAATTTGACTCGTTACCAAATTAACTTGACCTAATATCAACTCTAGGGTATTGGCTAGATAGGTGTGATAGGTGTTGGTGGAAGTGGGGTCCCTTATTCTCCTAATTATTTTCTCAATTTAAACTTTGTTTTCCACTATATTTGAATCTAGATCCTCCTAACTACCTATGGTATCTTATGGAAATATAGGAGGGGTAGGAGATTAGGAGGAGGGTTAGTAGGGTGGTCTCTTGCACTAGAGTGAACTATTTTTAAAAAAAATTATCAATCAAACAATGTAAATAATAAAAATTTACTAAAATTTAGGATTATTAGGTTTAGTTTTTTTTATCGCTTACCTCCTCTCCATGGTGGAATCATAAATGTGGTGAGGTTTTCAATTTTCCAATGAAGATCATGTGGTAGCACAACTAGTAGAGCAAAATATGATCACGTGATGGCATAAGACAACTCAAATGGAAAATATAATTAAATTGTTTATGGGTTCGAGTAGGTTTTTAAAAACAAATTTGGTGTTTATAATTAATGTGCACTATAACACGTATGCATTATGCCTCGGTATCCCTGATCTTAAAATTAAAATAATATGTATGTGTTATAAACATAATGGGTACATGTTATGTTCATAACGTGTACACATTATGGTAAATATAGATAGAATTATCCCCCAACTCTGTGCACATACCCTTGATGGAACTGAGTTGGTCCAAAGAAGGCAAGGACACGATATTGTGCCAAGAGGCACAATCTTGGGCACCTAGAGAGTTTAGGTGAAAATGGCTAAAGCAAAAGAGT
Source organism: Torreya grandis (assembly GCA_037957365.1). Classification (NCBI taxonomy): domain Eukaryota; kingdom Viridiplantae; phylum Streptophyta; class Pinopsida; order Cupressales; family Taxaceae; genus Torreya; species Torreya grandis. Next base: position 3,267,283 of record JARHVA010001303.1, read on the forward strand.
TTTGGGGAACCAGGTGAGTGCCAAGTGGAAACTCATTGCTTGATTGAGGACTCATAAGGACATTCAAGTAACCATTGTCCCATGGGAAATGACATAACCATTAGAATAAAATATGAATTTGAAAACAAATGACTAACTTAGTAAATTCAAAAGTGGCTAAGTCCCAAGACTACTTTGCAAATACTTGGATATTTAGTTAATTTGAAAACCAATATTGGTCCATTTTTATGAAAAGTGACTACGTAAAAGAGCATTATTTTAGGAATGCTTAGTCATTTTGGATATAATTGAAATAAAAAAGACCAAATTGATTAGGAAAAAGGCTGAGAAGTCTGAAATAGCTAGGTAAGTTATAAAAATTTTAAGGTAGAATAGTCTAAAAAGGTGAATTTTAATGGAATTCAAAATATGATATAAAATAGAGAAAGACTTATCAAATTTAAACAAGCTCATAAAATTAAATCAATACATGTACAATTACCAAAATCCTTTAAATCCAAATGCATGCAATAGATACTTTAAGCTCAGACTGATTTCAAAGAGTAAATCCACTGCAAGATCAAACTTGTAGCTTATCAAGAACTATTTCTATCAAGCAACAAATAAAATGGACTTAGACTTGATTAGGCTAGAAGACCAAACTCCAAATAAAAAGCGCATCCATAATTTTAGTGATGAAATTAGGGCAAGTTATGTAAGGAAACACAATATGCACACTGAGTAGTGGTTTTCAACACTTGGCAACTTGTTTTTTTAATCTTGGATTAATATTCATACATGGCTAAGTAACTACTCCTTTGAGTGATTTTCATATTAATATGATTTAGGTAAGTGTGTATATGTATTCCTCAATGTGTAAGTGTAAGATAATGTGAATGTTTGATGCTTGATAGATAGGAAAAGGCTTAGCCTTGATGTGTATAAATGGGAGATCATTCGAGGAATTTCCCTCTTAACTAACATGAAAAAACTATGATTTGATGCAAAGGAAGGATTTGAGTTTGGGAAACATATTTTATAAAACACATGGATGGGTTTTACCAAGGAAGATGACTCAAGTAACTGGATATGTCTAACCATGGATGGGGGCATCTAAGAGATAGGAAATAGTGATATTGGATCAAGCGATAGTCTGCATAAGATAATAAAAATTTTAAACACATATTACGAAAATTATCTATGTGAGTGATGATAAATCAGGAAGGTCAAGCCCATAATTACATTAATGATTAGGAAAGATTGTCAATAATAGTGATGCATGTATGCACAAGTCATGTATATTTAGGATTGGTAAAAATGCACATTCTCAAATGTCTAATATCAAATTCTAGTATCTATAGTCTCAATTAGGTGTTACTAGTATATTTGAATTTTTTAATGGTCTATAACCCTTATTTCAACCCTCTTCATCTATTATCCCCCCTCTATCCATATTCCCCTTGACCAGACCCCTTTGTCTAGAGCATACATACACTCTCGGGGCATATACAGAGCATTTGTACACTCTCAAGACTTTTTCAAGTGGCCTTTTTTGGCTTGAGTGTTATTGTCCTTCATTCCCACAGTTTTTCTCTTTTTTACTATTGGAGGTTTCTTTAAGCACTAATATGGTGTCATTTTAAATTCAATTTGTCTATACATACACCCATATTCTAATTCTTTTAGGCATTGAAATAAAATCATGATGATTTAATAATCACATGGAATCTATTGAGAAATTTCAAATATCTGCTAGATCACTAATTGAAACAATCAAGTTTATGTTAGAGATATTGCATGATAATGGTTTGCATTTTTTAATATTACAATTATCAAAGTGTGTTGTTTTTGATATTGTTAATATTGAGTGACAAATATAAATATAGTTCAATTATTCTTTAGTATAATGTAAACCCCAAAATAAATTTATCTTTTCTTTTGATTCTTAATTTTAGCTAATTCGATTAAAAAAAGAAAAAGAATTTTCATTTACAAATGATCGAAACAAAAATATAAAAATGTTTAAACTTTCCTATAAAAAATTTTTGGAACATTTGTACAATCCATAAATCATCAAAAGAGAACACTACACTCTAAACAAAATTCTATACTAACATGAATTTTCTCGATCAACTTTATCACATTTAGATGGACTATTCTGATCTCTTATCTCAACGGTTGTCACCAATATTCTGATCTCTTATCTCAACGGTTGTCACCAATTTTCATGGATGGCACAAAGTCATGAAAAGAGGCTTGAATATAGCCACACGGAATGCACAACTTGCAAGTCAAAGTCATTATAATTATTCTTTCAATCTTAGCGAGCACAATTACATTTCATTCGCCACACTCATAAGTGCATTCGTCTTAAACTTGATTCGAAGGCTATTATCATCAATATTCTCTATTTATTAAGTAGATTATATAAGGTGGCTAATTATTTTAGAAGGCGGGATAACATAATTACAATTTATCATTGAGGCGTCTATGTAGACAATAATAAGCTCATAATCTACAATGATATTAATTATGTTAATAATTATTATTATCAAATGGGCAAGATGGATGGTAAAATGGAGTGGAAATGGATGGTGGAGTGGTGGGCGATGTGGAGACTGAACTGCCCTCCCTTTTCAGTGACATCGATCTTTTGTTGACTCGGTGGTGTAATCATCTGCAAGTTCCGAAGTAATCGGCCAATGAGGAAGGCTAGAATAGGTAGGGTGAGGATGATGCCAAGGCAACTCCTCCTCTCCATTCCAAATGGTAGGAAATAGAAGTCCACCCACCACGGCTTTCATCCCGTTCTCCACCATAAATCTTTTCGGCCTAAATTCTACTGAATTGGGCCACCACTTGAGATTGTTAACCAGCCACCAGGCGTTCACGACCACCTTGCCCTCCCTAGGAATGGGGAAACCATTGAGAGAGGCATCGTCTAAGTTCATGTGTGGAATGAGCAGCAAAGTGGGCGTGTGCAGCCTCAGCGTCTCCTTCACTACTGCTTGCATATATGATAGCTTCTCGATGTCCGTTTCCTTCACCACCACCGCCTTTCCCACAATTCTCTCCAACTCGCTTCTTACCTTCCACTACACTTCTGGATGGTTCACCAGCTCAGCAAGCGCCCACTCTATTGACCACAGAGTCATCTCGATCGTCGCCATGTTTATATTTTCCACGAGGTACAGCATGTTTTCCTCCTTGATTTTTCCCTTCTTCTCTGCCTCTAATATGTGGTCTATGGCACACTTGCTCCTCACCTCCCCATTCCCTAAAATCTTCCTGTAATCATCACCAAGAAAATGAAAAATAAGCCCAAGAAAACATTTTTGTGTTAATATTTTGAACCGTGTTATATAACTGAAAAAAACTACTTCACACAATTTTATCCAGAAGCCTATTTTCAGGAAATAAATATAACAAAGAAAGGAAGTTACCTACATTCTTGGATGAAGATGTTATTGAAAAATGCGTCTCCTAGGTATCTACACTTATTCACATACCCTATGAGTAAAGGTCTCAAAATGGGAATGAAGTCCCCATAATTGTACTCAAAACTTTGCGCCAGTCGACTTCTCTCCACATTAAAACTTGTCGCTTGAATGATTAGTTGATCCTCCTGAGACTCGAACCTGCAATCAAACATCATCTGGTACATAATATTATAAAGCATGAGCTGAATCCATTTTCTTAGGTAGAGCTTACTGTAAGTAAATCTTGGTGTGTTATGTTATTATCCAGATATGCTGGCAGCAACTCCTTAATGACTAGCCTTGCAACTGTGACTTTATGTAGCCATGATTTCAGTCTTCAGATAAAATATAGATAACACTGCTATAGATGTTCAGAATGAGATGATGCTTACCAATATAATCGGGCATGATTTGAAGATCCATTATTTTGTAAATATAAAAAAACAATAAGAAAACAAATAAATAATTGCCGAGGAAAGGTGGGATTTTTCAAATTTTAAATTTGAAATCGCCGCTCTGAGTATGGCTGACACGGCAGTTGGCTGACATGGCAGTTAACGGAGTGCACAAGAAATGGAAATGGAAATATTCATGATCATGGTAACAGTCACGATCCCCACCACCAATCGACAATCGTCAGGAGGTTTAAGTCGCTGACTTTTACCAGCAACGACCAGCACACGCCAGGAGTTGGTGTGTGCTGGTTAAGCTCATCAGATGTATTGAAGAGCAAGTGTAAGTTCATTGTGAAACATGTGTGTTCTCTTATTGCTCATTAAATGAGGGAGAGAGTTTGGATAGCAACATGACATGTGTGGGACTGATTCAGCGACCTTGCAAGATATTTATGTTCTTCTCCACACTATACGAAGAGAAATTTTAATACATGTTTGTCTTTAGGAGACAATCATACGTTTTTGTGTCTTTATGAATAACACCATCTAGATATGAGTAAGAGATATAGAAACATGGATTAGTGAAAAAGTGAAATTATGGAGCCTTAAATTATTATTTATATTTCTAATCATTCTTCTATAACATGTGAGTTTAATTCTTAGAAAATATTTGAATGTATTATTTTTATTTATACAATTTTTTTGGTGTGCACAATAATGTAGGCTTCTTTATATTGGACATTTTTTTTAGCAAATTTAATTTAATTGTCTTAAACCTTAATTTTATATGACATTTAATTGAATTTTCTCAATATTTTAAAGAATTAAAATATTGATATTTATGGCTTCCACAATTCAAAATTATTTATAGAGAGATGTTTAGACGAAGTGACGATTATTTATTTGTATTGATTTTTGTGATCACATTATGTGATATAATATCAAATATATGTAAATATATATTTATCAGTGTTTTAAACAAATCTCTTTTTCAAATAATTTTACATTATTATTTTATTTTCATTTGTGATTTTATTGTAGTTTAGACTTGATAAAATTGAACTTAATGTAAAGATATAGCTTGCCAATATTCATATCAACAATCCACATTATACAATTGCTTCTAATTAATGGTCATGAGTTATATTGTGAATGGCTAAGAAAACTTAAAGAAAATTAGTTACACTTAAGGCAAGTCTTGACTACTTGAATTAAATAGCTTTGCTTAAATATTATGTGTAATGATTAATTTGGACATGTTTTATATGTTTAGCGACTATGATTAACATTAATTATGGTTTAGATGATTTTTTTGTTCTCTATCCATGGAGATGCCTCTAACACAATAACATCATTCGTTCTACTTAGTCTATACCATTTTCTAGTAGATACAAAAATCTATTTTTAAGTACTTGAAAATTACAAGCTTGACAAACATCTACCACACATGGCTTGAGTGCACAAACATGTTCCTAGCCCACCATTCTTTGATAAATACATGATACCTTATGAGTTTGATCATTTCATTATATTTTTACACACCTGAATGAACCTCATTGTCTATTCTAAACTGGCATACTATCTTACACAGACATACCCAAATGCTCAGTTTAGTCCACTTTTACATAAGTCAATAACATCAATCTAGGTCAATATTGACTTGAGTCAGATGGCATTAACCCTCTTCCAGTAAAATCCACTTTTAAAAATTGAATCTTTCCTTAAGGTTGGATCATCTACCTAACATATTGGTGGCTTGGTAAATTATCCAATTGGACTCATATATATACAAATCAAGGTCTCACTTAATAGGGGACTAGGCATTCATCTAGTACACATATATATGAATCTGTCACTGGGAATAATCACAAGTTAAGTCTAAAGCATCCCAAATCTAAGTCAAAGAAAACATTTCCAAGTATCAAATATAAATCATTAGCTGCATACATTTAGTGATGGATCACTATTACACAATCACACTAGGTACAAGAATATGTGTTGATTTATTTCCCTCCTCAGAGTATTAGATATGTAGGTAACAATAAATCATCAAATGGGAATGATTTGATTTAGCTAATCCCATTACATTTCCAAACAAAATACAAGATTCTAACCTCATGAACACACCTAGGTTTTAAAGGTGAAAGAGTTTGATTTCTAGAGTTGTGGGCATCATCAAGGTTCAGTTTCACACATACAAATATTTTAGAGATAGGCAAAGGTGACCATACGGTCACTGATCCATATTTAAGTACAAGTCACTACCGACCAACACAGGTCAATATCGATAGTCAATATTGATTGATATATAATAAAATTGTTCATGTACAGACAAAAACATAATTATTAAACTAGACAAATCACATGTTTGCTTTAGTTTTTTTTCACTACCATAAATCAATCATAGTCATGTAGTCAGTTAAAAAATATAATTACTCATCCCTTTATTTTAATTATGCATATGTCAAAACATTGCAATCAATTTGAATATTTTCCATTCAAATGTATGATCAAATACCATATTTAATAATATTAATAAATTTACTAGTTTCTATCTTATTAGAATTTGTAAAATAAAAATAGGGTAAAACATGTTAGTGAACTCGTGCACTTATCAAATTGTATCAAACCCTAGGTCTCCATTAAATTTTACTAATTTATGTTTCGTTTGATTTTAGGATTCATATTTATACTTGTATCTATTTGTATTCAATGTTTTTATGAAATATATATGCCTAAGCTTCACCGAAACACTAACCAATCTCCTTCTATGGATCCTTCTATTTTCCCTTCCACCTTTTTCGAAGGTGCTAATATCTAATTTCCCTCTAAGAAGGCTCATGTTGTCACTATCCCAAGATTTAGGGGTACCCATCCTAAAGTAAAAGATAGAGGTCATCTAAATATCCCTCTTCATCCCCTTTCACCTCCCACAAAAACTCTTGATGGTATTTATATGTATATTGAATTAGACATACATAGGAATTATTTATGAATCCCTTCAAGATAATTTAGTCACTATGAGAGTGTCCATAGATGATTTTCAAAGGCAAAATTTATTTTTCAATTAAATATCACATCACTAGAAAATAAGATCACATATACAATCAATCTAAAGCATGCAAATGTCAATCATATATCGACATCTCTATCCAAATATTTTTTACCTCAAAAGACCTCATCTCAAGAATGAAATCCAAAACAAGATACATCTAAAAATACTAATTCAAAAAATATAAATAAGGATAATAATAGTTAAAGTGATATTCTAAGGGAAACATTTTCAAAGTACTTGATCACATTACCTCCTATGCAGATCCTTCAAAAAACCAAAATACTATTGTGCCTATCATAAAATCCATTGACATCATACGAATAGTTTATAGGCTTTGAAGATTTTTAAAAAAAAATATTTATAGTGGTGATCTTATACTAGATACATCCATCAAACCACCACCTGATTCAAGAACAACCTCTAAAATCAATCACCTACTCATGCTATGATTTCATCTTTTAAGAAATAATTAGAAAATAAAAGTATGCAAAAGGAAAAATTAGAACAAGAAATGTTACAAAAAGAACATTTTGAAAATAAAATGTTATAAAAGGAAAAAATCTAAAATCTAAGGATACAAAAGTTTCACTAATTGACAAAGAATGTTTAGAAAATGAAAACATAAAATAAGAAAGGTTGCACAAGTTAAAACAAGAGAAGTTGTTAAAAGAGAAATTACAAAAAAATATCAAGATAAGAAATAAAATGTACTTAAGAGAGGGTTTATCACAAAGGATAATGTCATAAATGTGATTCTAATTGAAAAAAAAAATTAAAAAAATCTCATATCTAGAGCCTTTGATTCTTAGTCCTCACATCGATGGAAATAAATTCACCAATTTTGAGATTATAAATTTTCATGAAGTAAATATATGTAGCATGATACTTCTATAATATCTTGGGTATGACATCAACACTTGGGTAAGATTACTAGGCCTCAACACTGCATTAGATCCATATAGTTATTAGTAACATATGGGTTCTAAATATGTTCCATTAAATTTCATATTGACCCTAATTTGGATAAATTCAATGCAAAACTAGGAGGATCATGTCTAAGATCAATGGGGAAAACACTAGGTAAAGACCATGATTATGTTAAGTTTGAACATGAATTTTTAATTGTTACTGTTTCAAGAAAGATATAATATTTAGAGCAATAAATCGATATTGGATCCATTTATTTGATTATTACTCATGATACAAAGGATGATATATTTAGTAAACAAATTCAAATACATAGTATGATTCCTTATACATATTCCACTAAAGAGACCAAATGTATTATAAATCATGGAAGCACAAGAATTCCTAACATTATAATTTCACAATTGCAACATCATTTTTCAGTTACTCATGAGGATAGATATTATACACATGTATTAATTCAAAGTGGTATAATTTATTCCATGAATTTTTTCACCACACATAATTTATTGTACATATCCTCTTAGATTTCTCAGCCATTCTAATCTTCTATTTTGGCATTTACATTTCTACATATGTCTTTGAATTGATCATTATTATAGCTCTGATCTTTTTTCTTACTCGGCCCTTACCTCCTACTTATTTATCCTGGTCTAAATATTTATGATATATAATCTAAAATGATACATCCTTCATATTAGTCTCATTCTAAAGAACACCTTTAGCAACATGCTACTTGTTCACTCTTACATATTGGCTACTTATACATGTTATGGCTCTCATTGAGCTTACATGATTGCATACACTTATATCTACATATTACATAAGCACACAATAATTCTTTCCCATTTTTATCATGCAAATCCTTATCTCAAAATATGCTAATGATCTACATTATTGGGACTCACATATATAGTGGTGGAATATTTCTTGTTTTCACTTTATCTAATTTTATGTGCTATCACATCTAGTGCATAATACACTTTGACACATTTTACAAATTGATTAGATCTCTCCAATTCTTAGATTTTTTAAACTATCACCACTTGTCTTTACTTTAATAAGTTCAAATTTAAAAATATATAATATTTAAAAAAATAAAATAAAAAATCAAGGCTTGAGCATGACATGATTACTAGATTACACTTCTTGCATATGTTATTTGTCACACATTTTATGGATGGCATATTATTTTTATACACACATGCATTACATAGTATATCAGTGTAAATTAGGACATATAGGTTACACATGGGTGTATAAATTTTGGACTTTCCTCTACTCAATGACTATACCAATATTGGGAGCATCTTATTCCACATGTTTCATTATTTCATGTTGTATCTTTTTATGACCTCTCTACTATTTTGAGCTACATATATTGCATACACATGTCCTGGTAATTACACATATATTACATAGTCCTACATGGATATGTTATTATATTATGATGTGACATTAATACATATGGATGGTGTATACTAGTTTTTGCTTTTTTTATGATCCTTTGATGTTGTTGTTCTCTTACATGATAGGCTATTATTTACTTATCTATTTTTTATTGCCCTTTGGCATTATTTATGACATCTTTATATTGTTTGGGTGTGGTCTTTAGCTTTTATTATTTTTGGCATCTTTATGTCCCTTATGTGTGGGCCTTGGCCTTGTTTATTACAAAATATTCATGTCCCTTGTATGCAACCTTTTGTCTTATGTGTAACACTAACTTTTGAGCATGTTGATCTTGTTGTGCCTATTGAGTTTTTCAACATGGAGTGGTGTCATGATATTTATCATGCATTGTTAATGTGTTGTCTTATTCAATTATACTAGTATTGCATGTTTTATTGATAGATCTATCTAGACATGACACTTATATGCACTACATTACATATATTAGAAACATGTCATGATTTACATAGACATTATTGTGATGACATAATATCTACATATTTACATAATTATGCATGATGATATATTTATACGTGACATGATACAATTAACACTTATTTTGAGACAAGTGACTTAGAAGACACACCCCTCATATCAAAGTGGGGGCATTGCATTGGGCTTGTCATAGAGACATTAGCCTCCACAAATATAAAAATAGATCATATTAAAAAAAATCAAATATTTAGAATAGTTAAAATATTAGATGGTTCAATTATATGACAAATATTGTGACATCAATAAAAAATATTAAGGGCATGTGCCATGCATATGGACTCACTTTACAAATAATTAGCATAGATTCATACACTTTTAGGAACATATGGATGGGTATATGTACACAATTTATAGGATCACATATTGCATGTTCCATATATACATACATTTGAGATATAGTTTCTCAGATTCATCATATATATGGATAACATTTTATATTAGTTGGTCCAAATTAAGTGGGCCATGATATTAGTTAATACACACAAACATTTTCATATTCATTAGGCATGATTTTTGTTCATACACATACACAAAAACATATATTAAAGTTGAATGATAAATTATTGTCATTCCACTTCATGCTTATCAAATTTGTTGTCATGTTTTGGGCATAAACATTGTTAATTATCTTTCAATCATAAATATTATGCTACATTGAGTGAACTTGAGTAAAAAATTACAATCAAACATGTTACCATGAACATTTTTCATTCTCATTTCATCATTCAATTTTGATTTACATGGAGCAAGCTTAAGTGAATTGGAATGAAACTATACAATTGAATCTATAAGACATTTTCAGTGTTTGATTCAATTTTTAATTTTATCAAAACCATCATGTAGTTCCCCTTTCTTTCTTCATAGTTATTTGTGTTATTACATCATATAATTGTCCACATATACATGAGCATTAGGGGATGTTTTCTTCCCAACTAAAGGTCTTTTATAGTTGCACATATTTGGGGCATAATCACCCTAAATTTCCATGTGCTTTAACAAGGAAGCACAACTTTTCCCATGGTTCAAAAACTGGAACTAATCTTCATGTGATTTAGTGGAAAGAACCTTTATCCAATTATTCAATAAAGAAGCATTGTCTCCAACAAGTTTCAAGGGAAACATTATTTCACCAACACACAAGTGCACTCTTTTAATCTTTTTTTAACTCAAATTTATATTTTAAACTTCAATCCATTGACATTGATTACACACTATTATTTTAGGTTTTGAAATACTGGCCTACACAATTAGATATTCATACCAAATATAAAGTGTGTTATACACATTCAAGTATGTATTTTCCTATAACTATATAAATTTTATCACTAGAATAAAGGGGACATTTTTTGATACCGAAATCTATTATTAAGTACTTGACAATGACAAGCATTACATGCATGATACCTTATGATTTTTATCATTTCATTATATTTTTACACACTTGAAATAACCTCAATATATGTTTCAACCCAGTAAAGTATCCTGCATATAGATGCCTAGATGCTCAATTTAGTCCAAGTGTACATGATCATATAACATCAGTTATGATCAATATCACTAGTCAATACTAACCTAAGTTATATGGTACTAACCCTATCCCAGTAATTGATAATTATTAAAATAAAATATTTCCTTAGTGTTGATCCATTTATTTATCATGTTCATAGTGAAATAAACCACCCAATTGGACCCATATCTATACAAATTAATGTATCACTTAATAGGGCACTAGGCACTCATCCAGTACACCTATATACACTATTTCACATCAATAAAAACTACCATATTATTCCCAAATTATGAACCTATCACTAGGAATAGTATCAAGTTATGTCTGAAACATACCAAATCTAAGTCAAAGCAAATAATTTGAAGTATCAAAGCTAAATAATTGGTTATATAGTCATATAAAATGTGAAAATTGGTAACTTTAGTGTGGCTTGTGACACCCAACCCATAGGTCTCTCTTGCTTGCTCTCATGACCCTCATAGGCATCTTTTCACTAATTTTTAGTCATTTGTAGCCTTCCAGATAATGATTCCACCTCCTCTGCGTAGCATTTCCAATGATGATTTCATCCCCCTAGGTCTCATTCTTTTAGGAAAATAGCACCCAATTTGGACTATAGCACTAGACCCTAGGATGTCCATTTTCAGTGCTTTTATCAAAGTGAATTTTTACCACCAATGGTCATTTCCTTCCAATTTTTATCCTCCTTGTCATCCTAACACAAATACATTCAACCTATGACCAACAAATCCTTATAAGCTGATTTAAAGTTCATTTATAAGGGTTTGGTAAAGATCACAAAGTAAGTAAGAATATTCAGGCATATTTCCCTATTCACTACATTAAACCATCCAATATAACCAAAATATTATTCAAACCCTTACACCAATCCCTAGCCACCTCAAGCACACCCAATTTTAGTATTTTGCATTTTCATACACACTATTGCACAAGGCACATCAAATGGGAGAACTATATCTAGCTTGATCCCTCTTCAGAGTATTAGTATGTAAGAAGCATGGCCACACAAGGGATGTGGATACACATTCAATGCATATTACACACACCCCTCTATCTCAAAGTTTGTTAAATCATAATGGAGTTCAGAATTTGAAGACTAAATCAGCTCTATAGGGAGTTTCACAGACATCTAACATCCAAAATGTCATAGGCAGACTCACACAGGGGCAGTGAACAAAACCCAAAAAACTTAGGTCTCCTGGACAATAGTGGAAAAAGAAGAATATAACACCAGACCCCAGGGTGTCCTATTTCAATGCTCATATCCTTTCATAAAATTAAAGCCAGATCTTGATTTATGATATTGTCCTAGTCATGCAAAGTGAATTTCAAACCCTACAATAGCCATCTCAGTTAGTTTCTAGCTAAGTCTTATTTTCTTCACATTTATTTTTATTTATAGAAAGGTTAAAACATAGTTAAATTATACAAATCAGTAGTTTAATTATTGCATTATTATTTACTAATTTAATTAGCTCATACCCTTAACTAAATTAGGAATAGGACTCTAATATTCTCAAAATAGTTAAATCAAGTTGCATACATATAGCGAAGAGAAAAATTGCACAATCACATGAGGTATAATAATAATGTGTAGATTTATTTCCCTCCTCGGAGTATTAGATACATATGAAATATTCATTTATCAAATGGCATGATTAGGGTCAGCTAAGCCCATTACACTTCCCCATTTTTTCTAGGATTCTAGATGCCACAAACATACCTATGTTTTAAAGGTTAAAGAGTTTTATTAATGGAGTTATGCACATCATCAATGTTTGGCCTTACACATATAAATATTTTTGAGGTAAAAAAAGATTACCATAGCATCAGATTCCCTTATTTTGGTATAAGTCACTACCAACCATCACAGGTCACTATTAATAATTGATATTGACCAAGATCTGATGGAAATGATTATGTACAGACAAAAACATAATTCCTAAAGTGGATGAATCAAATGTCTGATTCAGTCTATTTTCCAATACCATAGCCTAGTCATAGTCAAATAGTTAGTTTAAAAACTAAAGTACTCATCCATTTATTATACTTACTATATTTAGCATATGCCACTTATCAAATCATTGCAATCATTTTTATTATTTTACATTCATATGTATGATGTAATACCATATTTGGTAATATGAATTAATCTAATAATTTATACCTTATTATATTTTTAAAAATAAAATTAGGGAAAAAATATTAGTGAACCCGTACACTAATCGAACTATGTCAAACCGTAGATCTCCATTAGCATTTATTAATTTATATTCCATTTGATTTTAGGGTTCATCCTTATACTTTTATTTACTTGTATTTTATAAAAAATAATTAAGTTATATGCCTAAGCTTCCCAAAAACCCTAACCAATATCCTCTATGGCTCCTTATGTCTTTCCTTCCACCTTTCCTCAAGGTGGTGATAGCTAGTTTCCCTCTAAGAAGGTCTATATTGTCACTATCCAAAGAGTTAGGGTGACCACTCCTATAGTAAAAAATATCCCTACTTATCCCCATCCACCTCCCATATAACCTCTTGATGGTCTTTATATGTATATTTAATTGTACATACCCAGGGTTTGGGCTTGTGAACCCCTTCAAGATCAATTAGCCACTATGAGAGCGTCCATAGAGGATTTTCAAAATCAACATCAATATTTCAATTTAAAATCACATCACTTAAAAATAATATCACATATACAAATAATCCAGAGCTTGCAAGTGTCAATCATATATGTGCATCTCTATCCAAATATTTTGTTCCTCAAAATACTTCATCTCAAGAAAGGAAGCCATAAAAAGATGCATCAACAAATAGTGATTCAGAAAGTATGCATAAGGTTAATAAAAGTTAAATTCATATTCTAAGGGAAATGCTTTGATAAAAAAATTATCACATTACCTCCTATGCATCCTCTAAGAAAATTAAAAATACTATTATGCCTATCATATAATGCATGAACATTATACAAATTATTATTGGGATTTAAAGATAAAAACATAGATTTTTATTGATAGTGGTGATCATATATTAGATACATCCATCTAACCACCACATAATTATAGAAATTTTATGATCACTCAACCTACTCACACTATGGTTGCATCTTCTAAAGAACAATTAGAACAAGAAATGTTACAATAGGATAATTTTTGAAAATTAAAGGTTACAAAAGGAACAATTTAAAAATCAAAGGATACAAAGGTTTCACAATTTAAAAATTAAAATTTAAAAATTAAAAAATTATTAAAAAAAAAAAAAGGTTGCACTAATTAGAACAAGATAAGTTACTAAAATTGAAATAACTAAAAGATAAGTTTCAAAAACAAACTCAAAATGAGAAAGAAAGAAAAAGAAAGCGTATTTAAGAAAGCATTTCTGATGAAGTAAATTCAAATGCAATATATACTTAAAAAGGCTAATGTCATAAGTGTGATTCCAAAGGAGACTACTAAAAAGTGTTCTTTATATCTAAATCCTTTGATTTTTAATCCTCACATAGATGGTAATAAATACACCAATGTCTAAATTTCAAATTTTCATCAAGTTAATATTTTTAGCATGACACTTCTCCAATATCTTGGGTGTGATAGTCAACACTTGAGTAAGATTACTTAGCCTCAAAACTAAATTGGATCCATGGAGTTGTCAGTGATACCTGGGCTCAAAAAATGTTCCATTAAATTTTGTATTGACCATAATTTGGATAAACATAATGTAAAATTAGGAAGATCATGGATAAGATCAATGTGGGGAATACTAGGTAAATATCATGATTAAGTTAAATTTGAACATAAATATGCAACTATTAGCATTTCAAGAGAGGAAACATCTTTAGATCAATAAAATGATATTGCATATATTTCTTCAATTCTTACTCATAATACAAAGGATTATAAAGTTGATAAGTAAATTACAATACAATTTAAAGTTGGTTATACATATTCTATGAAATATATTGGGTGTATTATAAATCATGTAATCATGAGTGTTTCTAACAATACAATATCATAGTTATAACGTCATGATTAAGTTACTCATGAGAATCCATATCGTGAAAATTTATTACTTCCAAGTGTTTGGATTAATTTCATGGATTAGTTCACCACACATAACTATTGTACATAGCCTCTTGTATTTATCGTCCATTCTGCTCTTATATTCTAGCATAAATGTGTACATATGCCTTCGCATTAATCATTATTCTATACCTTAGATTTTTTCTTACCCAATCCTTGCATCCTACTTCTTATCCTAATCTACAAATCCTTGACATATAATCTACCATGATACAACCTTCATGATAATCTCATTCTATTTCACACCATTATCAACATGCTACTTTCTCACTCAAACATATTGATTGCATATATATGTTATTACTTCCATTGATATTACATGATCACATACACTTATATCTACATATTACATGAGCACACAATGACTCTTTCCCATTAGGGTCATGAAAATACTTATCTCCATATATGATATTAAACTACATCATTGTGATTCACATATACAATGGTAGAATATTTCTTTCTTTCATTTTATCCACATTGTCCTATTATCACGTCTAGTGCACATTATGCCTTAACACATTATTCAATTTGTTTGGATACCTCTCATTCTTATATTTTTGAAACCATAACCAATTTTATTTAATTGAATAAGTTCAAGTATTTAAAATTTTATAAAATTAATAAAATATAAAACCATTCATGTCCCGTTTATGCAGCCTTTGGCCTTATGTGCGACACTAACTCTTGATCATGTTGAAATTGTTTCATATTATGATCTTGAATGCATTGAGTGTTGTCATGATAAATATAATGAATTTTTATTTTGTTGTATTATTTGATTTTGTTGTGATTTTATGATTTATTGATACATTTATCTACACATGACACTTGTATGTCATGCATTACATATGTTACATACATGGCTTGATTTACATATAAATTATTGTGATAAAATATTCTATACACATTCACATGATTATACATGATGTCATATTTATACATGACACAATATAGTTAACACTTATTTTGAGATGAGTCACTTACAAGACACATCCCTCATCTCAAAATGGGGGCATTACAATGGGATTTTCATAGAGACATAAGCCTCCATGAAAAAAATCAGATCAGAGTACAAATTACAAAGATTCAAAATAGTTCAAATATCATATGGTTCAATTAAGTGAAATATATTGGCACATCATTACATATTATGAGGGCATATGTCACAAATTTGTAATCAATTTACAAATAATAAACATATATTCATACACTCTTATCCATATATTCGTGGATATATATACATATTTTATGAGAACATAAATTAAAATTTGCTATACTCATCGAATGTGACACACCAATCTTGTGCAATTAACTTATCAAAGCCTACCTGAGATAGTTGATGAATAGATTATTGGTATAAGTATGTATAGGTATTATAAAGATTAGGATGAGTTATTAGAATATGGTTTTGAATGATAGGTGGAAATGGATGCTCGTGATGATATTATAAGATATATACAACATCACATTTATCATTGAGAGTGGCTAACTAATGGGAAACAAAACTCCAAGGTCCTTTAAAATTAATAAGGATGGTGTGTCAGAGTTCTTGGTCAATGTTAGGGATGATGAATTGGGTATAGTTAAGATGGATGACTTTAGAAATATGATCAAATCTTTAGGGTTTTATAGTCAATTTTATAAACATAAAATTAAAATATGAAGAGGTTAGTCCTAAGGAGAAATAAAAAGGAAGTGATGAAGGTCTAGACTTCAAGATCATTGTATTAGAAACCTCACATATGAATGGGTATATGATGGGATTCTCTTGCACGTGTTATTTCTCTTCAAGGATAATTAGTTGGTCAATTGTGAGATTGGGAATCAAAGTGGAAAGGAATACCACATTTATAAATTATGTGTTGATGTCACTTTAAACTTTGATACTAGGAATGGGAGATCTAACCCTAGATAAAATATCATCTCCAATAAGGTATGGATGTTATTGAAGTGTCATTTAAGATGAAAAAATAATGATGTGATGGATTAATTAACTGTGTATCCTTTCTTTAAAATGGTATGAAAGAGGTTCTTGTTGTTCCAGATATGTTTAAGCAAGGTTTGGGCTTGTACTTATCTTGACAGGGCTTAGTTTGTTGTATTTTTGGATGTTTTTGACAATGTTTTGTGAAGAAATAAAACTATGCTAATTTTTGAAAATGAAATTAATTTGTAATAACTTAAACAAAAGGTTGAAATTAATTGAAGTAAATACTACTATTTTGTTATTTTAGAAGATATTTTCATACATGCAACATTAAAACTTAAATCTAGGCTAAAGATGTAATTAATGATTTTACCCTTCTCTACATGCAAGATTTTACCTATTTGTAAGCTACATTATTTTTATTTTTTATTTATTTTTAAATATGAATGAATGAAACTATTATTCAATTAAAACTTATTAACATGCAAGTGTAAAATTAGATCCAAACCATATAGATTGAAACTTCTAAGTATTTAGGAACCCTTTTGCACATGCAAGCTAGAAACTAGTTTTTTTTTTAGTTTTCAATTATTACATCCCATCCAATCCTTAACAAACAATATTTATTTTGAGCAAAAAATTGAATATGGAATAGTTATATATTTGGTTATATATAATAGATGGACATATTCTTCCATGTTTGTTTACTTAGATTGTTGTATTTTTATGATCACAATTTCTAATTTCCTTGTATTGAATTATCAAAAAATGTATGATTAAAGTTTACCTTTATGCATCTTGTTATGATAAATATAGTGGTATTCTTATAAATTATTTTTAATTAATTTTATAGATATGACAAACTTAAATGGACTAACTACCTTTTTTTTTTCTAAGGTGGATGCAGGATGGTTTTCACCTTGTAAATAAGACAGAGGGAGAACATCATAGGGGAGTGGGTGGTAGATATCTAGGATTACTATGAGATTCCAAGAATAAATCTCACACACACACAAATAATTCCTTGATCTTAATTGTTTATTTTTTATTTTGGTTTAGTATTTGGTCATATTATATGAGTTTGTTTATTGCAATAAATGCCATCTTTATGAATGTGAGTCTTAAATAGTAAAAGGTACCACATTATTTTTCATCCATTTTAAATTAATCTATAGTGTAATTATTGAAATTAAGATTTAGATTTTAGATAACTTATCATTAATTATCCCCATGTTGTGTGTATCATTTTATATTATTTTTATTGTTTCAAATAATATTTTTTTGACTGCATGTTGGTTGATGTCTTTAAAATAATTATCTTTTAAATAAATATACTCTCATAAATTGTGGCTAAATCTTTAAATTTATGAACACTTTTGAGGCATTTAGCTCTTATTTCTCATGGGGTTATAACTATCTATAAGTGTTATACTATGTTATGTAGCTTTTGATTCATAATGTTGTTTTAAACCACCATGTAATCAAGCTAACTTTGAGTGAGTAAAAGACATGGGGAAACTTATCAAAAGGAAAAAAAATAATTAGGTTTTGAGATTCATATAATTCAATGTGGTTGTGGGAGGAACAAGGAGTAAAGACAAGGATTGAGTCTTTGAATGTATTTTTTTCCCTATTTTGGGACACCACTATAGTCGTGCATGAGTTTTTTTGAGGTAGTAAATGCAAAGTAGAACTAGTGGAGAAAAACAACTATTCTGGCAACCCATATTTGAAATGAATATATATTAAAAAAGGGAGGAAATAATGAGAATGGATATGGGAGAAGAAGTGGATAGAGTAAGGATAATAAAGGTTGGAATAAGTTTTATCCATACATCCTTTGTAAGTAATTTTAAGGGAAAGCATTCAAAGGCAAGTATTAATGATTCTCTCCTTGTGCTTCAAATGAGAGTTTTATCTAGAATATCTTGGAATGGTAATTGTGTATTGTCCATGAACTTATTATGAGTACTTTGTTCATGAAAACTTTGTTTATCTACTGAACAAAGTAGGGATGTATTTTGGTTTAAGATTGGATTAAAATATTCCTTGTTAGACTTTTCTTTTCCTACTAGTAGTTGTAGGTAAATGAGTGAAGAATGGGTAAAACCCTAGCATCCAAATCATTCCATTTACTATTTAGGACATAGAGGGATAAGAATTAAAACTCTGGTTCAAAGCTAGAATAAATAAACTTAAAAGAGATTTGAAATATTATTAAAAGTAATACATTTACCTCCTTTCATTATAGTTTCATGTGTTCTAGAGATTTTCCTTGCTTATTTTGGAATCCCTTATTATGGTTGTAGTGTGTTATCTCATCATGGTTGTATCATATTATTCTATTATGATTGTAGCATGGTTAGTTTTTAGGTCATTTAATGGTTGCAGCATATAAGTTTAGTGGAATTTTTTATGCAATTGCAGTGTATCATTTTATTGCAATTTTTTATGCAGTAGTAGCATACCATTTTAATGTCATTTTTGTATGCAGCCTTAGTGTAATATTTGTATGCAACTATAGCATATTATTTTAGTGGAATTTTTGTATGTAGTTGTAACGTACATTTTATTGTCATTTTTGTATGTAAATGTAGCATATCATTTTCATGGCATTTTTGTAAGTAGTTCTAGCATATCATTTTGGTATAAAATTTTATGTATGGTTATGGATTAATGATTTGAAGTCATTTGATGGTTAACATTATTGTATTTCATTGTTTTTGATGTCATTTAGAAGGTCGGGTGTTTTATAAGCACTTATAGATTATTTATTATGTGGTCATGTGTTCCAATCATGATGACTATATCTATTGACTTCTTTAGACTCGAATTTAGTGTGTCATTTTGAATACTCATAATTATTTTAAAGAATGTGTATTAATAATTAAAATACCATTATCATAAATTTGGTATTATTTTGGATGGATGTAGTTTATTTTATTGAAAATATCTAAAAATGAATATTCTTGACTGTAATATTAAATACCTTCAAGTGTATATAGTTTTAGCCTAATTATGCTTGATCTATTAATAACCAAGGTCATAAGGAATGAGTATTTTCCCCTTATAAACTTATAGGCGAGAGATATTCTTCCACATAAAGGATTATAAGGGGACAAATAATATTAAATGTCAAATCTTATATTTAACACTTTGAGTTGTGAGGAAACCTAGAATGATAAATTAAAGTTAGATTGAAGTTTTGATTGTGCTTGGAACATTTGATTTGTTGAGTATAATTTATAAATTTAGGAACCTTTATATCAATTTGAGACATGTAAATATAATATGTAAGTACCCATATCTTACCTTGGTAAACATGAATAAAGGTAGTGATATTTATAAGGTTGGTAAGACGCCTAATTTGAAGCACATTTGTTAGGAATATGACTAAGGATAATAAAACTAAATGAAAAAAGTATAAATTTTGATCTCCTTGAAAATTGATTTTTTTTTGGAATATTCATGTACACTTAAAGTTAACTAAATTGCTTAGTTATGGATTATTATCTGATTGTACATTAAGTATATACCGAGTGTTATGTTATGAAAAAATAAATTTTATCTCTATAAGTGGTAATGAGCGATGGATTGAGACTTATTTAGACTACTTATCCTTGATTATCAAGTGGGGTATTGATAATAAGTCTTATGTAGTAGAGAGTAATCATAGTGTGGACTAATACCTAAATTTTGAAATATGATTATATTATAAAAATACTTTGGTCAAATTAATTTTATAGATATATACATTATCTATCCACCATAATTTATAGTTTATATGTTTGATTGATGTCATAATAGATAGATGTATGCCTAGAATCTATTTGACTAGCTACATGTAATAATGATTATGCTTACACATAATTTATTAGATGGTTTTGGATGTTCACATTATCATTATCTTCCCCTCCATGAAGGAAAGGGCCACTCCCATTGGGGAGGTGTGTGGAGAATTGTTGATCTATGGTTGGAGGTGAAACAGCCATATCATTGCCTCCCTCACTATAGTTAATCTGATCCTATTTTGATTTTTACTCGTGCCTACCAATCTAATTTGAAAGGATAATTTATGAAAGCTCTAATTTTACTTGATATTATTCATCTTGACATTATTTTAATTATTTATCCTAAATATAAATGGTTGTTGGCATTCATATTTGATCGTCATATAGTATATTTATTGTATTCCTAACTGTATATCTTTTGATTTTTTATATTGGCATAATCTGTATTTATTTATTGATTAGTAGTACCTTAAATTATCTAAGTTATAGACTTTTGTATACTTTTACTATTTATGCACCATTGTAAACCTGTTTGGGGATTTAATGAAAGTTGATTATATATGATAATCAGTGGATTAAATATGTATATTGTACTTATTGTATTAGTTTGACTTTTAACTTGAAATAACAATGTGAATGGTATGAAAATGGTAAAATTATGATGTTAATAAACTCATATGTTAATTTGGATAGTTAATCCTAAATTTAAATTTGTAAATATGAAATGAAATGAATTTAAAATCAAAGTTATTATTTTATGATTTAGGACAATGTTCTTTTCTTATACAGATGAAATAAATCATATTTAATATGCAATATTTTCCTTTATCTTGATTATCTAAGTTTTTTTTTTTTTTTTTTTTTTTTTTTTTTTTTTGTGTGTGTGTGTGTGTGTGTGTGTGTGTGTGTGTGTGTGTGTGTGTGTGTGTGTGTGTGTGTGTGTGTGTGTGTGTGTGTGTGTGTGTGTGTGTGTGTGTGTGTGTGTGTGTGTGTGTGTGTGTGTGTGTGTGTGTGTGTGTGTGTGTGTTCTTTCTAGAATAAAATACATCATTTTAAGTGGTTGTAACTAATTATTAAATTTTATCAATCTACCATATATTTTGAATCAAACTAAGTGATTTGAAATTTTTCTATGTGAAACAAAGATTGAAAGATATAAACTAATTTTTTGGTGAAAAAAAAGAGAGAAAACTAGTTTCTTCTCAATTTATTTTATGTTTTATGAATTATAAATTGTAATCTAGTAAATAGATAATCTAATTGAATCTAATCTAATAAATCAAATCTAAAAAATAAAAACCCTTAACTTGGTCAATTGTGATCACCAGTAAAAGGCAAAATAATGTTGAGGTGAGTATATTATCCTCAAGTATGATAGCTCCTTATTTGATCCATCACGATCCTTTGAAATATCAAACTAGAGCATGAAAACAAAAGAAAGCAAGAGGAAAACAAACTTGAAGAAGAGATAAATTGAATAGTGTCCAAATTGATCCACAAAGGCAAAGAACTGGTTGTGTATTTGTGAATTATCCTCTCAAAGATTACGTAGATCAACATGAAGATGATCACAAATTGAAGCAATGGCTCATTCAAAACTCAAAGTAGACAAGTTAGGGCTCTATTAGACTCAAAATATTCAATCTAACTTAAATCTCAAATCTATAAACCTATGGAATAAGATACACTTGTAAGGGAATAAATAGGTTTAATTTAATAGTTAACTATATCTTGAACAAAATTTATAAGGGATAAGAGAGCTAAGATTTGATAGAAATAAATTTAGGGTTGAGTTGGGTAATTTAGGAAGTGAATACAGGTTAAAATAATCAATAAAAATGTGAGTAAATTAAAGTCTTGGAAGTTATTTTTAAAAACATATAAATGGTGATGAAATCACTACCTTGTGTTGGTGGTAGAGACAAAACTACCATAATTAGAGATAGAACCATTGAGGTCAAAACTAAAATAGTTGTGGCATGTTATAGAACCACCACTTATGTAATGAACTAGTCATTGAAATGTATGAAACTATTGTAGTGTAAATATCACTAAAGTGATGGTGCCATAACAAAGATCAATCGTTTCATTATGGGAACTAGAAATTTCATAGCATAATAATTGAAGCCAAAATTTTAAATCAAAGAACTCAAAGTAATGGAAATTTGAAAATCAAAAGGGTGCCAAAAATGTTTAAAAAAATACATAATGACTAAGAAAACTTTGGGCCAAGCATATATAGGTGGAAGTTCTTGCATCATCATTGGATTTTTTTGAATTTTTGCATCGTGTAATTTTTGGTTGCATAGATATTACCCCCTTAGGGAGGTACCTTGTCATGAATTAAAAAGGGTGTTTTCCTAAGTAGTGGCACATTGAAAGCAAAATGAGGTTTATAAAACATAACTTACTTACCTCTATGGCATAATGAAGCCATTTGAGATGCCATCATGACCTATAAATAAAAGATGGGAATCAATTGTGGTTTTACAAAAAATTAGAAAAGATACTAACTAATAAAAATATGGATAAGATTATGTACCATGTATGTAGGGGTGAATTTACTAACTAAAATATACCATCTTGGGAATAAATTAAGGGTTAGATGACATAAACATACAATACTGAGACAAGAAAAAACTTGATATGGAAAGAGAAAACTATTAAATTACTAGTGTGAGACATATACAGTGTTAGTTAGACCACAAATGGACAGAAAATCATAAAACATAAGCGTATAATGGAAATTACTAAAAATGGATTTTTTTAGAAAACATAATGGCTAGTTAGAAATACTATTTATTGAAAATTTTGAAAAAAATAGTAAACATTTGTGCAAATTTATTTGTGAGATTTTAGAGTCATAGATTCATTGTTATGGAATCAAGATAGAAAGTAATCAAATCAATGATAATGGAAAGAGATGGAAAATGTACCAACGAGAGGTGGAGCAAGTTAGATGCAAGTTACTTCTAGTCATTTTTTAGGTTTTTCCCCTAATAGTGAAAAATAATTTGAAAATTCACTTATATCTAGTTAAATTTTGAATAGATTACATGTGTGTGATTAGGGGATTGGGTATGTTAGGGAAATGTCAAAAAAAATTAAGTTTTGTTTAACGATTTGGCTTATAGGAGGGGTTTTAGTAGGGTGTAGCTAGGTAGTAAAACCACTACATTGAGATATAACCAATGGTATTTACGTATTTAACATGGTCGTTTACGTAATTATTATGGTTAGTGAGGATGAAGTTATGCAATCATTAGTTATGTGGTGGTTATGTGACCACCATATACTAAGATGAAATTTCCACTAAAATTTTGGATGGTTTAATAACCGCCACCTAAAAAATGTAGTGGTTTTATCATAGTTACAAAAATAAGGATTTCAAGTCAATTTTGAGGCCACAAAATAGTTTAAGAGTGTTTTAAGTTTACTTTCACAATAGGGGATACATTGAGTAGACCTAAGATGAGGAGTAGGAATGGTTTCCACATGTTATGGCATTATTGATAGTTGATGACTTGACCATACTAGATAAGGATGAGATATTGATGATACCATGAGTGTGGATCATGCCCCGTTGAGTAGAGTATTGTGAAATCTATTTACTTATTGGTATGTGGATCAAAACATCTTTTATTTTATATAAGTCTTATGAGAGTGGATCATCACTCTCATGGATGTGTAAAGGATACTAGGATTACTAATAATACGTATGCTTGTAACCTTGAGGGACGTCATAGATAGAGGAGAGGCCTCTAGTTGGGTGGAGTATTTTGGTGATGGAGATGCACCCAATGTTGGTACAAAGTACAAAGTGGGGATTTAGAAGGTAGAGTGACTAGTGATGTTGACCCTTTATGAATCCATGATAGGATACTTTCCCCCCAATTAGGGGGATATAAGGGGACATACCACTTATTATATAATTAGGCACTAACATTCATGTAGATATAGGATAGGAGCTAATGTTATTCATTAGCTCAAGATGTATTAGCAAGGACATACATAGAAGTGTATATGATTATGTGCTTGGTAACACTTTATATCGACCACCCTTTATTTTTTATTAGATAGTTATATGAGAGGATAGTCCCTTATT
>JARHVA010001303.1:3297500-3347500 GCA_037957365.1 Torreya grandis
TGTGGTGGCTATGATAATGAAGTGATGGCCACCTAAAAAAGTAGGAGAGAGCTTGCCAACTACGTCTAGCCCCAAGTAGAGAAGGTCTATCGAGTAATAATGGATTGAAGTGCTCTAGGAGGAATGTTAACCTCATGGGAAATGTGTTGACACTTCTCACATTCCCTTACATAGTTGATAACATCATCTTCAAGGGTGGGCTAGAAGTATCTCATCCTATGGATTTTAATAGTAGTTGTATGGATACTAAATTTTACACCACAAACATCATTGTGACAAAAGGGACCTAATATGAATCCTATTGATCGACACATCGCATTAACATGTCTTTAAAATATTTACAATAGAGAACCTCTTCAAGAACAAAATATTTATTTGCAATAATGAAAACACGACACATTTTTTGTGAATTGGAGCCCTAGGGATAAGTATAGTTAATTAAATAATTTATGGTGTCATTGTACCAAGGAGATGAGCCAATCCTAGGTTTATATATATAGCATATCAGTTCATGAGTAAAATAAGTATATACGAGATCACCAAATTTTAAGTGGTAATCTTCCAACCAATTAGTAATAGTTTATCACTTAATGAACTTTTGGTTGACATAGGTCAGATTGAATTTTCTCAAAATAATGATGAAATTTCCATCCTTTCACGAGAGGATTGGTTAGGTTAGGAATGTTCATAAGGATTGGAACCTCACTATGACCCTTTTTTTATTTATTAAGAATGTAATATTGTAACTTCTTGTTACAAAGACAATGACTAAACACTATTTTAATGATTGTGTATAGCAAGTATCATAGTCAATGAAATCATGTCTAGTAATTTAAATGGTTAGTTCTTTTCCATCATCATCCTATTGGGCAAACATACAGGCAAGGGATACCTTATTCACCCTTATGTAATGTATGAGGAGTTTGTTAGGTTTAGGCATCATGAGTGTTAGGAGAGACATAATAAAAAAATGTACCACTTTAAATGCATCTTATAAATCCTTCATCCAAATAAAACCACTCTCATTTTTTAATAGGATGAATTTCATAAGTAAGATTAGGCATAAATGTAAAAATTTCATCTAGCTTCCCCATGAATGATCTAATTCCTAACTCATCAATAGGGGATAACATGTCTAATATCACACTAATTTTGCCTACATCTATGTCAATTTCATGTTGGGAAACAATGTAATCAAGGATTTTATAAATTTTTACTCCAAACATACACTTTTGGGGATTAAGGGTGGCCCCATACTCAATGATATGCATAAAAAATGGTATGTAATACCTCTAAATTATCTAATCTTCTTCTTGAATTTCCAATAAGATCAATAATGTATACCTCTATTAATTTATGGATAAGATCATGTAAAATATGGGTCATAGCCCTTTGATATTTATTCCTAATGTTTTTAAGGCCAAAGTTCATGAATACATATAAAAATGTTCCCCATGGTGTAGTAAAGGATGTTTTGCTTTGATCTTATTCTAAAATTTAAATTTGATTATATCCATAGAAACTATCCATTAGGGATAAAAACTCATAACCTATGATAGCGTCAATGATAACAACAATGGAAGGAAGATGGAAACCATACTCAGGACATGATTTTTTTATATCATATAAGCCTTTTGTTCTTTTTTAATAATTAAAATGATATTGGACATCCATTTATAATACTCCATGATATTTATGAACCCTAATTTTATTAGTTTCATGACATCTTATTCTACCATCAATGCAACCTTGGGTTTGAATAATCTGAGTTTTTGTTTTACAAGTTTCACATCATGTGTGGTAACTAAGTTGTGGACAACTACTGCAAACTAAATACCTACATGTCTACATATTAAAAGGCAAAGGCTTTTTAAATTTTGTTAAGAAACTTATTATGGTCTTATAATTCTTAGGGTGATAATAAAGACAATATTTGAGGATCATATGGCTTTATTTGAACCCTATGTTAATGTATATGGTGTCTTCAATTAGGGAAGCATTCCATCCTTCAAGTTTTCTAGAGAATAAGGAAGAATAGGATCCTCATTTTCAATGTTAAATATGTCAAGCTCTTCATCAGAGGAGAGATAGTATTTGATATTATAGTAGGAATTGTAGGAATAAAGTTGAAGGGTAGGCATGGGATATAAAGTGAAATAAAATCCCTTTTTATGATATGATGAGGGAATATTTTCATAGGATCATAAGAATTCATGATATCCCCATCATTTTTAACAAATTTAAAGACTGGAGGAGCACTGTCTTTTCCAATATACACAAGAAATTGATCATTTTATGATTTTTGGACAAGGGGTTTATACCTGACAGAGACTATGATACCTAATTTTGGTATCTTTGGATGAGAGACAAAATGAGAATAATAAGTATCCATAGAATCAACAAGTTGATTATTTTCTCTAGGAATGTTATCTGTTGAAACAAAATTAATTATGCAGTAACCATGTGTATTATATTCTTATAGAGCTGAAGATGCTCAGCTTTAATTTGATAGACTTATTAAACTTGATTAATCACTATTTACAAGTCACCTTGGATCTTTATATTTTGAAAACTCAATATTTTTAAAATAATCATACCCAAAAATAGGAATTCATACTCTATCCCATTGTTTATGCATTTGAATTATAGTTTGAAGCCAAAGGGCATGATCCTTCCTAAAGGGGATATTAGGATGCTTCTTGCCCCTATGTTGAGATGAAATTTTTCCCCATCATAGTTAAGGGTTCATTGATCATTCATGAAGGAATAATAATCATCATACTTAGGGAGTATTTTTTGGTCTATCAATATCTCAACCATGCAAATGTCGAGTATTCTAACCATCCCCTCTTGGGCTTCAGGGTCTTATGATTTGGGAAGAACATATGTTCCCACTCTTTGAGGGTTGAAGGGAAGTGTAATAGTTGGTCCTTCTTTAGGATGCTAATAATCTCAACTATAGTCTTGGTATATATGACTATCACTATTGTGGGTTATTTAGTATTTACCTTTTCTATTATTTTGACCCTCCTTATTAAATATTCTCATTTGATGGTATATTTGACTTTAAATAAATTTAGTGTTGGGGGATACTTGACTTCAATAAAATGTGGGGGCTTTACCACACCATTGGTGGGAATTTGATAATAAATGTGTAGCCCTTATTCTTTTTGCATGGTCATTTAAAATACATCTACGTAATTAGGGTCCCCTTGTGCAACAAATACTTTGTCCAAATATACAAACCTAATTCATGAGAATGGGGTAGAAGGGATTCCCCTCATCCTATGAATACAATATTTACCCAAGATCATGATTTAGTTCATATCCTTATCAATTACATAATATTTTATAGCATGGTCTTGGGACCCAAAGTAACTAGAAGCATAATAGTTCCTATTGAGCTAGACTTCAATCTATCATAACCTCGCAAAGTGTTCTTAGTAGTAGAATAATTGGTTTTTCCATAACCAAATTTTTGGAGGAATAAAAATGGTATTATGTTGATAGTCACCACAAAATCAACCATCACTCTTTTACATATATTTTATAGATCCATACTCTTATATATAAATTTTGATCTCTCCTTATATCCATTTCAAATTTTGGAGGTAGGTTGCTAAGGTCAAAGAAGTAACCAACATATCTCGATTGTTTTCCAAATGAGAAAATGTCCAAATCAACATTATTGATTTGAGCTTGTCATGGAGGCATGACACTAACAAGGTGGCACAATGTTAAGGCATAAAGAAATGACTAATGATGGGCAGGAGAGTTTTTCATCAAGTCCAAGAAAGATATATGAGTATCTTTGTGAGGTTAGAAATTAAGTCATAGTTAACCACAGGCTTTGGGTTGGTGTAAGTATCCAAGGCACTTATTATGTAAGGGTTTTTAGGTTGATATTATCTTGTACAAGTAATTGTATTCATATATTATTTAGTTTCTAATTCTACAACTCTTATCATGTGATTTATTATCTTTGTTCCCAATTAGGGGGTCACATCAAGGTTAATTGTGCTAGAGGTGGAGGCCTCAATGTCATAAGTAATAGCTAGTGGATGTTGTTTAGTTTAAATAACCTATTGATGATTTTGGATAGGATGCCAATAATATTCAATAAATTTATTTTGATATATTCCAAAGTTGACATTTTATGGTATCATAAAAATGGTTTCTATGGATTTAGGGTTTATGTTAGCATTCACTAGGAACATGTCTACAAATGTTTTTCATTTATCCTTAGGGATTCTTTGGATGAACTTGTTATATTACCTATAGGCATAAGTATCATGTCCAATGAATTTATAGAAAACGTAGTATACTTTTGGATTGTAATTTATGGGCCTCTAATTTTTGTTCTATTGACTAAACCACTATTGGTTTTTTCCTTGATGGACCTCTTGGTTTTTATATTTTAGATCATGGTCAACATGTTGGAATTGGTTTATAGGCATATTTTTAAATTATGTTCTATGAGATGGAGGAAGGTTATAATCAACTACATGAACTGTGGGTTGAAAATTATGGTTGCTCACACTTAGATTGTTATTTTTGGTATTATTATTTTTATTCATGGGTTGAGGATGGTTATTTTTTATAGCATATATATTCTTGTTTTGGTCAATCACTCCATCCATAGTGGCATATCAGTTCTTATGAACTAACCCTAGGACATTTGTTTTTTGGGTTTCCTTGGTTAGAGTTTTGATAAGCCCCATTATTCTAATTTGGGATGACTATCTTCTCATTCATCCCATAGGTTATGCAACCATTATCAATGGATGCTTGTTCAATTATTAGATCACTTTCAAGTTCTTCTATGTAGGATTTATATGGGAAGTTTTGAACATCCTCCCTTATTTCCTTGTTAAGGAACTGTAAAAATAGATTAAATGGTTCTCTTTGGTCTATGTGTGGTGCACTATAAGATGAATATAAAAATTATCACCATCTTGTGATGAAGTACGAAACAGATTCATTATGTTCTTGATTTATTTACAATAAATCTCATATTTAATTCTTAAGGATCTTGTTCATGTCCAAGGCTTTGAAAAAACTAGACATGAGTTGGTGAAATGAATGTATAAACCACTTAGGAAGGCAATAATACTAATCAAATGAAATTACTTTAAGGGTTTTGTTAAAAACATTATAACTACCCCATCCCAAGGAGAAGATCTCAAATAGTAATAACATATCTCTTGACATGTGCATTTAGATTTATTTCTCATTTGAATTTAGGTAGGTTAGGTAAGGAACAAGGTAAAAAAACTCCTCGTATATTTTGATCAAAGGGCTCTTTCAAATATTCAACATAGGTCCCCATAGTATTGAATTTTTCCAAAAGAATGGTGGTATGAGATTGAAGAGGGGGATTTGGATAAGAAGTAGGTGGGAAACTGTTACAAGAAAATTGAGGTTGATAAGGCAAGGTGTAGTAAGATAGAATATAATTTTTAGTTGGTTGGACTTAGAATACATGTGATATTAGCATAATAAATGATTAGATGAAGTAACGAGATGTGGTGCTTAAAAATGAGGAGTGTAGGTGGGTGGTAGTTTATGGGCCACATAACTTGGAGAGATGTAAAGTGGTGGTGGGTTGATCACCACATTATTTAGAGAGGTATAGGTGTAGACATTTCCAACTTGGTGTTGAATAGGAGGTTGATATAATGGGGTAATTTTTGAAGTTATCAGATTGGGCATGCTATGAGTAAGGATGTCCCTAGGATATTGGATTTAGGCATGATTGCCAAGAGGAAAGTTAGATGGATTGAGTGGTAGTTGGTAATTTTCCATTGGAATGGGGATAGGGGATGAATGTCCTTAGTTATGAGGATTAGTGACCACTCCTTGATTTAAAAGGTTTTGTTACTCTCTAAATATCAAATGCAACCCACCAAAGTTGAGATGAGTTAATTTGAATAAGAATTAGTGGTGGTCTTGGTGACCTCTTTAGTACAAAGTTGAAGAGGTATGATTTGATGACCACCAATGAAGTGATTTCAGTTAGATGTCTCTATAGGATATACCGGGTGTTGTTCCTATGGGTTTAAAAATTATTATTATTGGTATGGGGATACAAAGGTATCTAAAGTCTACATATCCCATATTCCAAAATATGGATTCTATCAATGTATTAATCATACTTGGACACACATTTGGCATCTAGGTTGTTTAAAATTACTAGTGGTATTATTTTAATGTGAGGGTTAATCTCACTTCCACCAATTAAGGATATGTTGTTGGAATTAGGTTGATTACTAGTGATTTTAGATGGGTCTCGCATCTTATAGAATATTATCCCTTCTCTATTATTTGAAATAAATGGATTGTTTTGATATTGGTTTCCACATATTTTTATGTAAGTGTTGCTATTAAAACTATGGAGGAAGGCACTTTGTATACAAGGGAAAGTGAGGTTGAACTAAAAATCAATCCTAGCTTAGAGAAGATAAATCACACTTATCCTTCCACTTGTTGGTACATTTAGATAATCAAGTCCATGATCAAGATGGATCCACTAGACCTAAACAAGGGGTCCCTTACCATAATAATATCCTCAAAGAGGGTTCCAAAGCCTCTAGTCAATCAACACCATGCAATATCCTTAGTTAGGTCCTATGTTTTCTATATTTCATAAAGTAAATATAAAGTAAAGTAAAATATAATCTAGTGCTCACCAAAGCTTGTGGCACAAAATGGGGGTAGTAAACATAAAATTAAACATGCATAGAAGATATATACTTAAGCCAATGTATAGGAAATCCTAATGCATGGAGAGAGAATCATGTAAGCTAAAAAATGCAAATCTATCTACTTTAACAAAGGAGGAACAAAATTAGGAATACTTACCTTTGAAGATGAACGTAATGAGCCCAAATCTCTCCCTTGGCTAAGGTAATTTTTAAGAGGTTATTGTGGTATGTAAGGATAATAAGGATAAGTTAGCTCTAGGCTACACAAATTCTCTATGCATCCAAAAGATTTACCCATTAGACAATACATTTATCTCCAAGTGTAGTATTAAAACCCTAAGCAATGCCCCTTAATAAGAATGGTGGATAAGTAGATGCATAATAAATGGAGTTATTTTTCTTGTCTCTCTCTAAGAAATGGTAGAAATGATGTGTATATATAGCTATATCTAACCCTAAACCTTTCTGAAAGTTTATCTAAAAAGGTTGGCCTAATTGACCCTATATATTTAATTGATAAAATCAAGTTAGGTCCTGGTCTAGGTTGGTCAAGGCTAACCTATACGCATAACATGCTAAAATATTTCAAGTATGAGGTCAACCTAGATTGGCATTATTTGATAAATGTCAAAAAAGGGTTTTTAACATAGGTGGGGGTTGTTTAAGGTGGTGTATTACTTGAAGGAGTGTGTAAGGGAGGTCTCAAAGCTTAGGAAAGTGTATAGGAGATTTTTATGGTGATTGCAAGTGGTGGTATAGGGGAAAACAATATTACAAACCACCAATGGTCTATCCACCCCTTTCTTGGTGCACTCTTTAAGGCATGCAATCAGAGAGATGGAGACTCAAAAGATTCCTACAAGAGATAAAACATTAGTAATTGATAAAGTTTGAAAATATTATGTGTATACATATGCCCCACTTTAATCTCATCAAGTGTCACATAGGTGTAACATGGGATGGTGCTTCAGGAAAAGAACATAGCAACACACAAATTTGAAGATAAATAAATTGTATTAAGAACTGAATAAGATAAATGAATGGACAAGATTGAAAAATACATAACTTTACTTACTTTAGTGTTGTAGAAGAGGAAGGAAGTGAAATAAATGTGAAGGTGTCTAATGTAGGTAACATTAGTTGAACCTATAAAAATTAGCATAAAATCAATATTTTTGAAAAATATACATGTAATATGTGAAAAGATTCTCTATGATGTTAAGATTCCAAATCATTTTGTGGTTTAGAAACATAGCTAGTAAAAACAAAGTTATACTTGAAAAACAAAATCTGATTATAAATATTTGGCAGGTAAATTATTCTAAATAGTAAATATAAATAGGGTGAAAATTAATTCATTTGTTATTTTACTATTCTAAGAAAATATTGCTCTAAAATATCCAGTTTGAGACTAAAGAGTGGTTATGGTGAGGAGATGACATTTACGATGTGGAAGATTCATAGCAGTCATAGCAAGTACAGCATAAGTAATGGAAACATTAATTTTTATTTTTTGATAAATTTTAATTGAAATCAAGCTAAATATATAAAATTAGATGTTAGATGAATTGTAGACACCAAAACTAACCCTATGAAATTTTTAAGTAGACTACAGGTAGAATGAGGTACTAGGTAGGAAAATATCAAACCAATAAATGCCTAAGGTATTTATGGTAAATGTTCAAAAAGTTTCCACAAACTAAGAATAGAGTTAGCCCTATCAACTTAGTTTTCAAGGTGAGAAATGTCTAAATGGCTGACTATGTAGTAGTGGACCGATGTATTATCACTGGAGGTGGCTAACCACATAGTAATGGGCTGATCCAGTTGGAAATAGGGAAATGGAAGACATAGTACCTTTTGGTTAATGCAGTGCATACTATGTGGCCAATATATTATGTTGAATGAGACTGACTGCATGGCAGAGGGCTGATATAGTATGCTAGAACTAGAAAAGGGCTAATTTAATATCAAACAAGTTGATTGTGTCTAGAAGAATGAGTTGAAAATAATGTGACAAGGCCGATTTAGTATTAAATAGGTTGATTGTGTAGGAAAAGGGGGAAATAAGTAAATAAATCAAATAAGTTGATGAAGTAGTTTTTTTTCAAATAATTAAGAATGTATTTTATTATTATGACATTGATTTCTAATACATTCTCTATTATTTAATATTTTGTAGAGATGCTAGAGATTTTAGTGTTTGGTGGATGCATCCTACTACCATATTTATCATAACATTTATTAGACAGGGATAAATATTTATTAGTTACCTTGGGTTTTGGAGGCATCATGGAGACGAGACAGATCTCATTGATTTTTAGTCATGTTGTCATGTTCCTAGTAGCATGGGAATGGTTGACCAACACTTTTCAATGGGAGGTGGAGGGGGATACTATAGAGGTGGTGATCACCGTAGAGGATGTTCATGCATTTATTGGACTTCATATTAATAGGATGTAAGTGATATATGATACACTAGATTCAGAGGATGAGAGAAGAAACTTAACTCAATGGGTGACATGATCAAATAGGATCTATCTTATTCTACATATTAGCTTATTTTATCTTTATCCCATGGCCATTCTAGATATCTGAAAGGCCATGATACAGCTTGTGAAGCATGAGTGTTGTGTCATAAGTTAGATGGAAAAGAATTGTTATACACAATAACTTTGTGTTAGTCTATCTTGGATCACGGTGCCTTATATGATCTTGGTTCTATCATTTGGGTCCATCTCATGCATGATATGTATGAGATGTTGACCCAAGGGTAGAAGACAATGGGCCCCATCATTATTCTTAGCGTATGGATCTATGAGATATTTACTATGTACTAGTCAGTTGGGTTACCCCATGAAGTTGATGATAGGTTACCTTAGGTTGTTAGATAGAGGTAAGACCATGTAGTATAGGTTGTGCCCCATGTTCTAAATTTACAGACTATAACATGAGGGTAGATAGTGTGGTAGCCTTACACTCACATTATTATTATATGACTGAGTTGGGCCATTTTTACTACTAGTTTAGTACATGTACGGATCATGGGACACTACACTTCATGGGTGGAGCCACATATATTGGCTCATGTACCCAAATGGTTGAGGCTATCATATCTAGTGTCCCTTATAGCAGTGCATACTTATTGGGCATGACATGCTAGAGAGTTGAGAAGGAGAGGAAGCGCAGGGATACCAATCGAGATACCTATGATTATGCCTTAGTGAGTGAAACCATGGGATGGCTAGGCATTATAGCAAGAGGAAATAAGGCCTAATGATTCCATGGATTTGTATGTGTGAGATGTGGGAACACATCAAAGGTGAAAATGACCACCATGAGCTTATCAGAGATGAATACACCATCAATGAGAGGATACAAAGGTACTAGCTATTACATAGGGGGATCCTACAGTGGTGGAAGGACACAGTTGGTCTATAGAGAGGCCACTAATGAGGAGGCTATGATGAGATCAAGTGGTGAATCCCAATTTTACACTAGTGTGGATTCAACTAACAAAGGAGGTGTTTGGTGGGTGAGCAGACGATAAGACCATGGTTAGTGATACCAACATTGGTAAGAAATGTTTTGATTTATTTTAATTTTTTTATATAGAATACTATTTACATCATTATTTATGATATATAAGTGATTTGAGAGATATATACATGATATTTTATGTATATTTAGCTTCTCATTTTGTGTATATTATTAATATAGAGGATATCAAATGGGGAGCCCTAATTATGATTGTCTATCATGATTTTTTGGATGGGGTGTTATCACCTTATGACCCTACCACTTTGGTTGATCATATGGTACCATCTACCCCAAATTATGTAAGATAGTTTAGAATAGTGGGAGAGGTTGTGTGATAACTATAGGTACGAGGTGATGGGTTTTATCCACTTACAGGAGTAGGAGTTGGAGAGGCTCAAGCCTGGCACACCTTGGCATAGGAGCGATCTATGCACATGAAGACTAAAATATAGGTAGGATAGATATGACCAAGTGGATAACCTATAGGGTGAATTTGATGGCTTGAGATCCCAGACCTTCTCTTTACAACACACCATTCAAAGGAGATAATCACGGGCACCGATGGGTAATATGGTTAGGCCATAGGATAAATAGGATGGAGCACATCCTTAGAGCTATAGCTATTGTATTTTATATAGGTATTGTATCAAACCCATGATAAAAATATTGGTAGTTATTGATCTATGATTTGTACTTGGATTTGCATGTGGATGTATGGATATATTCCTTTTCTAGCACATGTATTTTGATTTTGTTGTATATGTTATGGGAAATATTTGATGTATCTTTTCTTTTCTATCATTATGTGATACACATGCATAGTTAAGAAGAAAGGCAAAAAATTATTTGTAAAATTATAAATAATCAAAACAAATGTAATACACACTATATCATGATGGGAAATGTGTAAAAACAAAAGATGAATAAGTATAATAAACCAAAAATGGTAAAAAGGGTAACAAATGTTTTAAAACCATGTAACAAAATTTTCACCAAATTAAAACAAATAAAATTCATACTATATCACATTGGGAAGTGTGGAAATTTGTAATAAAATAGAAGACATATGAAAACCAATGGTTTAAAAACAAAGAAATAATAAAGTCAATCAATCATACCAAATCAAGCTGGAAAGTATGAAAAGAGAAACAAAATGTAAGTGTAAATCAAATTAATCATACTAAATCAAGCTGATAAGTATGAGAAATTTAATAAAATGGTTGTAAACATACATGCAACTGGAAAATAAGAATATAAAAGTGAGGTGATTATGAAGTATGCATAAAACATACTAAATGAATATGGGAAGTCTGTCAATGACATGTAAATCATAATGTAACACAAAATATCTCATATTTTAAGCATGTAATTTTGTTGTGATTTGTTTATAGTATGAACTAGGTAGTCGAATATTTTATAAGGAGGGCCTAGTCTAATCCATGGTCTTACATTGCAACTCACAAAGGGAACACCAATGAGGTGGAAATAACTATGGGAATAATTAAAAAGATGTTTCTAATGTGGTATTCTCTAAGGAGGCCTATTCCTATTCATGGTCTTACACTAGAAATCACAAAGGGAACACTAATGAAGTGAATGCTAATAATGGCATATAAGAAAGAAATGTTTTAATATGGTAATCTGTGAGGAGAGCCTGGTCCTATCCATGGTCTTACACTACAAATCACAAAGGGAAACCCTAGGAGGAATGATTAATTAACAATACAATAGCTCTCAAGGGGAAATATTTGGAATGTTGTAATGGAAGTGGTAATGTAAAAATTATGACATAGGAATCTATGAGAATACTTTAG
The DNA here is from genome assembly GCA_037957365.1 of Torreya grandis. Taxonomy (NCBI): domain Eukaryota; kingdom Viridiplantae; phylum Streptophyta; class Pinopsida; order Cupressales; family Taxaceae; genus Torreya; species Torreya grandis. Next base: position 3,309,559 of record JARHVA010001303.1, read on the forward strand.
TAAACATAAGGCATACTTGATACAAAATATAGACACTAAGTGTCTAGTGACCATCAAAACACAAAGGATACCTTCTCACAATAAGTATAAAGTTGTATAGGCAAATAGGTGAGCTACTAATATCAACTCTTGATTATTATATGAACAATAAAAATAAAATAGACTTACCTTCCCACAACATGTTCCCCATTCTTGGGGACCTCTTACAGAGCTAACGATCTACTGTGAAGATTGGGTATTTGTGTCAGAATGTAGGTAGCAATTATAGATTTTTTATTCTCCTATTCCAATCTACTAGCCTATCGCACCCCAATGGAACTTAACTCTATCATGAGGCCAACTATGGAGCTCAAGATTTGATTATAAATATGAGATATGTTATGAATCACATCTTTTGGTGGGATTAGACTTTTAAATTTATGTGTTGCCTTTTTGAATTATTGCCTTTTATTTGGATGATTTATATTTTAACTTTTTTATGGATTTTATGATTCCTCCTCCATATGGATTTATAATAATCAACATGAGTGATAAAAGTGATGCACACAAATGATATTTAGAGTTTGGTTTAAAGGAGACTAATTAACCAGAAATATGACTAAGTAAACACTTAGGCTTACCTATTAACTAGTATTTAATCTTAAGTTTCAACCATATGTATGCTTAGTATGTGAAAATTTCAAAATATAGGAATAAAGGATATCCAAAGTAGATCAGTAAATGGTAGTAGTACAATGATAATTTTTGTTTTTTACCCAATCCTATCATAGAGATATAATACGATGAGAATCAAGGTTTTGTAACCAAGCCATAATAATAATTATCTAATTTTTGAGTGAGATAAGATAGCAAACAATTATTGTAAAAGAAAATAAAATAATCCATGAAATAAGTGAAATCGCAAGCATAAGTGTGCATTCATGAAAATAATGATAAGAAGCCATAATAAATTTTAAAGTAAATGAAACCATATAAAATAGATAAATCATAATATATGGTCCATGTAAAACAGATAAGTGAAGCCAAATTAACACATAGTGAAGTGTATAAGAGATGTAAAAATGGATCACAAATCCAATGCAAATCATAACACATAAAAATGTGAATGAACACCATGTCATGCTCATAAATACTAATATATTTGACCACAAATATTATCTATAACATCCAAAATATCTCTATGGAGTTAAATTTTGATGGCAGCCAAAGTCTCATCAATCTTCATGGAAAGTTGTGCAAATAATGCCTTTTGTATCTCCTCAACTTAAAATGTAGGTGTAGCTAATGAAGATTGATTCTCATGAGGTATCTCATGCATAGGATATTCAAGTTGAGGGATGGATGTCTCGATGGGAATAATATATGTTAGGAGAGAAGGAGGTGTAACATGTGGAGAAAGGGGGGCCTTCTTGCATTTACAACTTGTAAAAGTAGGAATGATTTGTGTGGGTGTTAATTGTGGGAATTTGTGAATATATTGCTATATAAATCAATAATGATCAATATGATGTGTACCACACTAGTGCCAAAAATAATATATTTCCTCATATTAAGGGATATACTCTAGTAATAGCCTAGGAGGAGGTATGGACATCTCTTTGGGTTGAGCAGTGGTTGGGCACAATCTATCTATATCTACCTAAGTTTACAAAAATGAGTGGAATATTGGTTATCTATCCCATGAAATAAATAAATACTTTTATTAGTAGACTTTTGAGGTCTACTAGCTAAAAAAGTGAAAAGAAAAGTTGAGGGCGACTGATATAACTGGAAATCTTTGGTCCAATGACTGAAACTTTGAGGATATCACAATAAGGTTGATTTACCCATTAGGTAGGCATGCAATCCAAATATGGTTAAGGAAGAAGGACATCACCAAGGTAATTTGGGGTTATAATAGAAAATAGACTATGTTCATTTGAAGGTAAGGTTGGCCATGTATTAGGTTTAAAAATAGTAGCTAGTATATATGGAGGAAGCAAACTATAAGGGTCTTGGTAACTAGCAAAGCAATAAGGGCCTATCATGGCATGATACATGAACATACCCATGAGGGTATCTATTATGACTAGAGACATACCATATGAGTGATCTATCTCTACCTTATGACAAATAGAAAGAAGACTAGTATTAGGTACTATAAAGAAAGGAATGTTAGAAGATGAACGAAAAGATTGAAATAAAGAAGATTGATATCAAAGAACTTTAGAATTTATAGCTTGGATGAATTTGGATAAAAATTGGTCTTCAAAATCATAACCATAATCATAGTCAAGTGTATGCAAATTGATGGTACATGTAGTAATGACTTTGTCATCAGAGGATTCATGATGGATAGAGTGTCTAGTCTTAGTTAAGATAATAGGTATGTTGTCGTCAAGTGGTTAATAGGATCAAGGTTAAAAATAAGGAAGAAGTTGGATAATGATGTGAGGGGATAGATTGGAGGTTTTGATCTTGAAGCTTATCTCATTTATCTCATCATCATTGGATTCTAAAAGGTTATGTGGAATGTTCCCAATTAATTTTGGGTGACCATTATAACCTCAAGTGAAATTAGCTAGATAGTTGAATAGTTAGGATTCCAAAAATGGGATACTAGATAAAGGTTCAAGGGTAACTATTTTAAAGACACCACATTCTTGAAATTGTTCAAAATTCCAAGGGTTCATGTCTCCTTGAATCTTGTAAATAGATCCATTATGAGGGAATTTGGCACATTGACATGTAGATGAGTTGATTGTTCTCATATGATGAGTCTAAAGTCAACCAAGTAAGATGTTGTAATAAAGGGGAAAGTTAAATATCATAACTTTCACATGTATGGTGATATAATCAATGGTAATGTGAATCCAAACATAACCTAGAGGAGGCATTTGCCTTATATTGTATCCTTGACATGTGTTACATGTATATTTGTAGTTGCATTCAAAATATATAAGTGTCTTAATGAATTCAAGGGAGGCAAAAAAATTATTGAACCTTCATCAATTAAGGTAGGCTTAACTTGGAAATCACCAATTTGGATGATAATAAATAGAGGAGGATCATTCACATGAAGTAGTATCTCATCAGGAATTATGGAAGTGATAGGGAACTTAAGTGAAATAGAAGTTTCCATTGTTTCATCAACATGAATGGACATCTCTTCACATTTTTTAAGTATAATATCTTTGGAAATATATAAGGTAGCTTCACATCCTACTAGAGGAGGATGGGGGATGTTCACTTCAAACAACAATTGTGTTGGATGGTTTCGATGATGAGGAAAAGTTATCATCAGTTCTAAAAATGGTAATTGAGGTGGTAGATGAGAAAGTTTTGAAATGGGATCCTATTCATCATAACCCATGAGAGGATTGTTAGATATAGGTGTATAGTATTACAAGATCTCTTAGGAAGGAAGGTTAGAGGTAGAATTAAACTTGTGTTTATAGGGAGTAGTTGGTTTAGGTTGATTAAATTTGGGTTGAGTTAATTCAAGTGATGTGGTGGTTGTTTGAAGTATTTCATGTGGCTGGGTAAAAGAAATACTATTGGAAGTTTGGGGAATGTTATTTTGTTGTGTGGATATTGGGGGAAGAATATAAATGGTATGAGAGGTATAATCAAGTTGTGTTGTTGAGAGTGGTGCTTGAATGGTTATAAGTACATCTTACCCCAATTCCATTAGATGGGATGGGGAAGTGTCCTAAATGATTACAAAATTATTGAGAAGTGTGATACATAGGTGTTGGATTTGAGTCAATAAAAGAAACTACTCTTCTCATGTTAGTCATATTAACCATGTTTTCGTCATTAGTGGTGAGGTCTATAAGACATTAAAAAAAAATGTAGAATGAGTAGGCTTTTTGATGTTATCTTGGTGGTTGGTATGAGGATCTTTGTAGATATCAATATGAGTATTAGGTTGGTTTTTACTTTAAATTTCATGGGCTTTAAATTCTCTATCATATGCTTGTTGACTCTTTTGAATAAGGGTTTCATGATCAAAGTTTGGACCAAGAATAAAATCCATATAAATATTATGTAATTATCTACAAGTCTCATGAGAGTGGCCCCAACTTACATGAAACCAACAAAAATTGTTTAGATCATGCCATGATTTCATAGGATGATTGGGGTCAATATTTCATGGTAGAGACCTTGGAAGATTTTTTTTTAAGTTCTGCTAAGGATAATGGTTTTTGCACATTAGTGTGGTTGGGTTGATAAAATCTAGGAGTAAGAGTGTTATTTTTAGGGGGAACATGCTCCATAGCGTTGTTTGGAGTAATTGATTGGATGGGATGAATAGTGTCATAGGTGTTAGTAAAACCATAATTTGTTGCATGATAGTTTTTTTAAATAGTAAATGAGTGCCTGTTGTAGGTTAAGATAGTTCAAATTAATGCATGAGGAAGTCTTATCGTTTGTCTAGTCAATATCTTATTCTAAGGTTCTTGGAGAGAGTCCTTACCCAATAGTGTAATTTGGGGTATAGAGAATTAGTGAATAGATAGAAGAGGTTGTTATCTACCATAATTTTTTCACATTTTTTAGACAAGTTTTTCCATCATTTGATGAAGGATTGTGCCATTTCAACTTTAAGTTATCGGCAATTTATAATGTGGGCTAAGCTATTCTTGGGGAGATCACTAGTTTGGAATTATTGGACTAGTTATTTGACCAAGTCTTTGAGGCTAGTGATAGAATGAGTTTTTAATTGATTGTACCAATATAAAGCATCTCTTGAGATTGTTTTAGCTAATAGTTTGGTAGCAGAAAAGGTGTTAAGCTTAACACAATGTTTATAAAGGTTACCAAATGTTTTTAAATGAAAAGTGGGATCGGTGGATCCATTATAGGTGATGGTGGGTGTTATACCTCATATATCAATGTTAGTAATTTGAGGTACAAGAAGTTCATTTTGTATATGTTTAATGGTTTTATTGATGAGTGGTGGTTATGGGATAAGTTTTCCATGGGAATCCCTAAGGTGGGTGGGGGTGCATTAAGATTTTATACTTCCCATGAAACCTATTGAGGTTGGTTTTGAAGATGAATGAGATGGTTTTGCATATGCATCATCTAATTTGCATGATTGGTTTGAAAGGTATACATTCTATTAATCATTTGTAATATCAATTGGTTAGTTTGAGTAACATTTGTGAACTAGGAATTTGACTAAGAAGAGATTAGTATTGTGTTAGTGACAAAATGAATAAAGCAAATTGACAAACAACACACTAAACTAACACCTTCATGCCTAGTTACTAGGGTGAGCTTAATAATAATAAAAAAATGACAAACACAACTAAAAAGTAAGGAAAAAAAAAGAATCCTTCACCTTCCTTGGATGCTTCAAATGCTTTTGTAGTGGCTTGTTTGGCTTGTGCTCATGAAGTCTTCATCAAAGGAGGCTTGTCTATCTCCTCTTCTCCTTGGCATATTTGGATTTGGATTGGCTTGGAATAAATTTGGCATGGTAAGACTAATTGAAATATATTGTGGAATCATTTTTACATTATAACTTTGCATTACCAAGACTTCTTTTTCATGTGGCAAGGCCTCCTATTTATAAATTTTTGCAAATAGGTAGAGTCAACCTGAACCATCCATCTCAAGATTGAGATGTGTGGATAAGGATTAATCCAATTTTGTAATTAAAATAAATAAATAAGATCATAAAAATTTAGGATAAAGGAGAAATTAAGAGTCATGGAGGCCATTGATGAGGCATGGGAGGAATGAATCCTGATATTTGTGGCATTTATGGCCTAGGGATGTATTCCCAAGAAATGAGGTCATCTAATGATGCAAATATTCAATATTCATTTTTAAAAATAAGTATTTAACAAGTTTACATGGAATTATTAATTATGATATAATTTGGTTTAATTATATCTTAATTATGATTAAGTACTTTGTGCGCAAATTACTCAAATTGATCTGAATGCCTTGTTATTGGCTCAAAATTTGACTAGATTGGAATTAGAAGTCGATGTCAGATGTTTTGTATCTGTTATCCCATTTAAGATGTTACCAACACAAAATAACAAAGGCATGTGTCTCATGTAAGATATTTGATAGGAGAGAGCAATCCAAAGCACCCAGGTGCAAAATTGGCATTTTGACTTAGAATGCTCTAATCAAAGTTAGCTAGCCCATAAATTGCACTGCCCTTTTGAATGATACTCTAGCCAAAATCGACACTTGAATATATCAATTTCAAATCATTTAATTCATTTTAGTTTTTTTAAGCCAAATTGTGCACTTTGGTAGAAATTGGTCAAAAGCTTAGTTGGAGGTTATCGATGATCAATTTTAGGTGTCTATAGTTTGCCCCTATTTGGGAAGATGTTGCAAACCATAGGCAAAGCAATATCTTCTCAAATAATGAGAAAATTCTTATATGCCAAAAAGAAGATGATGGTTAAAGAACAAAGCTCCAAGTGGTGTTCGGAAAGCCTAAGATGATGCCCCCTCAAGAGAGTGGCCATCATATTTGTTGATGGACATTCCCTCAAAAATAAACAAGAAGAAAGGTGGAATTAACCCGTGGTTGAGATTAATCCAAATGAGAAAATGCTTGCATGCATTGATGTAAAAAGGATACTGATTTTCCCAAAGGCGGTTATAATCAGGATTAAAAGTCAAAATAATGATTTGCCTATAGGTAGTTATAATCATTAAGAGGACCTAGATTGTCTAAAGATGATTGTGCCCCAATTAGGGTTAATTGTCAAACATAACTAAAAGATATAACCTAGAATATAGATTAAAGATGAGTGGGTGAAAAGTGATGAAATAGATGAATAGAAGAATAAGATTGATCAGTGTAAATGATTCAGTTGTACCTACCAACAAAGAGATGCTCATCTTGATTAACAATGATACCATTAGAATGGTCAAATGAGTTATATTGATCAAGGCGGGTGGGAGGATTTTCCAAGGTTCCAAGGAGAAAATTATATGGATCCATTGATTATAGACCTTCTTGAAGCTAATTTTTGCTATAACATGTTATGTTAGGCTTCATGATAGAACACCATGAAGACTTAGCCAAAATATGCATAAGGATTGGCTCTTGATCCAATAAACACTCAAAAACAATGCACCAATGATTAAAACCATGATGTCAATATTCATGTATGAATATGAATAGACTCAAGAATAATGTTGCAAGGAATCACCCAATGCACACATATAAACTGAGTCAAGGCAATAGTGCTAAAAACAAACAAATAGGTAAGAAGACAAAAAAACAAATAAAAAACATAAAAAGCACATAAATAGACAAACAACTTGAAATAAATAAACAAACAAAAATCCTAAAAACAAAATCAAAAGAAAGCATCCTATCAATGACTTTGCCCCAATAGGGCAGATCGAGGATAATTGACTAGGCTTAGACAGCACAAATGTTTTTAGATTTTTGAAATGTTATGAATATTTTTGGAATTTTGAGGTATCTTAACGTGTTAAATAATGACAAGATACCTACTCATAAAATGGTGAGAGTGTTTGTCTTAGGTTGTGTTGTTTTCAAAATCAGCTTAGCTCATTTTTGGGAACACCCCCCTACGAAACTTGTCCATTTCATCTTTTGTCTCTCTAAGTTTGTTTTTGAGACGAGTTTTCAATTCATTCTCATCTTAGACTAGGAACGTGAGAGTGGTTACGATCTCGTTGTGACCAAGGAACCCCTCCCCCAGATTGCCTCTTCCAAAGTTGGTCTTTTCTTCTATTTTCGTGCACGGGCAGCAAATTTTGCTGCCAGTGTATTTTGACCTTTGTAAAGCAAGGGCAGAAAATTTTACCGCCCTTGCATTTTTCTTGCAATGGTGGAAAATTTTACCGCCCTTGCATCTTGACTTGCAAGGGTGGCAAATTTTGCCGCCCCTACATTTGAGCTCACCAAAACATGCAAGGGCGGCAAATTTTGTCGCCCAAGCATGCCTCAGTTTTTGTGCATGGCATTTATTAACATGTGCAGTGGGTTGTTAGGGTTGTTTTTCACCCCATATAAATTGATTTGAACGTCATTTCTTCTCATTGCTTCCTCCTCTCCTCTTGCCTTTCACGTCTAGATGATCTAGCGAATGACTTGAAGTGCGAATTGGTAGATTTGACCTTGTGACATGCACGGATTTATAGTACCTTCAGAGAACTCTTACACATCGACACTTGTCTGACTAAAACTAGTTTCCATGTCTGAAGCATCTTCAAAAAAGGCGAAGACCATGAAATATAAATATCAGGGTGTCTTCCCACTCACGTCGGTCTCCTCAAATGTCGACGACATTCAGGACACCAAAATTGGCCACGTAGACATGGCCAAATTCATAGCTCGAACAAAGGCAATGAACCCAAGCACCGAGATAAAGAGGATCGTCGAGAGTAACATCCACTTGGTGGCCACTTTTATAGTGGCAGCACATCATACAGAGTTCGTTCTCCAATGTGCCTACTTCTACAACAAAGAGACCAGGTCGGTCTCAGATGTAAGTGGCAATGTGGTGATTCAGCTGGATCTTGAATTCATCGATAAAGTTTTCATGTGCCCTCCAGCCACCGAAGTAACCAAGATTGACTTCGTGAATGCCCAGAAGGAATACGACAAAGACCCTGAGAGGGCAAAGAAAGTAATGAACTACAAATGGTTGAAGACCCCCAGGACCAACTTATCAAGATGGCCATGAAACTTTCTGAGGAGTGACTTCATTGAAGAGGTTGGTGACTTGATCACCCTTCTCAGCAGGGTACAAGGCCTCCCGTCTTCTTCACTGTTCCATGAATGGATGTACACATTCATTAAAATCATCCTCCAAGGCAAACAGGTCATCTTTTGGGGAGAGCAGATCAGCAACGCCCTCCATGAGTAGCTAACCAAGGTACAGACTTCTTACAAGTTTTATATGACTTCATACCTTGTGTACATAGCTGCCATAATGCAAACTTTTCTGGGCTTGACCACAGAGGGGGATCGAAAGACGACCCCAGTATACTCATATTACCCCCAGCTGACTCTACAAGGCTCGACCTGCCATTTCAAAAGGATAAATGATGCCTTCTTCATCGTATTTCTATGTCTCTTTGACCCTCAGCTTGAGCAGAAGAGAGTATCAAATGAGGCTTGGATAGTGGTCAACGATTACAGGTGCATGTTCCTTCAATTTCCCACCTTCTGCTATCTTCGGGTTGGCTTTTTCCAAGGCTACCCCTATATGCTCCCCAAGTTCCCTTCAGATAAGTTAGTACCAATGGAACTTTGCTGAAAACTGATTGTCGTGCATACCAGACAAATGGAGCTAAAAAAACCAAGCTTCAAGTTTCCAATCAAAATTGGCAGGTATTTTATTACAACAGCAGCCAAAGACAAAGTCATGGAAATAGAAATGCAGATGATCACTCTAAAACCATTTAAGAGAAGAGAAAAATTTGACTACAAGGGAGTCAAGGACAAAATCAGGAGGAAGACTCAGTTTCATGAGCCCATGATTGAAGACATTTAGATAAACTTGAGAATAACTAAAGAGATCAAAAAGATGGATTATTGCAGGCTGACCCTAGACCAGATTGAATATCTGGGACTTGCAGAGATCCCCTCTAATCTAATCAACGATGAGAACATTGTCAATAGTAGATATCTGGTCGAAAAGGTTGCTAGTTCCCCTCTTCCTCCAACTCAATGGTCTCAGAAAGAATTGACTTCTCTGAGAAAAAGATTTGAACTAATATTGGCTAACACCAATGATTGGTTAGCAGCCAAAGGGATCATCCTGAGAGAATTAGTCACGAGATCAGAGGCTGAATATCAAGCAGAGATGAAGAAGAAGGCAGAGAATAGAACCAAAAATAAAGGTGATGTACCTTCCTCTTCTAGGCCTCACAAGCCTAGAATCATCTTTGTGTTTAAGAAACCAAAGACTGCTGAAGAGCCTGAAGCGACAGCAAAAGGAATCGAAGAATAGAGCCCTCAGACACAGGTAGCCCAGCCAATGGAAACAGATGATCAACCATCAATGCAACCAAACACTGGACCTCCATTCTCACAAGAAGAAGCGCAGCCACTCAAGAGCATCTCTCCTTCTCCCCCTCAATCTCTTATGGTACCCTCTTCTCTTATCTCTCCGATCAGTGTTCCCTCCTCTGGAGCCGCCTCTCCTTCCAAAGTCATATTTGGCAATCCTCAGGGCGCTTCGGGAGGTTTTCTTCGCTCTTCTGGGTCTATCCCAAGTTTATCATCTCCTTCTTTCAACTTGGTAGAAAGCCCTACACAAGAGCCAAAATTAGTAATTGGTACAGTTTCGCCTATTACTCCAACTGCGACCACTGTCACCACTAGCAGTATAGAAGCTGCTACAATAACAACGACTGAGACAACCATTGCCACAACAAGTACTTTTCTCCCACCTTGGATGTCAGCATTCACTCCCAAAAGAAAGAAGTTGTACATCTCTCCAGATGACTTTAACTTTGGCAAAATAGTGTCGGTGAAAGCCAAAGCTCCAAAGAGGCCAAGGATCCTCTCCAAATTGGTCAAAAAAAAGGGCAAAAATTTTTGGAAATTGCCAAGCCTCCACAGGACGCAACCCTTGAGGGTTTCAAAATGAGCAGCTATTCCATCTCTCATGTTAAACTTGGTAAAGTTACTCACGAAGGTGCGAAAAGTGACCTTCAGTCTGCTATGGACATCATGGTCCAAAAATTTGACCGAGAGAAGGAGATGAAAGATTATTACAAGGCCAAGACAGAGCAGCTAACGGCAGTAATAAGAAAGTTCACTCTTCCCCCTGAATCAGCAACTCCAGAGGCCTTCTCTGTAGATGACCCAGTCATTCAAAAAGCAGAGAAGACTTACTTGAAGGGAAAAGTCCTGGAGGATTATATTGAAAGAATGCATACTCAGAGAGTTTTTTTGCTATCAGAGGTTATAGAAAGGATGGGTAAGATGAGGAAGGTAAGAGTGGAGTTGGATGACTTTGTCTCTCTTATCTCTCAGGAGATTGATAATTTAGAAAAGGATCTTAGCAAATGGAAGGAGATGAGGGATCTGAAGAAAAGCACCTTAATATCTATCGGTGTCATCTCCAGCAAGGACTCTTATGTTGAGATCAAGGAGTCACTAATTTTCAGGATCCAGGTACTCAAAGATTTAATTGATGATCTCAAAGCTTTCAAGGAGGCTAGTGAGAAGAGCGACCTAAGATTGCTAAATAAACTGGAAGAGTTGCCTTGTGACCTAACCTCTAAGGACAATCAGCTCCTCCCGATGGAAGAAATGATTCAGAGTTTCAAAGAGATGATTCAGAGAGATTTTGAAGAAAAATCCTTCTCAATGTCTTCTGTGGACAATATTTTAGATGCTTAGTTAACTTTAGAAAATCTAAAATCTAGGTTAACTGGTCATGCTAAGGCCATCACAGCATTAAAAGATGCATTAATCAGATCCAGAATCATCTCCAAGAACATGGTTTCATCAAACAGCATAGAAATTCAGTCATCCATCACTATGTATGATGCCCATATAAAGAAATATGGCAGCAAGAACTGAATTTTTCCCCTTCTTTCTTCTTCTTTCCTTATGCACTTTTGTTTTGTGAAAAGTGCATGCAATTTTGTAAGATGTAATTACATGTAAATATTTTGGAAAAATATCTCAAAGTCAAAGATGAGTCATCTTTGACTGAGATATTTTTGTATTTTATTATTTTCTAGTTTTTGAGGATTTTCTCCTTATATATAGTGGAGACCTCATTTGTAAATGATCTTGAAAAAATAGAGAGCAAACACTCTGCTAAAATTGAAGCAATTTTTGAGACTTTGTGCTCAAACTTGTAAATCATATTTTGTTAAATGAATGAGAAGCAGGTTTATTTCAAACTTTGTGTTGAAGTTATCTGTGTTGTCTAGGAAACAGTTTCTTATGTTCTCTTTCTTGATGATCTCTTGTTTATCTAATTTAATAAGCAAAGTGGGTGTGTTAATATTATCTGAGAGTGCTTCTAAAAGGTAGAGGATAGACTTTGAGCTACCTTTATCTTTGAAATTTAGTTATCTTTTGTAGTTTCAGGTGAAGACTTTGTGCTTCGTTTTACTCTATGGTTACGCATGTTCTAGATCGGTGAAAGAAGCTACGAAAAACTTTGTGCTTACATGAGTGCTCTTATGGACCTTGTCACTTCAGGTGACCTCTTGCTCCCCATTTGATACCAATCCTAAAATAAGAGGAGTGTTGTTAGCAAAGACCAGGATTTCCCTCTTTTATTCTTTGTACATTACCTTTGAAAAAAGAGAGGTAGATGTTGTTATACCACCCCATGTGTTATTTTTTGCTTAATTATATACATACATATGGCGCATAAATATTTATAGGGAACCTCCCCTTGATGAGAGGAGAGATTTACTTCATCCAAATCTAGTAAACCCATACTATTTGTGGTGTAAATCTCCCTATGTTGTGGTTGATATACCTATTTTGTCATCAGTTAGTTGATGACAAAATATTCACCCAATAGTTTTTTGGCGACTCCGCTAGGGACACGAATGTGCATTTTGAAGCCTCAAGCTCCAACTTGAAGCATTTTCAATCCCTTTTCCATTTAAAATCTATCAACTCCACGCTACACCAGAAGCCAGAGATCTAAGGGTGTTTTTTACCCTATGTTTGAGTTGGCACAGCAGAGCAATTTTGACCTGTTTCCTCCACTGCCTTTCCTCTAACGATATAGAAGTCTTCCTCTTGACCTTATCGGATCACCCCCACAAGGAAGAGCATCTTTTCCTGCCGTCAATTGTGCCTTGCCTATAAATACCCCACCAAGGTTTGTTATCCCACCATTTAATCATCCTAACATAATGGCTCAAGGCCCATGGGGTAATTCCTTTAGTCCTCTTAATTTGACTGCACCTCTGCATGAACTACCTCGTAGTTTTAGAAAAAAATCTTAAGTTTTTTGGTGATGGAAAGGTTCATCCCGACGAGCATATTGCCACTTTTTCCATAGCATGTGGCATGATCGGCATGGAATTTGAGGATGTAGCAGTTAGACTTTTTGTAGAAACTTTGCAAGGAGCCGCCACGGATTGGTTATATCACCTGCAAGCCGGGTCAGTAACAGACTGGGATACATTCAAGTCCAAATTTGAAGCTAGGTTTAAATCTACTGAAGATGCACATGCTTTGTTAGCTCAGCTAACACAGTTGAAAAAAGAATCTCAGGAACCCGTGAGGGATTTTATAGCTAAATTCAACAAGTTGAGAAACCAGATTCCAACTGTGGCTCAGCCCACGCCAGAAAATCTCAAGTGTTTTTTTATAAATTCACAGCTTCCCAAAGTAAGGTTCCTGTTGAGGTGAGCTGGCCCTATGGATCTAGCCTTGGTTCAAAGTTTGGCTACTAAGATTGAGGATGATCTTATCCTGGCAGGTAAGATCAAAAAAGACCCTAGTAAAAATAAATTATCTTCATCTGCTGAAAGTTCTTCAGGTACTACAGATCTTATGGTGCAAAAATTGATGAATGAACTAATAGCTTTGAAGAGGCAAATAGCCCAAGGTACATCTGCTCCTACCTATCAAGATGTGCCTAGGAGAACATTCTAGAACCAGTAGTATCAGGGTAATGCTACCCAAAACCAAGGGCAATCCAATCGCCTACCTCCCCCTCCAGGGAGATTAGCCATTGAAGCAGCACCTGCCAATTTAGTGATTGGTTACCTGGAGGCTGAGCATGACAATTCATTTCAACCTCAGTTGGACCGATAAGAAGATGCTAATCTCTTCAATGAGTAGGAATAAGAATTAGCTAGCGACTCCAATATCAGTTTTCTGGATTACCAGGACGAAGCTGGAAGTAAAAGGGAAGGTTTGGATGGATCTTACGCTATTTTCACTAGATCTCAGAATCAGTCAACTTCCCAGACTGACAAAATAAAGGTAGAGGAGGAACCCCGACCAGCGGTTTCCATTGCTAAACATGGGACCCCATTGCCTCCACAATCAAAAGAGCAGGTAATTCATAAAAAAATAAGTACCTCCAACCACGCCATACCTTCCACTTCCATTACCCAGACTAATGCCACACCTATTAAAGTCCCTGATGATGGACTCTCTTCCTCTATTGTAAGTTATTTTCAATTATTTGATATAATTGATCATGCTAAAAAGACTAAAATTCAAATGACAGAGGTTGAATATTTAAGGGCTAACCCAAAATAGTTTGATAGGTTAGCAGAATATGTAAAAAAACAAAGCCGTCCCCATAGGACAAGATTCTTTGAAGGCCATTCATGATCCCCCTAAAGATAAACCATCCCAAAACAATCTTGTTGTGACTCCTCCTATCGCTCCTGAGAAAATAGAACCTTTCTATGTTTCCCTACTTATAAATGGTTACAAACTGAGTAATTGTATTATAGACTCTGGAGCTTTAGATAATGTCATGCCTGTGAAAGTGGCAGATTCTCTTGGCCTGACTTTGACCAAAACCTTTGGGAGGTGTTTTTCCATGGAAAATAAGCAAGTCCCTCTCCTTGGTCAAATAAAAGATGCTCAATATGCCTTTGCGACTTTTTTTAAAAAGTAGATAAAAATGATGGTTTTAGTGGTTGATGTTCCAGCATCTTACGGCATCCTGCTTGGGCAGAATTTCTACAAAGATGTTGGAGGCGAGCTAAATATGAACTTGTCAGAAGAAAGGATTCCAGTTCAAAGTGTCATGGAGAAGTTGTTTCCTGAAAAAGAAGCAAGGTATGTAGTTACCCGATTGTCAGCACCAGAAGCTCAAATTCTATTTGAATCATCGGACATGGGCAACTACTTCCTATCTATAGATGGAACCCATGAGACATCTGATGAAACTCTTATGGGTAATGACTTGAGATCGTGTTTAGCTAGTGTAGTGGGAAAATTGAAAAATCAAAATGAACACATGGAAGAGCCCCTTTCCCCAAACAAAGGAGTTTTCAAAGAAAAGGCAATGTCTAATGAGGTATGGACCTTAGAATTTGACGGCAGTTGCTCCTCTACTGGTTCGGGAGTTAGGGTTGTGTTGGTATCTCCTCAGGGAGACATTATTCCTTCGTCCTAAAAATTGTAGTTCAATAATACCAACAACACGACTGAGTATGAGTCCCTATTGCTCAAACTACAGGCTGCCAGAGAAAGGGGCATTAGGATACTCCATGCTAAAGGGGATGCTGAGTTGATAGTCTGTCAGGTGAGGAACCTCTATCAAACGAAAAATGAAAGGTTGCGCCACTATCACAACCTGGTATGGGATCAGATTGAAAATTTTGATGCTTTCAACATCTCTGTCATTCCAAGGGAATTCAATGATCGGGCAGATGCATTGGCTGTCTCTACCACCCTTCTAGTCCCTCACCCAAATTTTAAGGGAGATAAGTACACTATCAAGCTGGTATTTCAGCCAAGTGTACCTGATAATGCTGGCCATTGGTAAGTATTTAACAACGATGATCAAATCATTGCCTTCTTAGAGCAAAAGGATAATTTTGAACAACTACATTTTGAAGGTAGTGAACTCCGAGAATGTGAAGCAACTCCCGAGCCAAATATGAATACAGGTGAAGATTTCCTATAGCTTATGTGGAATAGGATTCCCAAAGGTCTGATTTCCCTAGAAAAGTTGTTTGATAACCATGACAGGGTTATTAAACAACAGCGAACAGATTCAAATTCTTCCCAAGATTTTGATCAGGTCAAATTGAGAACCAAGCACAATCTTAAGATGGTAAACATTGGAAAATGCTGCACTCCCGAAGAAATATTTGAGCTTGCTAGTCTACTCTACCAATATATGGATGTATTGACCTATTCCTACGATGATCTGAAATCACTCAGGCCAAATGACATCCGTCACGATATTCCCCTAAAAGCCAACTCTGTACCTTATAAGCAAAAATCTAGGCAATATAATCCAAAAATCTCAGGTACTAATTTAGCTAAGATACAAAAGATGCTTGATGCTTAGATAATTTTTCCAATCCATCACTCAACATGGATTGCCAACATAGTGCATGTCAGGAAAAAGAATGGCAAAATTCAAATCTGTGTGGATTTTAGAAACTTAAACCAGTTATCTTTAAAAGATAACTACCCCCTTCCTATTATGGATCAAGTCCTGCAGATGGTAATAGGTTCAAAAATGTTATCAATGCTAGACAGTTTTTTGGGGTACAATCAGGTCAAAGTCAGAAAAGTAGATCAGCACAAGATAGTGTTCACCACACCTTGGGGCACATTCACTTACCAAAGAATGCATTTTGGTCTGATAAATGCAAGCGCCATTTTTCAAAGGGTGATGGATCTCGCTTTCAAAGATGAGATGAGAAAATTCATTTTAGTATACCTGAATGATCTGACAGTGTTTTCAAAACATCGTTCTGAGCATGTTCACCATTTGCAAAAAATACTGGAATGCTGTCATCAGAACGGTATCTCTTTAAACCCAAAGAAATCTATCTTCAGAGTAACTGAAGGAAAACTTCTCAAACACATCGTGTCCTGAGAAGGTATTAAAATTGATTCAAAAAGAGTCAAATCCATCTAGGAACTTACTATGCCTACCAGCAAGACTGCAGTTCACTCTTTCTTTGGAAAGGTGAATTTTCTCCAAAGGTTTATTCATGAGTTTGCTGAGAAAACCCGTCACATTGTCAACATGATGAAGGGCAATGCTACATTTAGGTGGACTGCTGAGGGTAAATCAGCATTCAAAGAGATTAAGGAAGCAATCGCCTATGCACCAGTCTTGGTCTGTCCAGATTATACTAAAAGTTTCAAAATATATAGTTATGCCTTCGAACATACACTATCGGCTATTTTGGTCCAGCAAAATCCAGAAGGTGCAGAATCTCCTATCTCATTCATGAGTTGTCTACTCAAGGATCATGAGCTAAAATATTTTCTTATGGAGAAGCATGCATACGTTGTGGTCAAAGCGGTCACGCATTTCAGGATTTATATTCTGAACTTTCACACTAAAGTTTTCGTACCAGACACAATAATAAAATCCATTTTGACTCAGCAGGAGTTCGGTACGAAAAGAGGTAACTAGATTGCCAAGACTCAGGAGTTTGATCTGGACATCAAACCAACCAAGCTTGTATGGGGAAAGGGTCTTTGCCAATTGATTGCCAACAACATTCCAAATGAAGTAGAAAGTGAAGAAGTAGTGATCGAAGGCATGCATACGGTCCTCTTTGTTGCCACTACTGATGAGTGGTATTCTAACATTGCTTATTTTTTGACATATGGTGAGTGTCCCACTCATCTTTATTTTAAATAAAAATGGAATATTAAATTGAAAGCAGTTGGTTACGTTCTGTGGGACAATGGTCTTTACAAGAGAAACCTAGATGGGGCATTTCTTCATTGTGTTGACAAGGCACAACAAGAAAGACTCTTAAAATCTTTCCACAATCTGGCCTATGGGGGACATTTTTCTACACTGGTGACAACGCATAAAATTCTATTAGTAAGGTATTATTGGCCCATGCTTTTCTAGGATGCCTACAAATGGGTGCGTAGGTGTGAATTATGCCAACAATTCGTTAGGAAGCTTAAGCTTCCTGCATTGCCTCTCACGCCGGTAGTGATCGAGGAACCGTTTTAGCAGTGGGGTATTGACTTCATTGGGGTAGTCAACCCATCTTCAAGTGCCAGACATGATTATGTCCTCATGGCAATAGATTATTTTACTAAGTGGGTGGAGGCCATCCCAACCAAGCATGCTATGTCTGAAGTGGTATGCAAATTTCTCAAAGAAAATATCATCTCCAGGTTTGGTGTCCCACTAAAGATCGTAATAGATAATGTGGCAAGTTTTTCATCACATGAAATTACTCAATTTTATTTTTATTATGGGATTACCTTATCCCATACTTTAGATTATTTCCCTCAAGGAAATGGCCAAGCAGAATCGAGTAACAAGAACCTGGTCACTATTATCCAAAAGTTGGTGGATGATAATCAGAGAACGTGGCACAAAGCGTTGTATGATGCTTTATGGCCAGATAGAATAACACCCAAAAAGGCTATAGGTATGTCCCCTTTCTAGCTTCTTTATGGTTTAAATGCAGAAATCCCCATCACCCTTGAACTGCCAGTGCTTAGGTTAACTAAAGCAATCGAAGACTCAACCTTCTAAATCTCGGTCGATAAAAGAATCATGTGTCTAAATGAGTTGAATGAGCATCGAGCCATGGTAGTGGATCTAATTACGGAACATCAGAACCAAGTGAAGGCACTCTTTGATAAAAAAGTTAAAGTTTGCAAATTCCAAGTCGGAGATCAAGTCTTGTTGTGGGACAAGAGGCGAGAACCAAAAGGGATGCATGGCAAATTTGACTCCCTGTGGAGAGGCCCGTTCACCATTCGACAGCTCTGTGGTGAAGCTAGTTTCTTGTTGGAGTACCAATATGGAACACCATTTGCATTACCTCACAGTGGGCAGCATCTGAAGCTATTCAATCCTTGAGACTTGGAGAAGTCCATTTGTATATATGTACAATTTTTATGTTTGGTCTATTTTTTTTCATTTTTAACCTGACTCCGTAGCCCAATGGCTTGGATGAAGGCACTTAGAGACTGGTTTCTAATCCCACTAATTAATTTGATTAACAGAAGTTTTCCAACAGGAGCTAGCTATTGTTTCCAAAATTAGCTTAGCTCTTTTTTGGGAACAACCCCCTACGAAACTTGTCTATTTCATCTTTTGTCTCTCTAAGTTTGTTTTTGAGATGAGTTTTGAATTTGTTCTCATCTTGGCCTAAGAACGTGAGAGTGGTTATGATCTCGTTGTGACCAAGGAACCCCTCCACCAGACTACCTCTTCCAGAGTTGGTCTTTTCTTTCGTTTTCATGCACGAGCGGCAAATTTTGCCGCTAGTGTATTTTGACATTTGTAAAGCAAGGACGAAAAATTTTGCCACCCCTGTATTTTTATTGTAATGGCAGAAAATTTTACTTCCCTTGCATCTTGACCTGCAAGGGCAGCAAATTTTACTGCCCCTGCATTTGAACTCACCAAAACATGCAAGGGTGGCAAATTTTGCCACCCAAGCATGCCTCAGTTTCTATGCGTGGCATTTATTACCACATGCAATGGGTTGTTGGGGTTGTTATTCACCCCATATAAACCAATTTGAACCCCATTTCTTCTCATTGCTTCCTCCTCTCCTCCTGCCCTTCAAGTCTAGATGATCTAGCGAATGACTTGAAGTGCGAATTGGCAGATTTGATCTTGTGGCATGCGTGGATTTCTAGTACCTTCAGAGAATTCTTGCTCATCGACACCTATCTGACTAAAACTAGTTCCCATGTCTGAAGTGTCTCTGAAAAAGGTGAAGACCATGAAATACAAATATCAAGGCATCTTCCCACTCAAGTCAGTCTCCTCAAATGTCAATGACATTTGGGACACCAAAATTGGCCACATGGACATGGCCGAATTCATAGCTCAAACAAAGGCGACGAACCCAAGCACTGGAATAAAAAGGATCATCGAGAGTAACATCCACCTGGTGGCCACTTTTTCAGTGGTAGCACATCATACAGAGTTTGTTCTCTAATGTGCCCGCTTCTACAACAAAGAGACCAGGTCGGTCTCAGATGCAAGCGGCAATGTGGTGATTCAGCTGGATTCTGAATTCATCAATAAATTTTTTATGTGCCCTCTAGCCACCGAAGTAACCAAGATTGACTTCGTGAACGCCCAGAAGGAATACGACAAAGACCCTGAGAGGGAAAAGAAATTAATGAACTACAAATGGTTGAAGACCACCAGGACCAACTTATCAAGATGGCCACAGAACTTTTTGAGGAGTGACTTCATTGAGGAGGTTGGTGACTTGATCACCCTTCTTAGTAGGGTACGAGGCCTTCCATCTTCCTCACTGTTCCATGAATTGATGTACCCATTCATTAAAATCATCCTCTAAGGCAAACAGGTCATTTTTTAGGGAGAGCAGATCAGCAACGCCCTCCATGAGTAGCTAACCAAGGTACAGACTTTTTATAAGTTTTATATGACTTCGTACCTTGTGTACATATCTGCTGCAATGCAAACTTTTCTGGGCTTGACCACAGAGGGGGATAGAAAGATGACCCCAGTATACTCATATTACCCCTAGCTGACTCTGCAAGGCTTGACCCACCATTTCAAAAGGATAAATGATGCCTTCTTCACCGTATTTCTATGTCTCTTCGACCCTCAGCTTGAGCAGAAGAGAGTATCAAACGAGGCTTGGACAGTGGTCAATGATTATGGCTGCATGTTCCTTCAATTTCCCACCTTCTGCTATCTTTAGGTTGGCTTTTTCCAAGGCTACCCCTATATGCTCCCCAGGTTCCCTTCAGATAAGTTGGTACTAATGGAACTTTGTCGACAACTGATTGTTGTGCATACCAGACAAATAGAGCTAAATAAATAAGGCTTCAAGTTTCCAATCAAAATTGGTAGGTATTCCATTACAACAGTAGCCAAAGCCAAAGTCATGGAAATAGAAATGCAGATGGTCACTCTAAAACCATTCAAGAGGAGAAAAGTTTGACTATAGGGGAGTCAAGGACAAAATTAGGAGAAAGACCTAGTTCCATGAGCCCATGATTGAAGACATCTAGATAGACCTGATAATAGCTGAAGAGATCAAAAAGATGGATTATTGTAGGCTGACCCTAGACCAGATTGAATATTTGGGACTTACAGAGATCCCCTCTAATCTAATCAATGACGAGAACATCATCAATAGCAGATATCTAGCTGAAAAGGTTGTTGGTTCTCCTCTTCCTCCAACTCAATGGTCTCAGAAAGAACTGACTTCTCTGAGAAAAAGATTCAAACCAATATTGGCTAACACCAATGATTGGTTAGCAGCCAAAGGGATCATCTTGAGAGAATTCGTCACAAGATCAGAGGCAGAATATCAAGCAGAGATGAAGAAGAAGGCAGAGAATAGAACCAAAAATAAAGGTGATGTACCTTCCCCTTCTAGGACTCACAAGCCTAGAATCATCTTTGTGTCTAAGAAACCAAAGACTGCTGAAGAGCCTGAAGTGACATCAAAAGGAACTGAAGAACAGAGCCCTCAAACACAGGCAGCCCAGCCAATGGAAATAGATGATCAACCATTAGGGCAACCAAACACTAGACCTCTGCTCTCATAAGAAGAAGCACATCCACTCAAGAGCGTCTCTCCTTCTCCCCCTCAGTCTCCTATGGTACCCTCTTCTCATATCTCTCTGATCAGTGTTCCCTCCTCTGGAGCCGCCTCTCCTTCCAAAGTCATATTTGGCAATCCTCAGGACGCTTCTAGAGGTTCTCTTCGCTCTTCTGGGTCCATTCTAAGTTTATCATCTCCTTCTTTCAACTTGGTAGAAAGCCCTACACAAGAGGCAAAATTAGTAATTGGTACAGTTTTGCTTGTTACTCCAACTACGACCACTGTCACCACTAGCAGTATAGAAGCTGCTACAGTAACACCGATTGAGACAACCATTGCCACAACAAGTACTTTTCTCCCACCTTGGATGTCAGCATTCACCCCCAAAAGAAAGAAGTTGGACATCTCTCCAGATGACTTCGACTTTGGCAAAATAGTGCTGGTGAAAGCCAAAGCTCCAAAGAGGCCAAGGATCCTCTCAAAATTGGTCGAGGAAAAAGGGCAAAAATTTTTGGAAATTGCCAAGCCTCCACAGGACGCAACCCTTGAGGGTTTCAAAATGAGTAGCTATTCCATCTCTCATGTTGAACTTGGAAAAGTTACTCATGAAGGTGTGAAAAGTGACCTTCAGTTTGCTATAGACATCATGGTCTAGAAATTCGATCGAGAGAAGGAGATGAAAGATTATTACAAGGCCAAGACAGAGTAGCTAACGACAGTAATAAGAAAATTCACTCTTCCCCTTGAAGCAGCAACTCTAGAGGCCTTCTCTGTAGATGACCCAGTCATTCAAAAAGTAGAGAAGACTTACTTGAAGGGAAAAGTCCTAGAGGATTATATTGACAGAATGCATACTCAGGGAGTTTCTTTGCTATCAGAGGTTGCAGAAAGGACGTGTCAGATGAGGAAGGTAAGAGCAGAGTTGGATGACTTTGTCTCTCTTATCTCTTAGGAGATTGATAATTTAGAAAATGATCTTAGTAAATGGAAGGAGATGAGGGATCTGAAGAAAAGCACCTTAATATCTATCAGTGTCATCTCCAGCAAGGACTCTTATGTTGAGATCAAAGAGTCACTGATTTTCAAGATCCAGGTACTCAAAGATTTAATTGATGATCTCAAAGCTTTCAAGGAGGCTAGTGAGAAGAGGGACCTAAGCTTGCTAAATAAAATGGAAGAGTTGCCTTGTGACCTAACCTCTAAGGACAATCAGTTCCTCCTGGCGAAAGAAATGATTCAGAGTTTCAAAGAGATGATTCGAAGAGATTTTGAAGAAAAATCCTTCTCAATGTCTTCTGTGGACAATATTCTAGATGCTCAGTTAACTTTGGAAAATCTAAATTCTAGGTTAACTATCATGCTAAGGCCATCACAGCATTGAAGGATGCATTAATCAAAGCCAGAATCATCTCCAAGAACATGGTTACGCCAAACAGTGTAGAAATTCAGGCATCCATCACTATGTACGATGCCCATATGAAGAAATCTGGCAGCAAGAACTAAATTTTTCCCCTTCTTTCTTCTTCTTTCCTTATGCACTTTTGTTTTGTGAAAAGTGCATGCAATTTTGTAAGATGTAATTACATGTAAATATTTTGGAAAAATATCTCAAAGTCAAAGATGAGTCATCTTTGACTGAGATATTTTTGTATTTTATTATTTTCTAGTTTTTGAGGATTTTCTCCCTATATATAGTGGAGACCTCATTTGTAAATGATCTTGGAAAAATAGAGAGCAAACACTCTGCTAAAATTGAAGCAATTTTTGAGACTTTGTGCTCAAACTTGTAAATTATATTTTGTTAAATGAATGAGAAGCAGGTTTATTTCAGACTTTGTGTTGAAGTTATTTGTGTTGTCTAGGAAACAGTTTCTTATGTTCTCTTTCCTGATGATCTCTTGTTTATCTAATTTAATAAGCAAAGTGGGTGTGTTAATATTATCTGAGAGCACTTCTAAAAGGTAGAGGATAGACTTTGAGCTACCTTTATCTTTGAGATTCAGTTATCTTTTGTAGTTGCAGGTGAAGACTTTGTGCTTCGTTTTACTCTACAGTTACGCCTGTTCTAGATCGGTGAAAGAAGCTATGGAAGACTTTGTGCTTACGTGAGTGCTCTTGTGGACCTTGTCATTTCAAGTGATCTCTTGTTCCCTGTTTGATACCATTCCTGAAAGAAGAGGAGTGTTGTTAGCAAAGACCAAGATTTCCCTCTTTTATTCTTTGTACATTACCTCTGAAAAAAGAGAGGTAGATGTTGTTATACCACCCCATGTGTTATTTTCTGCTTAATTATATACATACATATGGCACGTAAATATTTATAGGGAACCTCTCCTTGATGAGAGGAGAGATTTACTTCATCTAGATCTGGTTAACCCATACTATTCATGGTGTAAATCTCCCTATGTTGTGGTTGATATACCCATTTTGTCATCAGTTAGTTAACGACAAAATATTCACCCAACAGGTTGCTCAGAAAATGGAGAGAGCATATGGAAAGGGGGACTAAGGTGACCTCAACTTGAATTGAGCACAACCTACTTAATCCTAAAATCACCTCAAGTCATAGTAATTTTGTCCACACAAAAGGTGAAAAAAAACCAACTAGGTCCCAACAAGTTCTCAAATCCAGAAAATGGCCAGTCAAATGAAAACAACGATGAAAAGGTGATATGGTAATGCATGGTAAACAAGTGTTGCCCCTAGTTTGCCCACATGTATTTATAACTAGGATAAGATAGAATAGGTCAATAATGCTAATTTTCCCATAGGTGGTTATAATTAGTAGCAGGACTGGTGAGACATTGATTTGCCCATAAGTGGTTATAATTAGGCTCACATAAACAAACTTTATAGGATGAAATATATCTTGCTAAATCAGCTGTCACACTACTTTCATAGACTGTCATTGTAAACATAAATTTGATGAGAGTTGAAGCCTAATCAAAATCCCCTCAAAAAAAGTGCAGGAAGAACCAAATTAGCTAAGATCAAAATAGGATTCGGTAAGATGACTAAAAATAGGCTTTGGTCTAGATAGGAATGGAATGGTTAGATGACACAATCTTGCTAAGGATAACGATGGTTTGATAAATTGGATAAAATGGTCAGAGGGTTGCCCCCAAGTGAGAAGCTGATTAGATGGGATATGCGACAATGGCAACTGGATATGTAACAATGGCAATGGCATGGCAATGTGAAATGGTATGGTACATGTTTTTGGCCTGGGTGTGTTAAATGGCATATGATTCTATTTTTCCTATTGAGATGGAGATGCACATCCTAATCAATAAATGATACAAATAAAATACTCGATCATGTTAATTTATATCTCACACCTCGTATGAAGAGCTACTCTGTCAAGAACTATTTATAAATTTGGTTGTCAAGAATGCTTTTGTGATCTTCATTGGTCATTGATTCTGATTCCTTTAAACATTGATATAAGGTATTTTTTATACCCTCTACAAAATAAAGTGCAACCATACATGGTAAACAAGGACAAATAATGGATGGTAGGTTTGATTGTGAAATGAGATGATGGAGGATAATGGAATGTGAAGTGGTGGGAAAACAAATGAAGATCGGGACTTGCAGTCACATGTAATGTTACCGATGCCAAGTTTAACATAACTTTAGTTATGGTGGGACTCAAGACTTGTTCTCTTGATAGGACCATCAATTTTTTATATTTTTAGGCTTGAAAATAGCTACCATCTAATTAGGATGTAGATAGGAACCTATTTTGATTTGATCTTTGATTTTATCTTCATCAAGTAGTGAAGAACTTTTGTGTTCAGCTATTGGTGCCTCAAAGAGGTTTTCACCAATGAAGTTGTCTTGATTGTCTTGTAGCACCTTTGATAAGGTTTTACTAACAAATGTTGACTTTTGAATTTGATTATCTTCTAGAGATTCTAAAAAAGTTTCACTAAAAGATGCTGAATTTTGAATTTGATTGTCCCCTAGCACCTTTGAAAAGGTTTAACTAGCAGAGTGTTCTTCTGCTGTATGAATGTATTCTTAGCCTCCTTGCTCTTCTTCAACTGCTATGTCACCATGGATGCAGTTCAACAAAGTTTGATTCTATCAATCCCCATTGACACTTTTAGGATATGGAATGTCAATGATATGGCTATTTTGGTTGATGGTAATGGCCTATGGAATGATAATGAAATGGGGAGAGGCTACACAATCCTCATAGAAGATACTAGGATAACTTGTGTCAATGCTAAAGTACTCATCCTCAAAAATTGTAAATGGATCACAAATGTATTCAAATTGATCTATGAGGTATTCTTAGCCAATGTTGTAACAACCAAAAACATATTTTTCTTATGAATTTGATTCTAACTCAAGGGACTTTGAATTTGATGTTGAGACTGATGTTGATTTTGATTATAATTTTGATGTTAAATCTGATGTTGATCCAAGAATAACATCTAACTCTAACTCTGATTCTTAATATAATGGGTACTCTATTATAATGATGTCTTGTTGAATGTTTGGTATTAGATATGTAATGACCTGTGATGGCATAATAGGCTCCATAAATATTGGTTTGTCAAATTCAAACTCCTCCATAATGGTAAATAGGTTAAGAGACAACTCCTTAGGGACTAGATCATTAAGAGGAGACTCTTGAAAAATAGGCATATAGTCAAGGTAATGATTTTCCCAAAGGTGGTTACAATCATTAAGAAGTGACTCAGCAAAGACTAGCTCGTCAAAGTGAGACTCCTCAACAATTGGTATAGGATCAATAGGCAATTCATCACAGATTGACTTATCACAAGTGATTGGTTCAATAGAAACATCTTAGATTGGTTGGTTCTCTTGACCTTAGTTTTTAATGAGTTGGAAGATACTAGTTTTGAACACATATTGGTATTCAAATGATTGGATCAGTTGAGGTTTGGATGGGATTAGTAATGGAGGAGGAATGGCCTATGGTTGGATAATGGTAGGGCATTGTGGAGCATGATTGCTTGCATGAGCCAAAGGACAAAGTCTTGATATGGTAATAATTTGGAAGTGTAGAGATTGATTGCTCACATAAGTCAAAGGACTAAGTCCTATGATGATGAAAGGGTGTTGTGGAGCTTGGTTGCTGATACAATCCAAAGGATGAGGTCCTCGTATAGAAATGGTTTGGCATTGTGGAACCTGATTGCTCACACAAACCAAAGGATGAGGTCTTGGTATGGGAATGGTGTGACATTGTGGTCTTGGAATAGAAATGGTACGATGTGATGGAGCCTGATTTCTCACATAAGCCAAAGCATCCAAGTCTTCCTCATAAACTATATCATCCCAGTTGTGACTTGGCTCATAAGGTAGTTCTTGACTATGTTCCATGTACTGGTTATTGTAAAGGGGGTATAGATCTGTATCCCAAACAACATTATATATAGTTGGGTCTTCAAAGTCCTCCTCACAAGCCTCTTCATACCAATCCATGTCTTGAGTTAGATCATGAGCTAGTTCATGAATTTGTTCCCATGAATGATTATTATGAGGTGGATAGAAATCTAACTCAAAAACCATATTATCATCGTTGGGGTATTGACAAAATCCATAAAAGTCATTTTGTGTGACCATTCTATCATAAGTTGTACTATACGTGACTCCACCATAGGTGTAGCTAGACATATTTGCATAAATGATGAAAGCTTTGAAAATAAAAAAGTTTAGAGTTCTACAAACTCCAAAAAAACTATGTCCAAAGGACAAATGGTTCAAACTTGGTCTAACTTGGTTGAAAGTGGAGTTGTATCTTCAACATGGTTTGAAAATGGAGTTGTATCTCCAAAATGGTTTGTGATAAGACTTGGCATAAAAAAATCTAACATCAAATCTCTAATGTCAAATGTCATACGCACAAAAGGTCAAGTGTCTAAATAAAAAATAGCATGTCAAAGGTCTAGGTCAAAGTGTTCAGAACAAGATCTAAACTAGGAAAGGGAAAAGTTGAGTTACTAGGTCTTTTTTACAAATGTGGAGTCAAAATCTAGGCTCAAACAAATAGGCATATACTAGGACTTTTGGCTAAATAACATCAAAAGCTAGACTTGAAATAAAGGTATCATGTGATTTGATTTAATCGAATAAGTTTGGAAACAACTTTGACATAGACCTAGCACATAGAATCAGACATAAATATGATCAATTAGCATAAGGCATAAGACAAAAGGCTCTTTGAAGAAAGATTGTGTTTTCCCAAATAAAGGCACAAATAATGATAAGGATAGGTACTGAACAAACAAACCATCAATAGTTTTCAAATTTGGGTAATCAATTAATTGAGGTTATGCAACCCAAAAGAGAAATATCTGTATCAACCCCACAAATTAAAGCCTAAAAAAAATCAATCAATGTTTGAATCCAAACTTGACAATGCTAATTAAAAACTCAATAGTGAAAACTAGGATTTGACCAAACAAGCTAAACAAGATTAGACAGCATGATAGCATAAGACAAAGGTCTAAATGGTATACATAAAATGGTTTGAAACAATGGTTTCTAATACAAGGTAAACTACTCTTAAAACAAATTGAGCAGCCTAATAGTGTAAGCATGCTCGAATGATGTGATCGATGATATGTTTCAAAGACTCAAAAGACTCAAAATGTTTTGACATGATTTGGGTAGCATAACACTACCCTCCTCAACTCAAATACATTATTTTAACATGGCTTATGAAAAACATAAGTTTTAGTCTTAAAACATACCAACAAAAAATGACCAAAATACTCTAATTATAACCGTCCAAATCCTAGCAAGGGTATGGCAATGTGGGGTTGACTAAACTATCAAGCTTTCAAATCTTTATAGGGGAATCAATTACATAATGAATTTCACATCAAATAATGCAAAAAAAAGCATGGATTTTGGGTCTGTATCACTTAGCTTATTTCAAAAAGGTCTAGTCCTTTTTGTAATCACTACATCTTGTTATTTGCTTAGTGTAGTGCGATGTCTAAAGTGCCACTGCATCCTGTGTGCAACTCTAATATGGATCCAAATGAAGTCAGTGACAGGAGGTGAAACCCTAGGTCAAAGCTTCCCTAAAGAACTCATGGGAGGTAATGACATCTCCCTCACAAGCCAAGTTTTCATGAAATAAAAGACTAATAATTAGAAAGACTTTAGGGTCATTTTCAAGGTCACCCAAACTTTGACGATTTTTTGGGAGTGCTTTAGACGACATTATTTCTAAGCCTTAGACTAGGATTTTTTCAATAAGGATGGCATTTTTGATTCCAAGGGTTCCCTAAAGGGGACAAATGGAAGAGCATACACGTGACATCCTTCTCTTTTCCAATCAAAAAATAACTAAACAACTATTGAATACAAAAAATTAGACAAGTGAGTTCAATTTTAAGCACCAATTTAAGAAATTAAGTGGTGTTCTTTTGACCCCTTGGTCTTAATTGTTAACTTTGAAAGTTAACTACAAGATTTAAGCAATAACACCCTAAATGATTTTCCTTTAAGCACCAAAATGAAAAGTTTTATCCATTTTAAAACACCGTAAAAGAAGTTTAAAAGGATCTATTTAAGCATGCTTTGATGATTTTTTAAGTAAAACCTACAAAAAAATGTTAGAAAGATGTTTAGCTTAGAATCACTTTTTAAGATGAAATAACTAACTTAGAAATATTAACTCTCAAATTTGTGTAAAAAAACACAGTGACCATTGATGGTTATACTAATCAGTGATGGTTACACTAATCAGTGATGGTTACACTAACTGGCAATGATTACACTAACCGGTGATAGTTGCACTAACTGATGATGTTTATTCAGACCGATGATGGTTTTACTAATCAGAATTGGTTATGCAATGTTTATTCTGACTGATGATGGTTATACTTAACTGATAATGGTTGAAAATGACTGTCGATGGTTTACTCAATCAATGATGGTTACTATGTAAACCTGTGATAAAGAAAAATGGCAAAATAAAGTTAAAAAATCAAATTGTAAAAGTTTTAATGATCTAAATGAAGATTTTAAAGTTTCATAATGATCTTTTTCATGTGTGGGATGTGTTTTATGAGCATGCCATTATGTGAACTAGGAATTTGACTAAGAAGAGGAGATTAGTATTATATTAGTGACAAAATGAACAAAGTAAATTGACAAACAACACACTAAACTAGCACCTTCATGCTTAGTTAATAGGGTGAGATTAATAATAAAAACAAATGACAAACACAACTAAAAAGTAAGGAAAAACAAGAATCCTTCACCTTCCTTGGATGCTTCAAATGCTTTTGTAGTGGCTTGCTCGATTTGTGCTCTTAAAGTCTTCATCAAAAGAGGTTTGGCTATCTCCTCTTCCCCTTGGCACCTTTGGCTTTGGCTTGGATTGGAATCAATTTGGCATGATAATACTAATTTCAATATATTTTGGAATCATTGGTACATTATAACTTTTCATTATCAAGACTTCTTTTTCATGTGGTAAGTCCTCCTATTTATAGATTTTTGCAAATGGGTAAAATCAACTTGAACCATCCATCTCAAGATTGATATGTGTGGCTAAGGATTAATCCAATTATGTAATTAAAATACATAAATAGGCTCATCAATATTTGGGGTAAAGGAGCAATTAAGATGCATGGAGGGCATTGATGAGGCATGGGAGGCATGAATCCTAATATTTGTGACATTTATGGCCTAGAGATGTCTTCATAAGAAATGAGGTATCCTGATGATGCAGATATTCAATATTCATTTTCAAAAATAAGTATTCATCAAGTTTTCATGGAATTATTAATTAGTCTCTAATTTTGTTTAATTATCTCTTAAGTATGATTAATCACTTTGTGCACAAATTACTCAAATTGATCACAATGCCTTGTTATTGGCTTGAAATTTGATTAGATTGAAATTATAAGTCAATGTCAGATGAGTTAGATCTGTTATCCCATTTAGGATGTTACCAACACTAAATAATAAAATAGTGTGTCTCGTGCAAGATATTTGATAGGAAAGAGCAATCTAGAGCACCCAAGTGCAAAATTGGCATTTTGACTCAGAATGATCTAATCAAAGTTAGCTGGCCCATAAATTACACTACCCCATTTAATGATACTCTAGCCAAAATTGGTACTTTAATATATCAATTTCAACTCATTTAATGCATTTAAGTGTTTTTAAGCCAAATTGTGCACTTTGGTGGAAATTGGTCAAAATCCTAATTGGAGGTTAGCGGTGGCCAATTTTAGGTGTCTACAACATTTTGACTAGTAGACATGACATGTGATGCATTAGTGTTAGTGTTAATAGTGTGATTTGCACTATGAGTAACAACCTGTGATGCACTAGTGTCATGAGTATCATTGGTAGAAAAACATACATTAGTACCATGAGAATCATTAGTAGCAAAATATGCACTAGTAGTATGGTTAAGGGGATGGGTATTTTGAATAGGCCCACTAGAAGTTGAACCTACCATATCGGCATAAATACTTGGCATGGAGGTTGAAGAAGTCATAGAACATGATGTCATGGTGTGTGAAGTAGACATAATCAAAGGAAAAGGTTGAGGAAGAGGCAAAGAAAGTGGTTCCCCCAAATCCATGAGAAAAGGTAGGGGAGGGTGAATGCGGTTCTTCTATATGAAGACCTATCATGAGATTATAAATGTTTTAAGACTATTTTCCTCTATGTTTAAGGAATTTATTGATGAAAAAGAGAATTTTAGTTGTGGACTCTAAATCATTCTTATCTTCTAGTGAGAACAAAAGGTTTTGGATTGAGGATGAATGGGGAAGAGTCCCATAGTTGGTAGTGTGAGTGGCAACATGAACATTGCTTTCATCCATGGTGGGTTCCATAAGATGTGTCTTAGGGAACCTATCAGGGTTGTTAAAACTCATTATTTTTATTTGATTTAATTATATATTATCATCAAATAGTAAACCCATGATGAAGGAAAGAGGTTAAAAAACTTGATGAAAGAAGGGTCAACTAGTAAGATAAAAAGTTGAACCAATCGATAATATTATATAATATCGTAAACAAAGAAAGGTATATTGGACACTATCATACAAGTTGAATGTGTACTACAAAGGGAGAAATTGAACATACTAAGAAGATGCATAGTCATATAAGGTGACTATCTATTGAAGATAAGATAAAATGAATAGCCTATAAGAGACTATGTCGATAGGGGCGACTATGTTCTAAAAATAGGATTTTTTAATAAGATAATAACTAAGAAAATATAATTGAACACATAACCAATTAGATCAAGGTTTTTTATCTAATTTTAGCATATAACACAAACCTTTTAGTAACATTGGATAGTACAATTTTTTTAATATAAAATATAATGATCAAAGAGCAAGTAGCAAAACTTGAATGTAAATGCTACGCTAAGTGGTCATTCTAGAATGTTATTAGATTGTAATAAATTTTGAAATTAATGTGATAAGGATTAGCTATAAGAAGGAACTAAAAAGAAATCTATGGATATTTTCAGGTAATTTAGGCTGAAAGAGATCTATATTAGTGATGGTACTGACCGGGTAATGGGGCATACCCCCTCACTTCAAAATCCCATCAACCATCAACCACGTGTTTATACTTGTCTAGTAAACCAAGTCAGCTTCCCCCTTGGTGATGAAATCTAGGTAGGTAGACCTTGGGAATAAAATGTTTAATGTTTTTTAGTTTTAAGTTACTTGGAAGTATTTGCAAAAGAGAAAAACAATGTCACTAAATTAGTAAAATAAAAACATCCTATCTAGTCTATCTTTATTACTCTAAGCAAGCAAATAATAGAAATAAAAAGTGGATTAATTACTATCAAGATAGATTAATCCCTTTTTTTTTTAAAGAATACAGAGT
Source organism: Torreya grandis (assembly GCA_037957365.1). Lineage (NCBI taxonomy): Eukaryota > Viridiplantae > Streptophyta > Pinopsida > Cupressales > Taxaceae > Torreya > Torreya grandis. Next base: position 3,341,593 of record JARHVA010001303.1, read on the forward strand.
TGGTTTAGGTGACATTGTATGTAAACATTATAGAGCAGAGTTGATAAAGTCACTACTTTATATAGAAGCAAGATCTAGAACAACACAGTCAAGTAGGTTGATTGAATCTTTTAGAGAGAAAGTAGTCTATAGAACTATGTTGAGCTAGTTGACCTAGTTCACTATAAGGTTACAGTTTTATAGACTAAAAACTATGAAAGATAGAACTAAAAATGGAAAAAAAATAATAGGGAAGGTAAAAATAAACATTGATAATTTTGAATATGCTTAGTTTTGCTAATTTATGGTGTGTTGCTCAAATGCTTATTTTTATCTTGTACAAATGGAGTGGACTAGATTGATGAAGTTTGTAAAACTTGTATGCTAAAAAAGGTCTAAAAATAGAGTCAATTATGTCGATGAATTTTGCAAACCTATGGTTGAAAAATAGAACTATGTTAAGTTAATTGATCTAGTTACCTATTATTCGATAAGACCAACACAAAGAAAATAGAGTTGATTTGGAGCAACTGTGTGTTAAACCTATGCACAAACTCTTAGACTATATTGATAGGTTTGATATAGTACAATAAAAAAAATATATAAGATGATAATAAATAAATGCATGAAAGGAAACCTATAAGGATTTGATTGACCTTGTATAGTTAATTAATAAAAGTAAGTTAGGTCTCAGTCTAGGTTGATCAAGGCCAACCTACACCAGTAACATATTAATAAATTTTAAGTATAGGGTTATCCTAGGCTAACATTATTTAGGGGTTTTTGGCTTAGGTAGGTGTTGTTTGAGGTGGTGAATTGCTTAGATGAGTGTGTAAAGGAGGTGTCAAAGTTTATAGAAGTGTATAGAAGATGTATGTGGTGATTTCAAGTGGTGGTATAGGGGATAATAACATTTTAAAGCACTAATGATCTTCCCACCCCTTTCTTAGTGCACCTTTTAAGGCATGTATTCAAATAGATTGAGACTCGATGGGCTTCGAAAAGCAAGAAAGCATCAGTAATTGATAAAGTTTGAAAATATTATGTGTATATAGTATTCACCACTAGGTTGAAGGTTTCTTATATAAGCATCAAATTCCATGGTTCTATCAAATATGTATTGAATATACATATTAAGGGGGTATATAAACACCTAGAGAATATGGAAGAGAGAAAAGTAGAGAAAAAAATAAAGAATAAAGATGACGTAAAAGGATATGCCTTTCATGTTAGGTTCCCCCAATTTGTACACATGAAAAAAACATTCCTTGTGCACTTAACTTAATGAGATCTGGCTGAGAGAGTCAATGAATAGATGATTGGGATGAGTGGGTATAGGGATTAGGGATATTATGTTGAGCTATTGGAATATGGTTTTGAATGACATGAGGTAAAGGATGATCATGATGATATCATAATATCTCTATACCATCAAGTTTCTCAATAAGAGAGGCTAACTAATGAGAACTAAAAATCCAAGGTCCTTCAATGTTATTAAGGATGATGCATTAGAGTTCTTAGTCAATATTAGGGATGATGAATTGGGTATAGTTAGGTTGGATGAGTCTATGTAACTATTCAACTCTTTTAGGTTGTCCTATCAATTTAATACATAAATTAAATGAAAATATTATAAGGATAGTATGAAGGAGAAATAAAATAAAAGTGATGAAGATCTAGACTTAGAGATCATTGTATTGGCACCCTCACATATGAATGGGTATAATTATGGGATTCACTTGTACGAACTTATACTCATCAAGGATGTTGATTTTTAAATGATGAGATGGGGAATGGGAATGGAATGGAAAATATCATCTCTATTTTATTATTTGATGTCACTTTGAACATTACTACCAAGAATGGGAGATATAACCCTAGGGAAGATACCAACTTTAATAAGTATGGATGTTGTGAAAGTATCATAAAATATTAAAATAAAATGATGTGATAAACTTTTTAAGATTATATATTTTCTAGGAAATGGTATGAAAAAGCTAATTTCTATTCTATGTGTTGAGTCAAGGTTTAGGCATGTACTTGTCTTGACAAGTCTTGGTTGAAATTTTGGATGTTTTTTACAATGTTTTGTAAAGAAATAAAACTATGCTAATTGCTAAAATTGGAATTAGTTTATAATTATTTAAATGAAATACTAAAGGTGAATAAATCAAATACTACTTTTTTATGTTCTTTTTGAATTTATTTTGATGCATGCAACCCTAAAACTAAAATCTAGGCTAAAGATGCAAGTGTTGATTTTACCCTTTTCTAGATGCAAGATTATACCTATAGGCAAGCTAAATGAAACTTTTTAATTTTTTGGTATTTTTAAAATATGATTTAATTAAACTATTATTCAACTAAAAATTCTTATCATGCAAGTGTAAAATCAAATCCAAACCCTAGAGATTACAACTTACAATTATTTAGGTACTCTTTTGCACATGTAAGCTAGAAACTAGTTTTTTTTAGATTTTTAATTTATTTTAATAAAAATAGATGGCCAAATATTAAATTAATTAAAAATAAAATTTATTATTTTCTTTTCTTGAACAATGTTATTTTCTTATGTAGATGAATGAAATCATATCTATGATGCAAGTTTTTCATATCTTTAGGTTATCTAGGTATTTATGTGTATGTGTGCACATTCTTGTTCTACACTAAAATTAGATAATTTTAAGTGGATATAACTAATTACTAAATTTTATAAATCTACCCTATGTTTTTATGCAAACTACGTGTTTTTAACTCTTCTATATGTAATAAAAATTGAAAGATCTAAACTACTTTATTGGTCCAAAAGAAAGAAAGAAGAAGAGTTAATTTTCAATTCATTTTATATTTTTTGAATGATAAATTCAAATATAATAAATAGATAATCTAACCTAATAAATCAAAACTAAAAATGAAAACCCCAAACTTTATCAATGGTGTCGAACAAGTGAAGACAAAATATTTTTGTGGTGAGTATATTATCCTCAGGTATGCCAACTCCTTGTTTGCTCAATCATGATCCTTAGAACTCTTAGACTAGAGGATGAAAAAAAATCAAGAGGGACACAATATTGAATAAAATATTATTTTAATAATGGTTAGATTTATTCACAAAGACAAATATCTGGTTGTCAATTCATAGATTCTACTCTCCAAGCTTGCATAAAATAACAAAAAGATGATCACAAATCGAAGAAAACACTCTTTTAAAATGGAAAGAAATAAGGAAGGATAGGGATCTATAAAACTCAAAATATTAAAAATATAATGAAAATATTAGATATATGAACCTAAGTAAGGAGATATACTTTTAAGGGAAGAAATATGTTGTATGTGATAGTTTAATTAGAGCTTGAACTAAGATTTGATAAAAATAAAGCTAGGCTGAGTCGGGCCATCTGGGAATCAAACATAAGATAAAATAATAAATGTGATCAAAAGCATGCAAAACATGTGAAAATTTAATTCTTGGAAGTTATTTTTAAAAACACATAAACGGTGATGGAATTGATGCCTTGTGTAGGCAGCTGATACAAACCATTGCGGTCAGAGACAGACTAGATTCTTCTCAATTTATTTTATGTTTTCTAAATTATAAATTCTAATCTAGTAAATAGATAATCTAATTGAATCTAATTGAATAAATAAATAATAATAACTCTTAACCTGATCAATGGTGATGACTAATAAAAGGCAAAAGAATGTTGTGGTGAGTATATTATCCTTGAGTATGCTAGCTCCTTATTTGATCCATCATGATCCTTGGAACTCTCAAACTAGAGGATGAAAATAAAATAAAGCAAGAGGAAAAAAATCTTAAAGAAGAGATAAATTAAATAATGGTTGGATTGATCCACAAAGGCAAAGAACTGGTTATGTATCTATGGATTATCATCTCCAAGCTTTCGTAGAACAACTTGAAAATGATCAAAAATTTAATAAATGGCTCTTTCAAAACTCAAAGTAGGAAAGCTAGGGCTTTATAACACTCAAAATATTCAATCTAATGTGAATATCACATCCATAAACCTATGGAATAAAGATACACTTATAAGGGAATAAATAGGTTTCATTTGATAGTTAACTATATCTTGAACCAAATTTATAAGGGATAAGAGAGATAATATTTGATAAAAATAAATTTGGGGATGATTTGGGAAATCTAGGAAGTGAATACAGGTTAAAATAATCAATTAAAATGTGTGCAAATTGAAGTCTTGGAAGCTACTTTTCAAAACATGCAAATGGTTATGCAATCACTACCTTGTGTTGGTGGCAAAGACAAAACTGCCACATCTAGGATAGAACCACTGTAGTTAAAACAAAAATAATTATGGCATGTTATAGAACCACCACTTATGTAATGAACTATTCATTATAGTTTATGAAACTTTTGTAGTGTAAACATCACTCAAGTGATGGTGTCATAACAAAGATTGATGGTTTCATTATAGGAACCAAAATTTTAAACCAAATAACTCAAATGAATAGAAATTTGAAAATCAAAAAGGGGCCAAAAATATCAAAAAATACATAATGACTAAGAAAAATTTGGGTATCATTGTATATAGGTGGAGGTCCTTGCATCATCATTGGAGTTTTTAGAATTATTGCATCATGTAATTTTCGGTTGCATAGATAACCCCTCAAGGAGGCACCTTGTCATGAATTGACAAGGGTGTTTTCTTGAATAGTGGCACACTGAAAAGAAAATGAGGGTTATAAAACTTAAAGTACTTACCTTTATGGCATAACAAAGCCAGTCAAGATGCCATTAGGACCTACAAATAAAATATGGGAATCAAGTGTGGTTTTACAAAAAAAAAATAGAAAAGATACTAATTGATAAAAATATGAATAAGTTTATGTACGGTGTATGTATGGGTGAATATACTACCTAAATTTACCATCAAGGGAATAAATTATGGGTTGAATAATGTAAACATGTAAGACTAAGACAAGAAAAAACTTGATATGGAAAGAGAAGAACTACTAAATTGCTAGTGTGAGACACATAAGGTGTTAGTTAGACCACAAATGGATATAAAAACATAAAACATAAGTTTAGAAGCAAAATTACTAAAAATGGATTTTTTTTAAAAACATAATGTCTAGTTAGAAAGGCTATATATTAAAAAATTTGAAAAAAATAGAAAACATTTCTACAAATTTATTTGTGATATTTTGTAGTTATAGATTCATTGTTATGGAATCGATCTAGAAAGTAGTCGAATCGATGAGCGTGAAGAGAAGATGGAAAATGTACCAATAAGAGGTGGAGTGGGTTAGATCTAGGCTATTTTTGGTCATTATTTAGGTTTTTATACTAACTATGAAAAATAATTTGAAAATTCACTTAGATCTAGTTAAATGTAGAATAGATTGCATGTGTGTAGTTGGGGGATTGGGTATGTTAGGGAAATGTCAAAAAAATTTAGTTTTGGTTGATGTTGTGGCTTTTTGGAGGGGTTTGAGTAGGGTACAACTAGGTAGTGAAACCACTATCTCAAGATGTAACCGATGGTCTTTACATATTCAACATGGTGGTTTATGTAATTATCATGGTTAGTGAGGAGGATGTTATGCAATCATCAGTTATGCAGTGGTTATGTGACCACCATAGACTATGATGAAATTGCCACTATAATTCTTGGTGGTTTCATAACTGCCACCTAAAAAAGGCAATGGTTTTTCCATATTTATAAAAAGAATGATTTCAAGTCAATTTTGAGGCTAGATAATTGTTTAATAGTGTTTTAATTTTCTTTTCAAAATATTGGATACATTTAATGGACCTAATCTAGGGAGTAGGAGTGGTTTCCACATGTTATCGCATTATTGATGGCTAATGACTTATCCATACTAAATAAGGATGAGATACTAAGGATTGCACAGGTGGGGATCATGCCCCCTCAAGTAGGATATTATG
>JARHVA010001303.1:3352500-3635842 GCA_037957365.1 Torreya grandis
CACCAAGTAATGATGGAATGAAGTGCCCTAGGAGGAATGTTAACCTCATGGGAAATATGTTGACACTTCTCATGTTCACTTACATAGTTGATAGCATCATGTTCAAGAGTGGGGTAGACACCAAAGTGTCCACCACAAACATAATTGTGATAGTAAAAAGGACCTAATCTAAATCCTATTGATTGACACATTGTAGTAACATGTCTTCAAAATATTTAAAATAGAGAACCTCTTCAAGAATGACATGTTTATTTGTAATAATTCAAATGTGACACATTTTTTTGTGAATTAGTGCCCTAGGGATAAGTATAATAAAATAAATAGTTTATTATGTCATTTTACCAAGGATATTATACTATTATAGGTTTCTCTATATAGAATATCAGTTCATCAAGAAAATAAGTATATACGAGATCATCGAATTCTAAGTGGGAATATTTTAACCAATGAGAAATAATTATCACTTAGTTGACTTTTGGTTGACATAGGTAAGATAAAAGTTTCTCAAAATCATGATGAAATTCCCATCCTTTCATGAGAGGACTTGTTATGTTCAGAATTTTTGTAAGGCTTGGGACCTCACTATGACCCTTTTTTATTTATTATGTAATATTGTAACTGCATGGTTACAAAGACAATGACTACACACTTTTTTTATGCTTATGTATAAGAAGTCTCATAGTCAATGAAAACACAATCTAATAATTTAGATGGTTAGTTCTTTTCCAACATCATCCTATTGGCCAACATACATGCAGGGGATACCTTAGTCGCCCTTATGTAATGTATGAGGGGTTTATTGGGTTTATGCGGCATGAGTGCTAGGGGAAACATGAGAAAATGTTTTACCTATTCAAATGCATCTTGTAAATCCTTAATCCAAATAAAACCATTCTCATTTTTAAACAAGTTTTTAATAGGATGAATTGTAGAAGTAAGATTAGGCATAAATCTATAAATTCAATCTAGCTTCCCCATGAATGATCTAATTCTTGACTCATCAATAGGGGATAACATGTCTAATATCACATGAATTTTGGCCAAATATATGTTAATTTCATGTTAGAAGATAATGTTATTGGGGATTTTATCACTTGTTACTCCAAACATACACTTTTTGGGATTAAGGGTGACCACATACTCAATGTTATAACATTGCATGAGAATGATACGTAAGACCTCTAAATGATTCAATCTTCTTATTGACTCTCCAAGAATATATTCAATGTATACCTCTATTAATTTATGTATAATATCATGTAAAATATGGTTAATGGCCCTTTGATATTTATCCCTAATGTTTTTAAGGCCAAAGGTCATGACTACATATAAAAATGTTCCCCATAGTATAGTAAAGGAGGTTTTTATTTGATCTTATTCTAAAATTTGAATTTGATTATATCTATAGAAACCATCCATGAATAATAAAAACTTGTAACCTAAGATAGCATCAATTATAACATCAATGGAAGGAAGAGGGAAACCATAATTAGGACATGATTTTTTATATCATGGAAGTCAATACAAATCTTAATTTTTTTGTAGTTTTTTTATACTAAGGATAATATTGGACACCTATTTATAATACTACATGATATTTATGAATCATAGTTTTAATAGTTTGATGACATCTTCTTTTAACATCAATGTAACATTGGGTTTGAATGCCCTGAGCTTTTATTTTACAACTTTCACATCATGTGTGGTAACTAAGTTATGGACAACTACTTTAGACTAGATACCTATCATGTCTACATAGGAAAAGGCAAAGGCTTTAATTTTTTTGTTAAGTAACTTCCTATGATGTTATAACTCTTTAGGTGAGAATAAAGACCCCATCTTACAATCCTATGGATTTATTTGAATCTTATGTTAATGTCTATGGTTTCCTCAATTAGGGAAGCATTCCATTCTTCAATTTTTATGGAGCAGAAGGAAGATTAGGCTCCTCATTTTCAATGTCAAATATGTCAAAATATTCATTAGAGGAGATATATTATTCAATATTATAGTAAGAATTGTAGTAATCAAACCTAAGGGTAAATGTGTGATAGAAAGTGAAATAAAAACCCTTTTTGTGGTATGATGAGGGAAGATTGTCAAAGGATTGTAGGAATTCGTGATAGCTACATCATTTTAAACAAATTCAAGGAATAGAGGAGCACTATCATTTCTAATATACATAATTAATTAGTCATTTGATGATTTTTGGACAAGGGGTTTAGACCTAAAAAAGACTATGAAACCTAATTTTGGTATCTTTAGATGACAGAAAAATTAAGAATAATAAGTATCTAAGAATCAATAAGCTGATTATTTTCTCTAAGAATGGCCTCTATTGAAATAAAATTAAATTATTTATAAAATGTGTGTATTGTGTTCTTATAGATATGAAGATTCTAAGCTTTAATTTAGTGGACTTATTAAACTTGATTAGTCACTATTTATGAGTCACCTTGGATCTTTAGATTTTGAAAACCTAATATTTTTAAAATAAGAAATCATACTCTACCCCATTGTTTGTGCATTAAAATTATAATTTGAAACCAAAGGTCATGATCCTTCCTATAGGGGATATCAGAATGATTCTTGCCTCTGTGTTGAGATGAATTTTTTCCCTGACATAGTGAAGGTTCAATTGATCATTCATGAAGGAATAATAATCATCCTAATTAGGGAGTATTTTTTAGTCTATCGAGATCTCAACCATGCAAATGTTAAGTATTCTATTTATCCCCTCTTAGGCTTCAAGGTCTTAATATTTGGGAAGATCATATGTTCTCACTCTTTGAGGGTTAAAGGAAAGTGTAAATAGTCAATCCTTCTCTAGGATGTTGATAATCTCAACTATAGACTTGGTCATGATGATTATCACTATTGTGGGGGCTTAAGTATTCACCTTTTCTATTATTTTGATCCTTTTTATTAAATTTTATCATTTGATGGGTATATTTCACTTCTACCTTCAGTGTTAGTAGATATTTGAATTCAATCAAATGTGTGGGCTTCCCCACACCATTGGTGAGAAAGTGATAATAAATGTGTATCCCTTATTGTTTTTGCATGGTTGCTTAAAGAACATTAAAATAATTAGGGTCCTTTTATGTAAAAAATGCTTTCCCCAAATGTACAAACCTAATTCACTAAAATGGGGTAGAAGGGATTCCCTTCATCCTATGAATCCAAGGTTTACCCATGATCATGATTTAGTTCATACCCTTATCAATTACATAAAATTTTAGTAGCACAGTATTGTGACCCAAAGTAACTAAAATCACAATGGTTCCTATTGAGGTAGACTTCATGCTATCATAACCTCACAAAGTGTTCCTAGTAGTAGAGCAATTGGTTTCTCCATAACTAGGTTTTTGGAGGAATGAAAATGATACTATATTGGCAGTCACCATATCATCAATCATCACTCTTTTACATATTTTTTATAGATCCATAATCCTAGATACAAATTTGGACATATCCTTCTATCCATTTTAAATTTTGAAGGTAGGTTGCTAAGTTAAAATAATTAACCATCATATCTTGATTATTTTTCAAATGGAAAAATGTTGAAATCAACATTATTGATTTGAGCATATGATGGAGGCATGACACAAGCTAGGTGGAATAATGCTAAGGCATAAATAAATGTATAACAATGGGAAGGAGAGATATTTAGAAAGTCTGAGAAATATATATATGAGTGTCTTTGTGAGGTTATAAATTAAGTCATTTTTCATGATAGGATTTGGGTTGGTGTAAGTCTCCAAGGCTTTTGTCATGTTAGGGGTTTTAGGTTGATATTATCTTGGGCAAGTAAACATACTTTTATCTTATTTACTTTATATTTATACAACTCTTATCATGTGAGTTTTTACCTATGGTCCCAATTATGGGGCCGCATCAGGGTTACTTATGCCAGAGGTGGAGGCCTCAGTGTTATAATTAATAGTCAGTGGAGGTTGTTTGGTTTAGATACCCTATGGATGGTTTTGGATAGGATGACACTTATAGGTAGGAAAATTATTTTGATAAATACCCAAGTTGACATTTTGTGGTGCTACAAGACTAGTTTCTAGGGAATGAGGGTTTGTGTTAGCATTCCTTAGGAACATGTCTACAAATGTTTGTCATTTTTCCTCAGGGAGTCTTTGGATTAACTTGTTATATGACATATAAGCACAAGTATCATGTCCAATGAATTTATATAAAAGGTAGCAAACATTAGGATCATAATCCTTGGGCCTTTACTTTTGATTCTATTTACCAAACCATTGTGGGTTGTTTCCTTGATGAAAATATTGGCTTTTATATTTTAGATAATGATCAACATGTTGGAATTAGTTTGGAGGCATATTTTTAAATTACATTCTATGATATGGAGGAAGGTTAAAATTAACTACATGAACTATGAATTGAATAGTATGGTTCCTCGCACTTAGATTGTTAGTTTTGGTATAATTATTTTTATTCATGGATTGAGAAGGATTATTGTTGATAGCATTTATCCTATCATGTTGGTTAGTCACTTCATCCATCATGGCATACATGTTATTATGAACTAACTTTAGGACCTTGGTTTTTGGGGTTTCTTTGGTTAGAGTTTTAATAAGCCCCATTATTCTAATTTAGGATGACTATCTTCTCATTGATCCTATAGGGTTTTTGACCATTATCATTGGTTGTTTGGTCAATTATTATACCACTTTCAAGTGCTTATTCTTAGGACTAGTATGGGAAATTTTGAACATCCTCCCTTATTTCCTTGTTAAGGGAGTGTAAAAATAGATTTCATAGTTCTCTTTGGTCCATGTGTGGTGCACTAGAAGATGAGTACAAAAACTATCACCATCTTGTGATGAAGTGGGTAGCATATTCATTATGTTATTGATTAATGTGCAATAAATCTCATATTTCATTCCTAAGGAGCTTGTTCATATCCAAGGCTTTGAAAAAATCAGACATGAGTTGGCGAAATGAATGTATAGACCCCTCAGGATCGAAATAATACCAATCAAATTAAATTCCACAAGGGTTTTGGGAAAAACATTATAACTACCCCATCCTAAGGTAAGAGATCTCAAACAGTAATAGCATATGCCTTGACATGCATGTTTAAATTTACTTCTCATTTGAATTTAGGTAGGTTAGGTATAAAATGAGGTAAAAAATTCCTCGTATATTGTGATGGAGGGGCTCTTTAATATATTCAATATAGATCCCCATAATATTTAATTCTTTCAAAGGAATGGTGGTATAAGAGTGAAGAGGGGGATTTGGATAAGAAGTAGGTGGGAAACTATTGGAAGGAAAATGAGATTAATAAGGTGCGGTGTAGTAAGACTAAAAATATTTTTTCATCTAGGTAAACTTGGAATACATGCAATAGTAAGATGATAAATGATTAGATGAAGGAGATAGATGTGGTTCTTGAAAATGAGGAGGGTAGGTGGGTGGTAGTTTAGGTTCCACATAACTTGGAGAGATGTAAAGTGGTGGTAGGTTGATCACCACATTATTCAGAGGGGTGTAGGTTTAGATATTTCCAATAGGGTTTTGAATAATAGGCTGATATGATGGGGGAATTTTGAAGTTACCATATTGGGCATGCTATGAGTAAGGATGTCCCTGGGATATTGGATTTAGGCATGATTAACAAGAGGTAAGTTATATGGATTAAGTAGTAGTTGGTAATTTTCTATTGGAATGGGGATAGAGGAGGAATATCCTTAGTTATGAAGATTAATGACCACTCACTAATTTAAAGAGGTTTGGTTACTCTCTAAATATAAAATGCAACCTACCAAAGTTGAGATGAGTTAATTTGAAGTAGTGGTGGTTCTAGTGACCTCCTTAATAACAGGTTGAGGAGGTATGATATGATGACCACCAATGAAATCATTTTTGTTATATGTCTCTAAAGCATATATCATGTTTTATTCTTATGAGTTTAAAATGTTTTGGTTATTAGTTTGGGGATATAAAGGCACCTGAAGTCTATGTATCCCATATTCCAAATTGTGGATTCTATCAATGTATTGATCATACTTGGACATATTTTTGGCATCTGGGTTGTTTATAATAACTATTGGTCTTGTTGCAATGTGAGGGTTAGTCCCACTTCCACCATTTGAGGATATGTTATTGGAATTAGGTTGATTGCTAGTGATTTCATATGGGTCTTGTACCTCATGTAATTTATCCTTTCTCTATTATTTGAATTAAAAGGGTTGTTTTTATATTAGTTTTCCACATTTTTTATGGAATTATTATTATTAAACTATGGAGGAAGGCTTTGTATACAAGGAAAAGTGAAGCTCATCTAAAAATCAATCCTAGTTTAGAGAAGATAAATCACACTTACCCTTCTGCTTGTTGGTACATTTAGACAATCAGAGTCATGACCAAGATAGATCCACTATACCAAACCAAGGGGTCCCTTACCATAATAATATCACTAGAGAGGGTTCCAAAGCCTCTAATCAAGCAACACCATGCAATAAGCCTATCTAGGTCTTATGTTTTCTATATTTCACAAAGTAAATACAAATTAAATTAAAATTTAATCTAGTGCTCACCAAAGCTCATGGCACAATATAGGGGTAGCAAACATAAAAGTAAACATGCATAGAAGATCTATACTTAATCCAATGTAAAGGAAATCCTAATGCATGGAGAGATAAGCATATAAGCTTACAAATGCAAATCTATCTACTTTAAAAAAGTTAGGAATACTTACCTTTAAATAAAAACCCACTGAGCCTCAATATCTCCCTTGGTTAAGGTGATTTACAAGAGGTTGTTGTGGTATGTAAGGATATCAAGGATAAGTCAGCTCTAGGCTACATTATTTCTCTATGCATCAAAAAAACTTATCTACAAGATAAGAATCATATCTCCAAGTGTAGTATTGAAATCCTAAGTAATGATCCTCAAGTAGAATGGTGGATAATCAGATGCAAAATAAATGAAGCTATTCTTATATCTCTCTAATAAATAGTGGAAATGATGTGTATATATGGCTAGATCTAACCCTAAACTTTTCTCAATTTTTAGCTTACAAGCTCAACCTAATCAACCTTATATCGTTAATTAATAAAAACAAGTTAGGTCTTGGTTTGGGTTAGTTGAGGCTGACACAAACCCATAACGTGCTAATATATTTTAAGTTCAAGGTCAGACTAGATTGATATTATTTGATAAATGTCAAAAAGGTTTTTTAGCTTAGGTAGGGTTTGTTTAAGGTGGTGAATCTATTGGAGAAGTGTGTAAGGGATGTGTCAAATCTTAGGGAAGGGTATAAGAGATGCTTGTGTTGATTACAAGTGGTGGTATAGGGGACAATAATATTATAAAGAACCAATGGTCTGTCCACCCCGTTTTTGGTGCACCCTTTAAGGTGTGCAATGAGAGAGATTGAGACCCAATAGGTTCTTGAAAGAAAAATAGTATCAATAATTGATAAAGTTTGAAAATATTATGTGTATACATATACCCCACTTGAATCTCATCATGTGTCATGTAGGCATAACATGGGATGGTGTTTTGGGAAAATAACATAGCAACACACAATGTTGAATCTAAATAAATTGTAGTAAGAAGTTAATAAAATAAATGAAAGGACAAAATTGAAAAATGCATACATTTACATACCTTAGTGTTGTATAAGATAAAGTAAGTGAAACAAATATGAAAGTGTCCAATGTAAGTAACATTAGACGAACCTATAAAAAAAATCAAAAAATCAATTTTTTTGAAAAATATACATGTAATATGTGAAAATATTCTCTACAACATCAATATTCCAAAACATCTTGTGATCCAAAAACATAGCTAGTAGAAACAAAGTTTTAATTGAAAAATAGAATCTGATTATAAATATTTGATAGGTAAATAATTTTAAAAAGTAAATATAAATAGGGGTGAAAATAAATTCATTTATTATTTTACTATTATGATAAAAATTGCTCTAGGAGATCTAGTTTGAGTCTAGAGAGCGTTCATGGTAAGGAGATGATAACTACGACATGGAGGATGCATATCAATCGTAGTGAGTGTAACACAGGTAATGGAAGCATTAATTTCAATTTTTTGAGAAATTTTAATTTAAATTAACCTAAATATATATAAATATATGTTAGATTAATTATAGACACCAAAACTAACCCTAGGAAATTTTTAAGTAGACTAGGGGTAGAACATGGTACTGGGCAATAAAATATCAGACCAATAAATACCTAAGGAATTTATGGAAAATGTTTTAAAATGTGTCACAAAATAAGAATAGAATCATCCCTATTAACTTAATTTTCAATGAAATAAAAATCTAGGGGGTGATTACATAGTAGTGGGCCGATATAATATCACTAGAAGTGGTCAACTGCATAGTAATGGGCTGATCCAGTTGGAAACAAGGAAATAGCTTACATAGTACCTTTTGATCAATTTAATACATATTTTGTGGTTGATATGCTCTGTTGAATGAGCTTAAATAAATGGAAAAGGGCTGATATAGTATGTTAGAACTAGAAAATAAATGATTTAATACCAAATAGGTTGATTGTGTCTGGATGAATGGGATAACTATGTAACAAAAGGATGATGTAGTATGACAAGAATGTGGTAGGGTCAATTTAGTATTAAATAGGTTAATTATGTATGAAAAGGAGAAAATAAATAAATAAATTGTACAAGCTGATGAAGTATTTTTTTTAGAATAGTTAAGAATGTATTTTATTACTATGACATCAAGATCATATAAATTCTCTATTGTTTGATATTTTGTAGAGACATTAGAGATTTTGGCACTTAGTGGATGTGTCCTGGCTACCAGATTTATTTGATCATTTTTTGGATGTGAATAGAGCTCGACTAATTGCCTTAGGTTTTGGAGGCATCATGGATATGAGATAGATCTTACTGGGTGTTGATCTTATTGTCATGTTTCTAAGAACATGGGAATAGTTGACCAAAACTTTCTAATGGGAAGTGGAGGGGGATACTATAGAGGTGGTGATCACCTTAGACAATGTCCATTCATTGATTGGACTTCTTATTGATGGGATGTCAGTGATATGATACACTAGAGTTAGAGGATGAGAGACAATCCTTAGCCCAATGAGAGATATGCTCAGATAGGATATATCCTAGTCTACATGTTAGCTTATTTGATGTTTATCTTCCAACCATTCTAGATATCTAAAATGCCATGATAAATATTTTGATAGAATGAGTGTTGTGTCACAAGTCAGATGGAAAGGTACTATTATATGTGATAGCCTTATGTCAGTGTATCTTGGATCAGGGTACCTTATATGATCTTGGATCTATCATTTGGGTCTAGCTCATGTATGATATATATGGGATGTTGAACCAAGGGTAGAATATAATGGACCCCACCATTCTACTTAATGTATGGATCTATGAGACATTTCCTATGTACTAGTCAGCTGGGTTACCCCATGTAGTTAATGATAGGTTACCTAAAGTTAGTAGATGGAGGTAAGACCATGTATTCTAGGCTATGCCCCATGTTCTAGCTTTGTAGACTATCACATGAGGGTAGATAATGTGGTAGCCTTACACTCATATTGTTGTTATATGACCAAGTTGGGACACTATTGTTACTATTATGGTGCATGTATAGATCATGAACCACTATACTTCATGAGTGGAGCCACATCTAGTGGCTCGTGTACCCATATAGTTTTGGATACCACATCCAATGGCCCCTCTAATAGTGACTACTCATTAGGTATGGAATGATAGAGAGATGAGATGGAGAGGAGGTGTAGTGGTACCAATCGACATACCTATGATTAGGCCTTAATGAGTGAGACCATGGGATGGTCAAGAACAAAAATATGAGGTAGAGAGGCCTAGAGGATATGATGCCAAGCATGTGTATGAAATAAATGTGAGAGCATAACAAGGACCATAACAGACATGACAGTGACCACTATGATCTCATCAAAGATGGAGACACCATCAACAAGAGGATACATAGGTGTTGGCTATCATATAGGGGGATCTTAAAATGGTGACAAGACATAGTTGGTCTATAGATATTTTATTGAGGAGGGGGACATAACGATATTAGGTGGTGACTCCTAGTTTTACATTGGTGTGTAGGCAACTGATAAAAAAGGTGCTTGATGGTCAGACAATGAGACTGTGGTCAGTGATACCAGCACTGGTGAAAAATATTTTGATTTATATTAAG
This sequence comes from Torreya grandis, assembly GCA_037957365.1. Classification (NCBI taxonomy): domain Eukaryota; kingdom Viridiplantae; phylum Streptophyta; class Pinopsida; order Cupressales; family Taxaceae; genus Torreya; species Torreya grandis. Next base: position 3,362,717 of record JARHVA010001303.1, read on the forward strand.
TTTTTGATATAAAACACTAGTTGCATCATTTTTTATGATAGATAGATGACTTTACATATATACACATGAGATATGATGTATTTTTGGTTTTTGGTTTTGTAAATACTACTACTACAAAAGAGATTAGATGGGGAGCCCTAATTATGGTTACACACCATCATATTTTGGATGGGGTGTTATCACCTTATGACCCTAATAATTTGGTTGATCCTATGGTACCATCTACCTCAAATCATGTGAGCTAATTTTTACTAATGGGAGAGGTTGTGTGATAGGTGCATGCATGAGGTGATGGTTTACAGCCACTTGCAGGGTAGGAGATGGAGAGGCTTAGGCCCTAAAAGCCTTATCATAGGAGTGATCCACACACATGATGACTAAAATATAAATTGTATAGGTACAAACTCAGGTGGAAACGATCTTGGACTATCTCTTTACAACACACCATTCAAAGGGGTCAGGCATATGCATCAATGGGTAGTGTGGCTAGGCCATAAGATATATAAGATGGATCACATCCTTATATTTGTATCTATTATATTTTTTACTTATATTTTATCAAACTCATGATATTTATATTGACAATTCATTGACCTATGATTTGAACTTGGATTTGTATGTGGATGTATGGATATATTTCTTTTCTAGCACATGTATTTTGCTTTTGTTGTATATGCTATGGGAAATATATGATGTATGTTTTCTTTTATAGCATTATGTGATATACATGCATGATTAGAATAAAAAGTTTTTTTTTTTTGTAAAAGTATAAATAATCAAAACAAATGTAATACACACTATAACACGATGGGAAATGTGTAAAAACAAAAGATGAATAAGTATAATAAACCAAAAAGGGTAAAAAGGGTAAAAATGTTTTCCAACCATGTAATAAATTTTTTACCAAATTAAAATAGATAAAATTCATACTATATCACATTGGGAAGAATGAAAATTTGTAATAAAATGGAAGACACATGAAAACTAATGTTTTAATAACAAACAAACAATAAAGTCAATCAATCATACCAAATCAAGTTGGGAAGTATGATAAGAGAAACAAAATATAAGTGTAAATCAAATTAATCATACTAAATCAAGCTAAAAAGTATGAAAATTTTAATAAAATGGTTGTAAACATACATGTAATCAGAAAATAAGAAGATAAAAGTGAAGTGCTTATGAAGTATGCATAAAACATACTAAATGAAGATGGGAAGTATGTCAATGATGTGTAAATCATAATGTAACACAATTTATCTCAAATTTGAAGCATTTATTTTTATTCTAAATTTATTATAGTATGAACTAGGTATTGGAATATTTTATGAGGAGGGGCCTAGTCCTATCCATGGTCTTACACTATAACTCACAAAGGGAACACCAATGAGGTGGAAAAAACTATGGGTATAATTTAAAAGATGTTTTTAATATGGTAATTTTTTAGGAGGGCCTAGTCATTTTTTTGGTCTTACACTGCAACTCACAAGGGGAAAAGACAAAGAGGTGAATGTATAATTGTAAACAATAAGGAAATGTTTTATTATGGTATTTTTTTAGGACAGCCTGGCCTTATCCATGGTCTTACACTGCAACTCACAAAGGGAAACCCTAGAGGGAATGATCAGTTTACAATACATTATTTCTCAAGGGGAAATATTATGAATGTTATAATGGAAGAGGTCATGTAAAAATTATGACATAGGCATCTATGAAAAGACCGTAGTAAACGTGAGGCATACTTGGTACAAAAGAGAGACACTAAGAGTCTAGTGACCATCAAAATACAAAGTATACTTGTTCCCAATAATCACAAAGCTATATAGACAAATAGGTGAGCTACTAAGATAAAATCCTAATGTTATATGAACAAAAAAATTAAAATAGACCTACCTTCCCACAACTTGTTCCCCATTCCACAGGACCTGTTACAGTGCCATCAATCTACTTTGAGTATTAGGTATTTATGTGAGAATGTAAGTAACACTTACATATATTTTTATTATCCTATCCCAATCTACTAGCCTACCACACCCTAATGGTTCTTGAATCTATCATGAGTTTAACTATGGATTTTGATCTTTGATTAGAAACATGAGATGTGTTATGAATCACATCTTTTGGTGTGATTAGACTTAAGAATTTGTATGTTATTTTTTTAATCATTGCCTTTTATCTAGATGATTTGGGTTTTAAATTTTTTATGGATTTTATGATTCCTCTTCTATATGTATTTGTAATAACCAACATGAGTGATAAAATTGATTATGAATGAGCTTTAGAGTTTGGTTTAAAAGAGACTAAGTAACCAAAAATATAACTGACTAAACACTTAGGCTTACCTATGAACCAGTATGTAATTGAAATCCAGAATGGAATTGAATTTACTAAATTAATAAAAGTACTACAAAATGTGCTTATTTATACAATAATAGGTGAGATTAGATCTCCTAATCTGTAGGATATTATGACTCACAATAACTAATCACACATCTAGGAAATACCCCATCTAAATAACCTAGGTCAACCAAGGTGTAATACCTTGAGACATTACAATAGGCTAGGATTAATTAATTATTCTAACATTCCCCCCCCCTTAATTGATCATAGCCTAAAGAGAAGAAGAGAGACAATTTTTGAATGCCTCAAACTTATCATGTGTAATTGACTTCTTGAATATATCTGCATACTGATCCTAAGTGGGGTAATACTAGAGTTGTATATTATGTTGTTGAACATGTTCATGTATGAAATGAATAGGAAACTCTATGTGTTTGGTTCTATCATGAAACATTATATTGATAACAAGATATCGAACACCCTAATTATCAAAATTTAGAACTGTAGGTTGAATCTATGGAACTCCAAGTCCTGAAATAATGTAACATATCCATATTGCTTCACAAATAGCTCCTATTATAGTGTGATATACTACCTATGTAAGATCTAGAAATACAAATCTACTTTTTACTTCCTCATGAAATTTCACCAGATCTTAAAAAGAACACAAGTCTAGAAGTGGATTTCTTATCATTAATAGAAGTTTCATGATATGCATTCATGTATCCTATCAAGAACTTATCATTCTTATTATACTCTAGGCCATACTTAATTGCACCTCTGATGTATCTCAATTCTTGCTTTACCACTTTCCAATGTGCCACCTTTGGTTCATGTATGAACTGAGAAAAATAGTTGATAAAATAGCTAATATTTGTCCTAGTACATGTCAAGTAAATGAGAATCCCAATCAATTGCTAATAGAGAATTGTATTTACTTCTGGTGATGGATCTGTACAAGACAACTGAAGTCTTATCTTCATAAGTGTTGCAATAGGCTTGCAGTACATCATCCTAAATTTCTTGAGCAATGTCTTGGTATACTTCATATATGAAACAAAAATGTAATGTTCCTTCTACCATACCTCTAAACCAAGACAATAGTGTAGCAGCCCAAGATCTGTCATGTTGAATGATTACTTGAGATCATTCTTAGTTGCATCGATCATCTTCATTGTGCTACCAGTGATGACTAGATTGTCAACATAAATAATCACTATAAAAACCTACCCCCCCCCATGCTATTTGAGGTAGAGGTTAGGATCATATGGACTCTTATTGAATCCATATTGTATGAGATGATCATTAATCTTGATGTACCAGGCTTGGGAACTTGTTTTAGCCCATAGAGAGACTTGATAAGCCTACACACTTTGTGTTTCTAATTAGGTACTACAAATCCTTTAGGTTGAGTCATGTATACTTTCTCTTTCAAATATCCATTGAGAAAGGCACTTTTTACATCCATTTGATGTACTTTACATCCAAATTATGCAGCCATAGTAAAAATCATTCTGATAGTCTTTATCTTATCTATGGGAGCAAAAGTCTCTTCATAGTCAATGCCTTCTTTTTTAGCATTCCCTTTTACAACAAGCCTTTCCTTGTACTTATCAATACTACCATCTACTTTATACTTGATTTTAAAGACCCATTTGCATCCAATAGGCTTCATCCCTAGTATAAGATCAACAAGCTACCAAGTGTTATTCTTAATCAGTGACTGATATTCTACATCCATGGTATCTTTCCAAGGTCTGGACTATATGGCTTCTATTATTATAGAGGGCTCATATGTTTCTTGTACAATACTCATAAAGGACATATTGACCTCTTATCAAGCCATGCTTTGAGTACTTGGTCTTGAAGTGGATGTATCTGGTACTCCATTCAAATACTTGTATACCACTTGGGCATATGCTAAACTATAGGAGGTGGTGGTGGAGGTCCTATTTGACCATCTTCCTTTTCACTTTCATCATCACTATCTAAAAATATTATAGGACTTTTGCCTATATCATTTTCCTATATAGAAGGTGGATAGATTCCACTCTTTTCATCAAACATTACATCTCTACTAATTAGTACCTTCTTTATTTCTGGATCAAGTAACCTGTATGCCTTTGATTGTGCACTATATCCCACAAAAATACATTCCTTTGTTTTCTTATCTAGCTTCTTTCTTTTCTTCTTAAGAACATACATGTATGCCTTATAACCAAAAACTCGAAGGTGAGTTACCCTTCATTTATTCCCTATCCAAGCTTCATGTAGTGTGATTCTATTAAGAGCTTTGGTGGGTGACCTATTCAAAAAGTAGAGTGTAGTGTGACAAGCTTCTATCCAATATGTATTAGGAAATTTTGTATCCTCAACCATGCTATGAAACATTTCCACAATTACTCTATTACTCTATTCTATAAGTCCATTTGTTGAGGTGAATATGGAGTTGTCAATTATTGATTGATTCTATTCACACTAGAGTAGGCCGATAATTATTTGCTAGTGTATTCCCCCCATGATCTGAGTGGAGGGTCTTAATTTTCCTACCAATTTCATTTTTAACTATGACCTTGAATTCTTTGAAGACTTGAAAAGCTATATCCTTAGGCTTCAATAAATATACCCACATTCTCCGTGAGTAATCATCAAAAAAAAGCTGAAAGTATTTATACCCTTTGAGATTGGGAGTAAAATGTTACAAAGGTCAGTGTGCACCAAGTCCAACTTACCAAGTGATCGATACTTAGTCTTTCTAAAGGGAGCTCTTCTTTTTTTTCCTACTAAGAAACTAGTGCATATATCATGAGATTTCTTGAGTTTAAGAAGACCATGAACCATATCATGTTTTCTCAATTGAACAAAATAACCATAACTCAAGTTACCATATCTTCTATACCATAAATTGCCTAGTTTTGTATCTTTGACCACAAGTGCTTAATGATCATTTTGAACAAAATCAAGATAAAACATTTTTCCAATGTTGGAATCTTTTAAAATCACTTTAAAATTCGTAGACTTGTCTTTGATGTGGCAAAAAAATTGACCATTTTGGTGATCAAATTCAACCATGAGATTGTGGTCAAGTAGCTGATTAATAGATAACATATTTTTTGTAAGTCCTAGAACATAAAGAACATTTGAAATGTTGTAATTCCTATCTCCAAGTTAAATTTTGATGTAACCACTACCTTATACTATATATGAGGTATCGTCTTCAATTGAAACATTTCCCTTTGATTCTATTTTTGTCAAAGTAGAAAGCCATTCTTTTCTCCATATCATGTGTCTAGTTACTCTTGAATCAACATACCAAAATGCACTTGGATGATTGATATACTTATGTGATTGAATAGCTAAACCATATTCCTCATTTGAAGAATCATTGTCTTTAGCAACATTTCCATGTTGTTTAGGCTTGTAATTTTTCCATTTCTACTTATTTTTTTGTTTTGGTTGCTTCTTTTTTATTTGTTTTGATTTGTTGAAAGAGGGCTTCTTGCTTGATGAGCCATGTTGAAAAGTGGTGTACCAATAATGTTTCAAGTCATGTCTCATTTTTCCACAAACTTGACTTACTTTAAGAGAACATGAATTATTCCCTTATTGGTTTTGTTATTTATTCTACTTTGGAGATTGTTTTTTACCCTTCATGGGTTTATTCCCCTTTTGATTTAATGTAAGTGTATGTTGGTCATCTACTTCCTCTAAATTATGTATAGCTTCTTCTTCTTTCAAAAAATTTACCAACATCTCAATGGATGGTTTTTGTCCTATGACATTGAAAGTGGTCACAAAGATCCTATATGTGGAGGGTAGTGATCTAAGGACTATAGGGACCAAAGAATCATCTATCACCAGTTTGCCCAAAGATTGAAGTGAAGCTCATAAAGTTTCAACTCTTCTAAGGAATGCTTCTACTTTTTCATCTGATTTGAGTGTAATAGTGTGCAATTGGATTTGAAGGTGCAAGATCTAGTTTTGATTATATATATATGAGCTTATCCCAATCACATTTTATAATTCTATCACTATAGATATGAGGTTGTGCCTCATCCAAAACTTCAAATAAGATTATTAACTTAGCCTTTTTATTAGCTTTGGCATATTTATGTTGCTAATCAACATCTATTACATGTCTGACCTATGTGCCTTCTACAACTAACCAAATGTCTTCTAACTCAAGATGTGTTTTTACTTTTGTTTTTCAAGTTGCATAATTATCACCATGAAGCAATTGTGTGTTGGAGAGCATAAAACGTGGTCCAGAATTAGACATTTTGAAAATTACATATGATAAAGTACAAGTGTGTTATTAAGTTTGAAAATTAAATGTGCATTTTTAAAATGTAAATAAAATGCAAAAACACATACACAAAGTTGACAAATCTCACACAAACACACAATGGATGTCAGATTCTACCAAAAATGCATCCAAAAAAGTAATGGAAAATTAGATGTTGGTTTCAACCAAAAATGCATTCGAGGAGATTTATAATTTTCCCATTACAATATATGTTGAGTGAAGGTAACAAAATATCCGCCCCCCCCCCCCGCCCCCGCCACATGTGACAGTCTTTAAAATTGTGAGAAAAAATGGGATTTTTAGCTTATAATTTGTAATGTTGTGATGAATCAATAAATTTCATCAATAAACTTAACAATTTGATATAGAATTAGAATAAATAAATTTTGCATCTATGAAGATCATGGAAAGACATCAAGCTAAAAATTCTATAAATGAGTGATCAATATGTAAAAAATAGCTTTACCACTACATATATCTCAAAAAAAAACACCTTTCCAGGCTTCACAGATCAAAAGTTATGAGCCTTGTAAGAAAAGATCTTTAAAGATAGCTCATAGTGATGAAGGACAAGCCCTTAGGGGCTAATAATGCCCAACAAGTGGTCACATGGCATGAATAGAGGATAAAAATTGATGGTTTCATGATGTTGGTGGTGTTGCTATAAGTGGTGGAAATGGGTGGTGCTCCACCAAAAAAACAATTGACCCTACACCAAATGAAGATGTTCCAAATTGTCCTCTACCTTCAAACTTTCACCACGAGTGCCTCGATGCTCCGTTTTCAATAAATGAATACTTTTCGAAAAGTTCTCAATGAGAAGAATATATAGATAAAATATTTGATCTATGATTCTATAAACAATGTTAGAAAACTACCATTTTTCTATTGTTCCTCACTTATTCTAAAAAATAGAAACTTTAAAAAAAATCATAAAAAATCACCAAAAGCTCTGAAAATTCTATTTTTTTTTAAATTCATATTTTTATAAGTAGAATTCAAAAAAAAATACATGATCAGTTCCATAAGTTCTATATTTTTCCAGATCTAACAAATAATACAAATTTTTTGAATATGGAGATCTGAATATACATAGATCTAAAATTGATATAAAAAAGGTTTTCAATAAAAATAATAATACTATCAAATTAAAAAAATGGTCAATATCAAATATAGATTACAAATCTAAAATTGCAAAATTAAACCCTCTTCTATAGGTTGAATACAAATAATGAGTTCAAACCCTCATTTAAAAAATGTCAATAAATGATTGAATATGTATCTTTTTAGCCTTAAAATATGTATAAATTGTTAAAAAAATTGCAAAAAAAAAAAACCCCGCATTGACAACTTTGCTCCTTCCATAAATTGGTCAAAATTATGGTAGTGTTTTAGCTTGGGATGGCTAAAATTGGAGTAGCGTAACATATCCAAATATCACACAAATCTTGCTCTTGATCTCCATCGAATCTCCACTGCTTCAAAAAGACTCCTCAATAATTTCTTGCTCTAGTACCAAATGAAATCCAAAATGGAATTGAATTAACTAAATTAACAAAATCACTACAAGAGGTGTTTATTTATATATTACTAAATGATATTAGATATCCTAATTTTTAGGAGATTATGATTCACAATAACTAATCACACATCTATGAAATACCCCATCTAACTAACCTAGGTCAACCAAGGTGTAATACCTTGAGATGATTATTACAACAAGCTAAGATTAATTAATTATTCAAATAGTAATCTAAAGTTTTAAATATATGTATGCTTAGTACGTGAAAGGTTCAAAATAAAGGAAGAAAGGAGATCTAAAGTAGATTGGTAAATGGTAGTATTAAAATGAGATGTTTTGTTTTCTAACTGATCATATGGTAGAGATAGAATACCATATGAATCAATGTTGTATAACCAATTCACAATGATTTTTGAGTGAGATAAGATAGCGAAAAATCATTATAAAAGAAAATAAAAGAATCCATGAAAGAAGTTAACTTATAAGTAGAAGTGTTCATTCATGAAAAGAATTCTATGAATCCATAAGAAAGGTGAAAGTAAATGAAACCATATAAAATAAAAAATGTATAATATATGGTCCATGTAAATTAGATAAGTGAAACCAAATTGACACATAGTCAAGTGTAGAAGAGATATAAAAATAGATCACAAATCCAATCCAAATCATAACATAAAACAATGTGAAATAATACCATGCCATGTAAATACTAATATATTTGACCACAAATATTATCCATAACATCCAAAACATTTCTATGAAGCTTAATTATGATAACAACTAGAGTATCATCAATCTTCATAGATAGTTGTGTGAATACTTATTTCCATATCTCCTCAACATAAAATGTAAGTGTAGTTGATGCAGAGTGATGCTCATGAGGAATATCGTGCATAGGATACTCAAGGTGAGGGATGGATGTCTCAATGGGAATAATATCTATAGGGAGAGAACAAAGTGCAACCTATGGATACGGGGGAGCCTTCTTGTTTGTGCAACATGTACAAGGAGGAATGACTGGTACAATTATCGACTATGGTAAATCATGAAGATGCTATTGGAGAACTTGACAGTGATTTGTATGATTTATACCACACTAATGCCAAAGATAATATACTTCCCCATATTTAGGGATATACTCTCATAATAGCTTAGGAGGAGAGATGGACTTATCTATGGGTTGAGCAGTATATGGGTGCAATGTGTCAATATACTACCTAAGTTTATGAAAAATGAGTGTAAGAATGGTTATATTTCTCATGAAATCAAAAAATCCATTTATTAATATATTTTGGAGGACTACTAGCTGAATAAGTGGAAAAAAAGCTGGGGGTGACTGATATAACTTGCAATCTTTAGTCCAATTACTAGTAACTTTCTGGATATCACAATAAGGCTGATTTACACATTGGTTAGGCATGGGATCCATCTATGGTAAAGGAAGAAATCCATCACCAAGGGAAGGTGGGGTTGGAATAAAAACTAGACTAGGCTCATCTGAAGGTAAGGATGGCCATGCAACAGGTTTAATAATAGTAACTAGCATCTCTAGAGGAAGCAAACTATAAGGGTCCTAGTATCTAGCAAAGTGATAAGGGCCAATCATGGTATGATCTATAATCATACTCTTGAGGGGATCTACTGTGACTGGAGGTGTATCATGTGAGTGTTATATCTCTACCCTATGATAAATAGTAAGAAGACTAGTATTAGGTACTATAAGAAGAATAGATATCAATATAAACATTAGCTTGGTTTAAAGCTTGGTTTTTAATTTGCATTTCATGAGATTTAAAAGATATATCATATGCTTATTGATGATTTTGAATAAGGTTTTCATGATCAAAGTTTGGATCAAGAAGAAAATCCATAGCAATATTGTGTAATAGTCTACAAGTATCATGAGAGTGGTCCTAACTTGAATAAAACCAATAAAAATTATTTGGATCATACCATGATTTCATAGGATTGATGGTAGAGGTCTTGGAAGACATTTTTGAAGTTATGCTAAGTATAACGGTTTGTGCACATTAGTTTGGTTGGGTTGAGAAACTGTATGAGCAGGAATGTTTTTTGTAGGGGGAGCATGCTCCAAAGCTTTGTTTGGAGAAATTGCTTAGATGGTATGAATAGTGTCATAGCTATCAATAACACCATCATTAGTTGCATGATGGAGTTTTTTAAGTAGCATATGAGTGCCTATTATAGGTTGAGATGGTTTGAATTGACAAATGAGGAGGTCTTGTCATTTGGCCTGGTCAAGATGTTTTTTAAAGGTTCTTGGAGAGAGAGTCCTAACCTGATATTATAATTTGGGGTATTAAGCATTAGTGAATATGTGGAAGAGGTTAGCATTTACCATATTATGGTCATATGTTTTAAACAAGTTTTTCCATCATTTGATGAAGGCTTGTGTTGTTTCAACTTTAATTTTTTTACAATTTATAAAGTGGGTAAGTTATTCTCGAGGATATCACTAGTTTAGAATTCTTGGACTAGTGATTTAACCTAGTATTTGAGCCTAATGATATAATGGGTTTTTAATTTATTCTACCAATTTAAATCATCTCCTAAGAGTGTTTTATATAATAATTTGATAGAGTATAGAGTCAATTTAGGTGACATTGTATGCAAACACTATAGAATAAAGTTGATAAGGTCTCTAATATATGTAGAAACAAGATCCAAGAGAACACAAATAAAAAGTTTCACTGAGTCTTCTAGGGAGAAATCAAGAAATAGAATTATGTCGAGCTATTTGACCTAGTTCATTGTAGGGTTGTAGTTTTATAGAATATAAAATATGAAAAACATGACTAAAAATGAAACAAAAAATATGATATATGACATTGATAATTTTGAAGATGCTTAGTTTTGTTAATTTATTTTGTGTTATTCAAATTCTGATTTTTATATTCTATAAATAGAGTTGACAAGGTTGAAAAAGTTTGCAAACCCTATATACTGAACATGGTCTATGAATAGATTCAATTATGTCGATGAATTCTAAAAACTTGTGGTTCAAAAAGTGAACTATATAAGATGATCTATCATGTTACCTATTGTTGGAGAAGACCTTCATAAAGAAAATAGAGTCGATTTAGAATGACTATGTATTAACCTATGCACAAGATCTTAGACTGTATCAACAAGTTTAATATAGTACTGTAAAAATAAAAATATATAAGATGATAATAAAAAATTTGTGAAAGAAAACCTATAAGGGTTAGATTCATATCAGGTTCACCATAATGTATACAAGGGAAAGTGAAGTTGATCTATAAATCAATCCTAGCTTAGAGAAGGTAAATCACACTTACCCTTCCACTTATTGGTACATTTAGAAAATTATAGTCATGAACAAAAGAGATCTAATAGACCTAACCAAGGGGTCTATTACCATAATAATATCACTAGGGAGGATTTTAAGACCTCTAGTTAAATAATTCGATGCAATAACCCTAGCTAGGTCCTATGTTTTTAATATTTCACAAATCAAATACAAAGTAAAGTAAAATATAATGTAGTGCTCATCAAAGCTTATGGCATAAAATGGGGTTAGTAAACATGTATATAATATCTATACTTAATTCAATGTATAGGAAACCCTAATGCATGGATAGAGAATCATATAAGCTAAAAAATACAAATATATCTACTTTAACAAAAGATGAACAAAGTTATGAATACTTACCTATGAAGACAAACCCATCGAGGCTCAATCTCTCCCTTGGCCAAGGTGATTCTCAAGAGGTTTTTGTGGTATGTAAGGATAACAAGGATAAGTCAGCTATATGCTACATAACTTCTCTATGCATCTAAAGAAGTTCTCTGTAAGACAAGATTTATATCCCCAAGTGCAGTATTGAAATGCTAAGTAATGTTCCTCAAGTAGAATGGTGGATAAGTAGATGCACAATATATTAAGTCCTTGTCTCTCTAATAAATGTCAAAAATTATGTGTATATATAGTTGGATCTAGCGATAAACCTTTTTAAAAGTTTAACAGATAGAGTCAGCCCGATAAACCCTGTATCATTAATTGATAAAAGTAAGTTAGGTCTAGGTCTAGGTCTATCAAGGTTTAACTAGAAACTTAACATGCTAATATATTTAAGTAAAGGGTCAACCCAAGTTGACATTATTTAGTAAATGTCAAAAAAGGTTTTTGGCTTATGTAGGGGCTATTTGAGGGGGTGAATTACTTGGAGGAGTGTGTGAGGGAGGTGCCAAAGCTTAGGGAAGTGTATAGGAGATGTTGTGGTTATTTCAAGTGGTGGTATAGGGGACAACAATCTTATGAAGCACCAATGGTTTGACCACCCCTTTCCTAGTGCACCCTTTAAGGCATGCATTTAGAGAGATTAAGACTTGATAGGTTCTTGAAAGAGATAAAGCATTAGTAATTGATAAATTTTGAAAATATTATGTGTATACAGGCCTCACCACTAGGTTTAAGTTTTCTTTGATAGGAATAAAAGTCTATGGTTCTATCAAATATGTATTGAATAGACATATTAAGGGGGTATATAAACACCTAGAGAATATGGAAGAGAGAAAAGTAGAGAAAAAAAAAATAAGGAATATGTAAAAGGATATGCCTTTCATGTTAGGTTCCCCCAATTTGTACACATGGAAAGAAACATGCCTTGTGCATTCAACTTACTAAGATCTGGCTAAGAGAGTTGATGAAGAGATGATTGGGATGAGTAGGTATAAGATTAATTAGATTATACTAAGGTATTAGAATATGGTTTTGAATGACATGAGGTAAAGGATGCTTATGACGATACCAAAAGATATCCATAACATCAAGTTTCTCATTGAGAGAGGTAAACTGATGAGAACTATAAATCTAAGGTCCTTTAGCATTAGTAAGGATGATGCATCAGATTTCTTGGTTGATGTTAGGGATGATGAATGGGGTATAGTTAGGTTGGATGAGTCTACAGATCTAATCAATTATTTTAGGTTATCCATTCAATTCCATACATAAATCAAATGAAAATATGATGAGTCTACCCCCAAGGAGAAATAAAATAAAAGTGATGAAGATCTAGACTTGGAGATCGTTGTATTGGCACCCTCACATATGAATGGGTATAATGATGGGATTCACTTCTAGTCACTCCTACTCATCAAGGATGTTGAGTTGTTTAATGATAAGATGGGGAATGGGAATGGAATGGAAAACATCATATATTTTTTCTTATTTGATGTCACTTTGAACATTGTTACCAAGAATGGGAGATCTAACTCTAGGGAAGAAACAAAATATAATATAAGTTTAGATGCTCTGAAAGAATCATAAAAGATTAAAAGATAATGATGTGATAGATTTATTAAGCTTATATCTTGTCTGGGAAATGGTATGAAAGAGATATTTTATATTCTATATGTGTTGAATCAAGGTTTAGGCATGTACTTGTCTTGACAAGTTTTGGTTGAATTTTTGGATGTTTTTCACAATGTTTTGTAAAGAAATAAAACTATGCTAATTTTTAAAATTAAAATTAGTTTAACGAGAGATTGAACTAATTTTAGAAGGGATAAGAGAGATAAAATTTGATGAAAATAAAGGTAGGGATGAGTTGGGACATCTAGGAATCAAACACAAGCTAAAATAATAAATAAATGTGATAAAAATCATGGAAAACATGTAAAAAGTTAATAATTTGAAGTTATTTTTAAAAAAACATAAATGGTGATGAAATTAATGCCTTGTGCAAGTGGCAGATATGAAACCTCTACGGTTAGAGACAAAACTGCTATGGTTAAAACTGAAACTATCATAATGTGATATGTAACTATTTCTTATGTCATGAACTAGTCATTACATTTTATGAAAAATCATTGTGTAAACATCATTGAAGTGACGATGTCATAATGGAGAGTTGTAGTTTAATTATGAGAACTAGTAGGTTTTCCACATAATAATTAAAGCCAATATCTAAAGCAAAGAACTCAAACAAAAGGAAAATTAAAAATTAAAATGGGGACAAAAAGATCAAAAAATAAAAATGACTAAGATAACTTTAGGTCTTATCATATATATAGGCAAAAGTCTTTGCATCATCATTAAGATTTTTAAAAATATTACACTGTGTAATGTTTATGTGCGTATAATTCTATTTAACCCTAAATTGAGATGAGTCAATATAGTATAGGGTTAAGAATATATAAATAAATAAGCACAAGGGTGATAAATAGAACTATAGCAAGCCATTTTATTTACAAACTTAGATAAACTATATCATGAATTTATAATACTGAGATATGCTAAAAATAGAAAGTACAACCATTAATTGATATTACAATAAATCAAAAATAAGAGTACTTAGTTTATTGTGTGCATGTAGATCTTGGTTGAAAAATGATTGAATTATATTGGATTAAGATCTTAGAACAATCATCATATTATATAAATTTGCACTCTGTAACCTCAAACACTTACATCAAATCTAGATGGTTGCATTGACACTACTATCTAACTTAGACACAAGTGTCTAGTATGAAATATCAATTATATCTAGATACCACCTAGATCCTTGTGGGTTTTCCATCACCTTTACTTTGGTGTGTTTATATCTCATACTTAGAATGTCACTCTTTGTTAAATGATCAAACCTTAGATTTCTCACCCTTCGAGTGATTGTCATAAAATTGGACTAGTGGACACATGGTGTTGATCTATCCCAAGGAACCCTCTATCAATGGGTGATGCCTACATAGTTAATACTTCAAATATGGTCTCATACATATCTATTTACCCTTTACATGGTTTATGTTATGTGTAATAAGATGCAACATGTGATAATCAAGTACATAGAGTGACCTAACTTCTAACTTGGAAAATATGTTTCATTAAATTCTCATTTTGTACTTCATACCTATATATGGTTTGTCCTTATGACTAATACTGAAATAGGAAATAATAGAGAAGCTTTGTTCACTTGAATGCTTGATTGAGTGTTTTTAATAAGTTGCCTTATGAGTTGTTAGGTCTATCTTAGGTGAGGAATGAATGAGGATTGATCTTGTATATATATATATATATATATATATATATATATATATATATATATATATATATATATATATATATATATATATATATATATATATATATATATATATATATATATCCCTTTTGTAAATACTTCACGTAAAATAACCTATTCCAATAATAGGGATAAATTTCATTTTTAAATTTTTATGACTTTAAGGCACTAGGGACTTAGTTTGGCATAGGAAAGTAGTGCCAACATAACCATCTGACTGGGATGCAAGTGTTTAGGAAGCTAGAAAATAGGTATAGATCTAAAACTCTTAGAGGATGATAATAAGTAGGTTTATATCTTTTTGAGAAATACATAAGTCCTAGTCATTATAATAATATATGATTTTACTAAGAGATAAGTAATAGGCACAAGTGATAGTGGATGCAAGCCTTTCATAAATAGGAAGGTCTTAGGATTGAAGGGTACAACCATGAGAAGTACTTACCAAGTATATAATACTGATATGTTATATAATTTATATTTAGTGTCTACATTTGACCTCAATTTAATATATTAATGAAATTTTTAGTTTAAAGGAAAAGGAATGTGTACATAGGTGTGTATAACACACCTTGTCTTTGTATGAGTCCCACTTGAGTACATTTTTGGTGACTAGCATGTAACCTAGAGAATGTTATTATATATAATCATTGCATAAAATGTATAATTGAAATAATTTTAAATTCTTGAAAGTAAAAAGAGCAAGGTTATGAGTAAACCTATGTATTGATGCAACCATCTTCCTTTTGGAAATCTGATTTAAAGATATGTTTTATTGTGAAGCTTTAGAGTTGAGGTTATGACAATAATAAAACTTGCAAGTGTAATTGTGTGTGTGTGTGTGTGTGTGTATGTGTGTGTGTGTGTGTGTGTGTGTGTGTGTGTGTGTGTGTGTGTGTGTGTGTGTGTTAGAGGGTAACTTTCCCTCGACCTTGGAGAAAAGGTGAGTTTCCATTCACTAGTTGAGGTTAGCTCAACCATGTAACCCAATCATACTTGTAACCTGGTGAGCATGAGTGAATCAAGTCAACTCACACTATAAATATGGTGTGACTAGGTGATTTAATCACTCAATCCTATAAACTTAGTAATATTTATTGATGTAATCACCTCAAATTTTCCAAAAATGAATCAACTACTATAGTAGATTGGCTAAATAATATCCTATAAAAGTCCATATTGGTGTAAGTTAAGTTTGTATAAGTATTTGAAATTTGAAAGTTGATTTGATTTTACAATTTCATATTTTATTTTTGAATGGAAAATGTACCTCTAATATGTCTCAATCTTAAACCTGTGCATAACAATGGTACCAATGTATAGAATGCTACCACAAATGTATATTTGAATCATATAACTATGCAGTTTTTTCCAATTTTTAAACTTTGCAAGTGTGGAATACATGTTCCTATGACATGCCCCCACTAAAATCTAAAACTGAGAACTAGTATAGGTGTGGAGAACATGTTTCTATAACATGCTCCCACTGTAATCTAAAAATATTTAATATTGAATAAGTGTGAAATCCATGCCTTTTTGGCATGCCCCCACTAAAATCTAAAATTATGAAAGTCTAAAATCCATGCATCTATGGCATATCCCTAATGATATTCACCCCCTTTCAATGTGAATATTATTATAAATTGGTAGTTACCTTACCTCAAAAGGATAATATAATTTTATAATCTAAGGATCATGTACCATATAGGATTAACATATCTAGGTAGATGTAACAATGAGGTACATAGTATGTGATCACATTAATTCCTAAAATACATGATGTGAAGCATAGAAATGTCTAGATAGTAGCTATACAATCTCAAAAAGCGATCCAACACACATACAAGAGCACTCAAATCAAATGTTAAGATAATGATATAAGGAGACCTCAAACAAGGGGCATGTTTAAATGATTCATAATCGAAGGGACATAACTTAGTCAAATGTCAATAAAGAAAGAAATGACATACTTAAATTTTAACATGTCACAAACTATGACATATGAAAATGTCATAATAAGCAAACATAATCAATGGAGTATATTCAAATTCATAATCAAGCAATACAATGCAAGATAAAACCCTCAAGTAAGTGCATAAATGTAAAACATGGAACATAAGCAACCAACATAAACATGTCATACTAGATCTTGGTTATATGTGATGGTAAAAAATGTTAAGTACATAACATATCAAGTTCATTGTAAAATATATAAGCATGGATAAAGGCATATGTAATTATATAAGATCAAATATGATATTAATGGAAAATAATCATAAAATGATATAACTTGGGTATATTGTGATCAAATATGTAGATGCCCCTAATGTGAAAATGACATGACTAGAGGGAAGGCCCAACATCCAAAAGTGCATAGATCATGTGCCTAGGTATGCCTATATCAGACTCAAAAGATGCATGAAACACATTTATATAGAAATAGATGATGTGTTATCCACCAACATGGAACTAACAACATAAATGCCAAGGAGCTAATAGAACATGTAAAATCTAAAAATATTTTTTAGATTTTGGGATTTTTTAATTTTTTTGGTATTTTTGGAATATTTGACAATAAAAACTATCTTGTGATCTCATCCAAAGGATGTTCATAAGTGTCTCTCCAATGTGAACTTGGTTTAATAAATTTATGATACTACCAAGGAGCATGAATATGTATAATATATGGCACTATATGATCTACAATTGTCTACATATGTATAATAGGACTTTGTGGTCATGAATGGATAATAGAAGGAGTAGGGGTTTGTGGAACCCATCATGGAATGATCTATGGTTTGTTTTAAATAGTAGTAATAAGAACATGTTTAGGTGTTATGAATACCTAAATATGGTGCATAGTAGATAAGAATTTTGAGGAATCCACTATGTGTCTCTAATACAAGGGTCTCTCAAGTATTGTTCACCTAGGAAAAGGGACTATCTATTTATTACCCTTGTATGGAGGATTAACCTTATTAGGTTTTATAATTAATTTCCTTGGTATAAACTTCTTTTATTCAAGTGGATGTTCATATGGAATTTCATAAATTATAATTACCCTATTGGCATCAATGTATTTAACACACCCATGCACTATAGAAGGTATTGTGTATAGTGTATGTATCCAAGGCTATCCCAATAACATATCAAAAATACATGTGTAAGGGATAACATAAAATGTAGTGATCACATGTTGGGCCAATCTGTAAAGGTAATTCAATCTCACTAAGAACCTATTGTGAGGTCCCATCAAATGTTCTAACTAATTTAGTCAAAGGATTTAAATCATTATGTGTATAATCCAAGTACATAATTAATTTCCAGGTGCAAACATTCTCACTTGCACCATTATCAATCATAATATTGTGTATAGGTTGATGATCAAGGTATACTCAAATAAATAAGGAATAAAAATATGAGTTATCATCCACAATCTCACTGTCATCAAAAGTAATATAAGTTCTATGAATCATTGGAGGTGTATGCCACATTTAAGTACCAAATAACCCCATCTAATGGGTTACATAATATGATGGAGGAAGATGTGTATTATATGAAATTCTCACTTTTGGTTCCTTCTTAGAATGGTAATACAAAGGATTGTTAAATATATTTTGATTCTAGTGATGTCCATGTCATGAACCTAATTCCTTTGGAGGATCATCAAGTTTAATATTTTGGTCATCAATAAGGTCCTGAATCTTATGTTTTAAATTAAAATGTTGGTTTGTAGAATGTTATAGGACTTGGTGATAGTAACAATAAACATTGGCATCATATCATTTGGGTAGATGTCGACTAATATCAACCTCTATAAGATGAGGAAGAAATATTAGGTGACACTCCACAAGCTCCAAAAGTAATAAAGCTAGAGACTCAGGTAAACATGTAAATTCTCTCTTTTGTGAATTGGATAAGATAAGTTGATTACATTGTTGTGACACCACATTAACCACAATAGTTGCTTCCTTTTTAGGTTTTGTGGGCTTTACCTTATAACTCAGTTTGATATTAAACTTGGTATTTGATTTATTTGGTGTGTTTTTTGCATACTTAAGTTTGTTTAATGAGATAAGTTTCTGTGCACCAAAATTTTAGATTTATGTAATATTACTAATTTTAGCAATAAAATCTAAAATTCAATGACACTAGAAAGAATGGATAAAAGAGGGAAATTATAATAATAAGAACACTCTCACCTTCATTCTGACCTCCTTACAGCTCCATTCCAGGATTTGAAAATAGATATTAGACTCAAATTGGACATAGTGCTGGCATGATGAAGATTGTTTCATGGTTGATTCAAGGATACTTGGACATAGATTTGGCATGAAGATTCTAGTTGCTAATTTGACATGAATTTGCTAGATGATTGATAGATGCATTTTCATGGAGGAAGAGTTATTTAAATAGGTCGATGGAGGAAATATTGGGGGTAATTTTAAATTAGTAGAAATCTCTAGAATTTGAGACTTTGAAAGTTAGAGAAGCCTCTCTAATTATAGAGATTTCTAAATGGGTTTATGAGATAATGATGGAGTTAGATATGGATTAATGGGGATTAAGGATCATAGGACTATAGGAATAGCTAGGTTTGTAGGGTAGCTAGGGTGGTAGGTGATAAATATGAATTTTAAATTGGCTAGTGGATTAGGAGGGTAGGTTAGTAGGTAATGGAGCCTAATACAGTGATTAATTGGTTTTAAGATAGGGTAAATGTTAAGTGGGATATAGGAATTGGATATGGATATTAAAAAAGTAATTAATATAGCTAAGAAATATAGAAATTGGGTCAAATTAGTGAGAATTAGTATAATTAGTAAGGCAAGCACATTTTAGTGCATACATTTTGCCCCTCTTTAAAAGGGCATTGCAAATGGAGCGAAGTGGAAGAAGTAATGGTCTTTCAAATAAAAATCATGTTGTGGATGAATGTTAGTAGATGATGTTAGGGGATATGATGCCCCCTCGAAGGGACATGTGGGGAAGAATGACCCAGATGGTGACTCAAAATAGTAAATGATGGGTGGGATGAGATGGAGATATGAGGGGATGGGATTTCAGATATGGGATAAAAGATGAAGAATATGAGTGATTTTACTTGAGTATTGAGCTAAAAATTTATGATGCCCCTAGCAAGGACACATGCACAGGGAGTAAATATGATGGGTGTCATAGTTGTAGACATATCCCAAGTGGGAATCAACCGTAATAGATTGATGATAAGATTAAAAAGGTCATAAGCTTCAGACATATCCCAAGAAAGGACACATGTAAGGGAGAGATATAGGCTAGGATAAGATTTTGATAATATTAGTGATGGGTGTAGCTCAAATCTAAATTGATCGATATGATGAAGATGATGATAGAGAAGAATCGATATGATCAAATGACCAAGTAATTTGATGGATGTAGGACTAAGGGATGAAGAAGATGATAGAGATAGTGGCCAAGTTATCCTTGGGCAAGAAAATGTGGCCAAATGTTGCCTACCTAGTCTAAAAATACCTTAGGCTGATGTAGTTATGATGAGAGGATAGAAGACAATGACGATGATGATTAGGGATTAAAATATGATATAAGTGATGATAGGATATGATTTAGATGAGGGGATGAGGATAAATGATTGGATGTTAGTCAGATGGGTTGTGATGGGGAGAAGGATGATGAGATAATCAAGCCATCACAAATGTCATAGAGATCATCATAGTCTAAGTAATCCAAAAATATAAAACTTGACAAGATGCCCCATGATATAAACATGACCAAGAGGACATTGTGCCAAAGTGCATGGGCAAATAGTGAACTCTACATCTTCGAGCACACTTTTGTTGTCCTCATAGCATCCCTGTTCATTTCCCAATAGACAAAAAATACATGATGCAAAAAAAACATAAGACAAACAAGATACATATGTGACATGCAAACAAGACAAATAAAATAAACAAGTAACACACACACAAGTATCTACATGCAGTGTCATAATGTCTTGCGTAATGATAAGATGGCTGATTGGGTGATGGGTTGGATGATCATGATGTGATTGTGGACTTAGGATGCACTTGGATTTAGATAGGATGATCATGATTAAGATTAGGACTAGGATATGGATGTAGATATGGATTTAGGATATTGCCCCTAGTTTATGATATAAGGATGGATGACATGATAAGGTCTTTGAATACTGACTTGGTCTTAAAATCTAATCAAAAAGTGGCCAAAGATGGAGATGGAACAAAGCAATGACCAAGGATTATCGACAGATAAGGCACTACAAGGATTTAATCTAACAAGGAGACTAAAAGATGATGGGATCAAATACCTTTCATGCTAGCAAAAAGTGATTAGATGGGTGTTAGTTATGAAGAGGCAATGATAAGGATAGTGATGGGATCAAGTACCTTTCACACTATCAAATTAATGATTGATGGGTACTAGGTATTAAAAGGCATTGATAGAATAGTGATGGGTGCCAGACGAAAATCTTGACAAGGTGATGTGTGCCAATAATACTTAGCTAAAAAGATGATGAAATGATGGGTGACCACTTAGATCAGTTTCTAAGACTAAATGCGGTATCCAAAGATGGGATAAATATGAAGATAGGAGATGAATGGAGATGAATGAACTATTTTTTGGCTTTTTGTAAGTTTTATGATTTTTAAGTTTTTTGGCGTATTTCAATTTTTAGGGATTTTTAGGATATGTTTGTATAAAGGGGTTACTAGCAAAGGGAATACCAAGCCTAAAAACTAGGAGAAGGATGGGGGGATGTTGTATAGGATGACAAATGATGATGATGATGGGGACCATGAATGAATAGACTAGGGATAACCAATGACCACATCATGAAGGGACCAGATGGTTATTTGCTTGAGTGTCTATTAGAGGATATGCCAAGAGGAGTTTGGGAGAGTTATCAAGACACCTTCTAATTCCTTACAAAGGTCAAGACAAGAAGGAAGAGGATATAAGATGTATGATATAATGGTAGATGATGGGTTAAGGGATATAGACAAGGTGGACAAGGGATGTGATAAGTATGGATGGATTTGCCCCCAAGTATTGAGGAACAATGCAGAAAAATTACTTATTCTACCATGACACCAAAAACTAGTTTTCATCACGGTACTTGCCCAAGGCATCAAAAGATAGTGTTTCACCATTGGATGAATGTTAGTGGATGGATATGATTCCCCCTCAAGGGGACATGCAGGGAAGAATGAGTCAAATGGTCACTCAAACTAATAAATAATGGGTTGGATGAGATGGATAGGCAAGGGGATGGGGTGTCAGACGTGGGATAGAAGATGAAGAAGATGAGTGATTTGACTCAAGCAATGAGCTAAAATTTGATGATGCCCCTAGAGAGGACACATGCATAGGGAAGAAATATGATGGGTGTCATAGTTGTAGACACATCCTAAGGGTCAATCAACTGTAACAAAATGATGATAAGATTAAAAAGCCACAAGCTTTAGATATATCCCAAGAAAGGATACATGTAAGGGAGAGCTATTGGCCAAGATAATATGATGATGTGATAAGATTAATGATGGGTGTAACTCAAAGCTAAATCAATTAACATGATGTTGCTGATGATAGAGAAGAATCCATATGATCAAGTGACCAAAAGACTGGGGGATGAGGATAGATGATAGATATAGTGGCCGATCTATCCTTGGGCACAAAAATGTAGCCAAGTGTTGCCTACATAGTCTAAAAAGACCTCAAGCTGATGTAGTTATGATTTGGAGATGATGATGATGATTAGTGATTAGAAAGTGATGATGATAAGGATGATTAGACTTGTTAATGGCTAAAGGATATGATTCAGATGATGGATAAAAGATTTGATATTAGTTGGATTGGTAAAAGGATTAGATTAGTAATGGAAACAAGGATGATGAGATGATTAGAGGAATGGTGAGGGTGGGTGTGATAAATCCATCACAACTATAATAAAACTCATCATAGTCTAATAAATCCATTAAATATAGCACTTAACAGTATGGCCCATGATAGAGATCTGACCAAGAGGACATTGTGCCAAAGTGCATGGGTAAATAGTGAACTATGCATCCTTGAGAGCACTTTTGGTGTCCTCATAGTATCCTCATTCATTTCCTAATACAAAAAAAGAGACACGACAAACATGAGACAAATAATATATATACATGACATGCAAATAAGACAAATAGAACAAACAAGTAACACACACATAAGTATCTACATGCAGTGTCATAATGTCTTGCCTAATTATAAGCTGGGTGTTTGGGTGATGGGTTAGATGATCATGATGTGATTTTGGACATAGGATGGAGTTGGATTTGGATAAGGTGATCATGATTAGGATTAAGCCAAGATGTTACCACTAGTTGAGGATAGAAGGATGGAGGATGGGAGAAGGTCTTTGAATACTAATTTGGTCTTGAAAGCGAATCAAAAAGTGGTCAAGGAAGGTGATTAGACAAGTGATGACCAAGGATTACCAACAAATAAGGCCTTGAAATATTCCAATATAGCAAAGAGACTAAGAGGTGATGGGATCAAAGACCTTTCATACTAGCAAAGAGTGATTGGATGGGTGCTAGATATGAAGAGGCAATGATAAGGATAGTGATGGGATCAAGTATCTTTCACACTAGCTAAGTGATGATTGATGGGTGCTAGGTATGAAAAGACATTGATAGAAAAGTTATGGGTGGTAGATTAAAATCTTGACAAGGTGATGTGTGCCAATAATACTTAGCCAAAAGGATGATGAAATGATGGGTGACCACTTAGATCAGGTTTCAAGATAAAATACGGTATCCAAAGATGGGATGGATAAGAAGATAAGAGATGGATGGAGATGGATGTGACTAGGGGATTAGGAATAAGACAAGACACAATGGATTATTTTTGGATTTTTCAAATTTTATGATTTTTAGGGTTTTTGACATTTTTCATTTTTTAGGGATTTTTGGGATATGTATGTACACTATACAAATTGGATTACTATCAAAGGGAATACCAAGCCTAGAAACCAAGATGGGGATAGATTGAATGATGTATGAGATGACAAAAGGATGAAGGTGATAGGGACCAAGAATGAATGAACTAGGGATACCTAATGACCACATCATGAAGGAACCAGATGGTTATTTACCCAAGTGTCCATTAGAGGATATACCAAGATGGTTTAGGGACAATTCTCAAGACATCTTCCACTTGTTTAAAAATGTCAAGATGGAAAGGAAGAAGAGATAGGATGCATGGTATGATGGTGGATGATGGGTCAAGGGATATAGATAAGGTGGACAAGTGATGTGACAAGTAGGATGGATGGGTGAGGGTATGAAATGGATAGACTTGCCCCCAAGTGTTGACAAATAATGCAGATAATAGATTATTCTACCATGATGCTAGAAACCAATTTTCATCATGGTACTTGCCCAAGGCACCAAAAGCATGGTTTTAACCATTGGATGATTTTATTTTATTCTTGAATTTATTGATGGCATCTTGATTTATTAGATGACAAGAAAGGTGTAAGGTGTGGATATTGGATGGATTATTTAGCCAACACTTATTTTATGATGGATGCTATATTATTAGATGTCCTAGTGGCCTTTAGTGATTTTTGATGGTGACCCCTCTAGATATCAAGACTAGGTATTATCGTTGCCCCTAGGAAACATAATGTTGTTCAGGGAGGTGATGTGAGGTATGGATGTGATTAGATGTTGATTTTGATGGAGGGTGGTAGGACTTGATGGGATGATAGAATCATGATAGGATAGTATGAGGGATGATGGAGGACTAAGACTAAAATGAAGCATAGGATTATGATAGGATGAGGTGATGGGTGATGGAGGATTAGGACTACAAGTTACATACATCATTGGAGGTGTGGGACATGTTTCATTTGATTGGTACCAATTGACAAAAGACTTCAACAGATCCAAGACACCTTGACTTTGTGGCTCATCTTTGATCTGATTATTTGACAAATTATCAGCCATATGATTTTGAGCATTTGTTTATATTTGACTCTGATTTCCCCTTGGTTCTTGATTTGGGGCTTCACCAAGGGAGATTGATCTTTGACTTGATAAATAATTATTATTTTGACTTTGATAGTCTCCTAGTGCCATTTTATAGGCTTCACTAGGGAGAGATGTTTTTGGATTATGCCGATGATTTGATTCTTTTTTATTTTGACTAAGGGGATCAAAGATTACTGGATTACGGTTTATGAATTTTAGAATATTATCTTAAACCTTTGGATTTATGACACATATTATATTACTCGAGGAAGGGTCCATCGATGCATGCTCCTGTTTATCCTTATGGAGGGAAGTGTTTAAATGATCGT
This sequence comes from Torreya grandis, assembly GCA_037957365.1. NCBI lineage: Eukaryota > Viridiplantae > Streptophyta > Pinopsida > Cupressales > Taxaceae > Torreya > Torreya grandis. The sequence continues at coordinate 3,388,309 of JARHVA010001303.1, forward strand.
TGATGGGGAGAAAAGCATCCATGATGGATGAATATGGTAGTGAGGGAATGATGAGGTTAATGAGTGGTGATGGGGCAGCATAGTCTTCATATGGATTCTGAGGGGACCCTATTTTGATATCAGATAAAATCTCCTCAAGATCAGTAAAAGGATCACTAACACTAGTTGTAGTGGATGCATCCAAAGGAGTATCAGACTCACTCTAACAATCTTTGATAGATAAATATTGTAAGAACTCATTTATGACATCATCATCTTGAATGGGATCAAAATATATGCCTAGTAATTGATCGAAGGTATCTGGATTATAGGTATCCTCTAAAAGATAGGCATTATCATCATCAATGAGGGATGACATTTCTAATGAGGAATCTAATTTGGATACGGGTGTTGAACATGATCCCACATAAGATATGACCCATGCTGACTCTAATGTTGAATCCAATGTGTAAGATGCAATGTTGCTAATAGGATATTCATTGTCTATGATTGACCTCTCAACATGGATTATTTGATGTGATGGGTGAGAAGGAGATGAGGGATGAAGGATAGATTCAAAGAGAGGGCCATGGAAGGATTCATGAGATATGGGTGGATTAGGCTCATAGGGAATGGATTTAGCTTTTATGGAGGATTTGTCAGAGATGGGAGTGGTGTCTTAATCTTGGCTTGGAGAGGAAAGGGCTTGACCATGATTGGGAAGGGGATCTTGGCATTCCTCCTTTTGTTCACTCAAGGATTGAGACTCATCTGGTTCATCATCAATTAATATATCACCATGGTCAATGAGGTCCTGGATAAAGTCTTGAAAAGGTTGACATCAATTAATAGTATGGCCCCAAGTTTGATGGTATGGACAATGTTGGTTTGCATTATACCAAGAGGGCATAGGCTTAGTAGGATTAAGATGTCGGATAGGTAGATAGACCATCATGTTGCAATGATAAGTTGTTTGAAAATGGATTCCAAAGATATGGGAAGGGGAGTGTAAGGACCTGCTTCATGTTGGGACTTAGACATAGAAGCATTGGCCTTATGATCAAATGGTTGTGGATATGACTGGGTGGATGGATTTTAGGCAGCCAAGATTGGATTCCCTTTGCTAGTATGGGAATGGGTAGATGGTGGTTTATGGCTAGCACATGGAAGATTGGTAATGGATTCACATGACGAGGCTTAGACGGGAGGTGCAATGAGTTAAAGGGGATCAACACCTTTGAGAAGTGTTACACCCATCATAATAAGTCGTAAAAGGATCTCATCCTTATTATCATGTATATATTGGTCAATGAAGGTGGGCTCTAGCTCCATGGCGATGGTTGATAGATGATGGATGATGTAGGTTGGATAAAGATTAGATGTGATTCTTGAATAAAATAGATCGAAAGGATTGAGCTAGTAGGATACATAATGATGGAGATGAGATAGGCTATTAGATTAAGGACTATGATCAAATATCAGACTGATAGTGCAATAGGTGATAACAACTTATCAATAATGTCTAGTTGTCAAGCTATAAAAAGGATTGGGAATGTGATGGGTGTCTAGATTCAAACTAGCAAGAGGATAATATGATGCGTGCTAGTTATGAATAAGGCAAGATGATTGGACTAGGGATGATTGACAGTTGATGGGTTTTCTAGATTGAGACCGATAAAGTGACAAGATGCTAACAAGCTATTGATTACGATATGAGATTTGACCAAGTGGATTAGGATGATAGGATGGTGATAAGACAATAAGATGATAGGGGGATTAAGATGATAGGGGCATGATATGACTAGATCAAAACCTTAGACCAATTTTCTCAAGATGGGATGGGGTAGGATTAGGTGATGAAGGTGATTAGGACAATAGAATAAGGATAAGTGTGATGATGAAATGAAAAAAGGGGAATGAAAGATGAATGGTTTAGACTCGTATGTGACCTAGAATCCAACTAGGATAATATGTGGCAATGACTATATGGGTGATGAAAGCAAGGTCAAGACAAGTGATCGGGTATGGAATTAGGATATGATTTGATTAGGATAGGTAGGGTGTATGACTAATGATGAGTGATATCAAGATGTGACTAGAAGGATGATTAGGATGATGTGGATGATAAGAGATAATGTAAGAGATGTAAGAGGATGTACAATAGGACAATTATGTACAAGAAAATAAAATAAGGATGTACAAGATGATGGGATAATGAGACAAGATGGTATGGGGATGATTAGGACTATGGATGAGGTGGACTTAGGATAGAATGTGGATGGTGAGATAAGATGGGATTAGGATAGGTGATGGGTTATGATAAAATATGTAAGGGGGTGATGTCAATGATATGGAAATAATTAAGACTATGGTGTGATTGATGGATAAGGCAAGGCCAAAGTGAGGTGTGATTGATTATGGATGAGGTGGTCTTATGATAAGGTATGACTAGGATAATGAGTGGAAGTGACTGATATGGGAGTCTAGTAGAATGTACAAGAAAATAAATTATGTACAATAGGATGAGGCTAGGATACACAAGATGTGACTAAGATTCGATGAATATGACTAGGAATGAAATCAAGATGGTGACAATGACAGCAAGGATGGTCAAAATACGATGGAGGTGATAGGGGGTATGACAAATGCTAAGTGGATATGGTTAGGATAGGATGGGATGAAGACAATATGGGGAATGGATGTGTAAAAATGTAAGTGAGTAGGATAGGATGTGAATAAAAGGATGTACAAAAGAATAAAACTATGTATAAAGGGATGAGACGAGGATATACAAGATGTGATTGAAATATGTGATGGAGTGTACAAAAGGACGTGTACAAGGTAAGATGAGGGCATGACTTATGATAAGTAGGTATAATTAGACAAGATAAGATGGGATAAAGACAATATGTATAATGATAGGATTACAAGGATGATGACTAGGATATATACAAAGGATGATGAGATAGAGATGTGGTAAGGATATACAAGATGACGATTAGGATTGGGTGGATATGATTATGGTTAGGTTAGGATGAGATGATAGATGGGATATAGACAATAAATTTGGAGGGGATGATGATAATTAGGATAGGTAGGTGGATGGGGAAGATGACCGATGATGGGTGATATGGTAGACTAAGAGGGGATTAAGGATATACAAAAGGGTAATATGTACAATGGGATGATGATAAGTATATACAAGGATATACAAGACAAGATGTGTAATGTGATTGTGTTGATTAGGATATGGACAAAGGATTATATATATATATATATATATATATATATATATATATAAGGTGACAGGTTATTGAGATGACCCAGAATGACTAAACGAGGATAATGATAAGGATAATATGTACACAAAATGATGCAAGATGATGATTGAGATGTGAAGTGATGAGGTATGACTAGTTTGGGATGAAGATAGTATAGGATGTGTTTAAGATGGCAGATAATAAGAGACAATGTGGGAAAAGGGATGATAGGATGATGAGATGATGGTATAAGAGGAGGAGTGGGTGTGACTAAACAAGATGGGAGAGGGACAATACCAAGATGAGGTTATAAAAAGATAATATGTACAAGAGGATGGTGACAAGGATGATGACAAGATAAAACATATAATGGGATGATGACTAAGATGGACAAGATGAAGACAAAATGATATAGGGATGATGGTGAAGACAAAAGGTGGATAAGACGAGGTCAAGTTTGGACAAATCAAGGTGAGATGGTCTTAGGACAAGGTATGACTAGGGTATGTGACAATGATTATGCTAAGATACCAAATGAGATAATGAAAAGGATGTACAAGGAAAGGATGATAAGGATATACAAGATGGTGGGATGATGATGCAAGAATATATAGGATGATATGTTCAAAAAGAGAGATAGGATGTAGAATATGAGTTGTGTATGAGTTGTGTAAAGACCTAGATATATAGGAATAGGTAAAGGTTGACTCAACTTACAAACAGTATAGGTTTAGCACAACACACACCCAAGCAAGCAAGCCATAACCTATGATTAGTAAATTGATGGGTGTGTAACCTGATGCTCACACCATCTAATGGCTACACAAGTGAGGTTGTAGGCTGGTGACCTATTACAGAATTGACTGAACCCTCTCAACCTTGCTTGTACTTGATGGTTACTTTGGTGTTAATACTGACACCTGCAGTGGAACACCTATTATGACCAAAAGGTCCTATGCTAGGTATAAACAAGGATCTAGGGGAGTCCCCAATGTACAAAATGGTACATTGGGGCCCAAGTCTATATAGGATGTTGTCTAATGCTTGGTTCAAAGAGTTAACTCTTTCCCTTCACGGATGACCTGTATGAGGTCAACCACTTAGGCTAATGACAATTGTCCCTGATTGTTATACTCCACCAGAACACGGAGTTTGGTTAGCATGTGGTGATGAAATCTACAACACTAAACCCTATAGACTAACCCTGTGCATGGGTGTCAATTCCACGTCATGTGCTATCTTAGGGGAGGTTTGACAAATAGATAAACACATGATACAATTAATTAACCTATCTAATTACTTATGTGTGTTTTAGCACAATACAATAAATCAATATATAAAAAGAGAAATCAAAGATATATACACACACTAAGATAATTAAAGACAAAAATGATTCAAAATGGTTTTAAAAGTGCCAATAGAGTCTTTGACCAACGTCCTGCAAGCACATCGTTAGTAGTTTGATGGGTGGCACTCAAAGAGATAGGTTCTGCAAGGCAAAAGTTAGTATTTTCAAGGAAAAGCACTGATTACATGTAAAAATGCAGTTAGTTATACAAAATCGCTATTAACTATATATCATAAATTGTGATTTTGTGATAAACTACAAAACTACGACTTAAGACAATAAAATTACTTCTATTGAGAGTTGTGGTTTTGACAAAATTTTAAAATTTGACTATTTGACAAAATTAATCGATTAAATTATGATGCCGAAGATGTTTATGTATAAATGCCTATGTCATATTTAAAACCAACTTATTAAAATTTTACAAATAAATACGAAAATACTTATTAAAATGACCAAAAATTCTATGATAAAAAGATGTTTTTAACAAATTAAACCCCAATTTTAAATTTTTAACATAAAATAATAATTTATTATTATTAGATGATGATTATATTATACTACTAGAATGCTTACAAAACGAATCACTAACGACCATTAATCTACTAAATTTTAAATAAAATATTAAATATTGATGACAATTATTAACAACAATATTTACTACTACGACTAAACTTATGACCAATAACATATGACCCAACAGAAGGGATTACTATGGGAAACTTTTGACCGAAGGACACATCACACTACGATCTTATTAATGCAATCAAGGCGATGGAAATATTTGAAAATGTCATAATTAATATTAACAGTGTTAACACACCCTAAAACATCTTTCGGCCACCAAAAACCACGTGGTAGTTGGCGTCTTTAGTGCAATTGAAATATATTCGGAGCCTGTCAGACAACGTCTAATGCAAATGACAAGCGTTCAACCTTTACCAGCGTATATTCAACGTGTGGCAAACGGTTCACTCTTTTCCTTTTCGTTGCAGCGTGCACGGATATGAAAATAAAGAAAACATATTTGGACGTAAAATATATATATATATATATATATTTAATCAAAACGTCCTGCAAGAAATCAAAAATGGTGAGACGTCGGCAAAGATATTAAGGGGGCGGTCAGATCTTAACAGCGTGGAGAATATCATCTGAATTTCGCACCATTTTTCTTCCCTCTCTCTGCATCAAAAACAACAGCTACGTTTTTTTCGATGCAAACGTTTTACACAAGTATGTCGTCAAAGATCTCCATTTCAAATAACACCGGGAGCACTCATTAATGCATGGTGTATACAATATTATGTCATACTATTAACACACAAGGACAGGTTGCAGAGATCTTCATTAAAACTATTACAAAAGTTTAGTTTTTGAAATTTCAAGATCAAATTGTTAGTTCACTCAATAACGAGGGGGAGAATGTTAGTTAATTGTTATTGACTCTTAATTCTACAACAGTGTCAATCATGCAATTGATTTAATAATTAATTAATATTCAGTGAATCTATTTTTGGAATAACAAACTTTTAAGAACGTTGGAGTTGACTTTAGTTTATATTTCATGCAAGTTGTTATTTAGATAAATTTAGAATCTTTTATTTATTAATACATTGTAATTGATCTTTATTATTATGAAAAACTATTCTAATAATTTGAATAATTAATTTTATTTTAACTATTTTGTATTTCTTTTGATTTATTTTGATTATGCATATTACATATATTTCACTATGAGTTTATAGTTTCTTTCTGCACAATGATTTATTTCTATATATTTAAAAAAATTCACATTGCTGCAAAATTCTGCTTCTGATCGTAGAAAAGGTAAACATTATTAGTAGATGCAGAGAAGCAGTGGTCACCAATGCATGTACATAGATCAATTTTAGTGCCCTCCAATGTTGGTGGGCAGATAAATTGACAGTTTTGAATATTGATTGCTATAGAGACTTTTAGCACCCATGAAAGCCAAGGAACTATCCCACCAAACTCTGGTATCATCACCTTGCACTTTATGCTGAGAAGGAAGTGTGTGGAAGGAGAGAGACACTGTAATCAAGAAGTGGGATAAACAACGAATTCTATTAGAAACTATTGTTGGACTCTTGCCAACAGTGCAGAACTTGTTATTAGTCCCGGAGGGCATTGGATCCATTTAGTGTTGATTTGGAATTATTTGTTTTTTAAGTCAATTACATGATATGATATTGATTTAGGTGTTGAAAAATGTATAAAGTTTTTGAAAAGTAAATAACAAAATTTTTAAAGAACAAATAAAAAATATCATTTTCTAAAAGTAAATAACAAATTTTTTAACCGAACATATTAAAAAAAATATTCTGAGTGTTTTGATTGGTCTTAAAAATATTCTCTGTTATTGGTTTCTTTGCATCAATCAAGGCGCTGGGTTTAACAGCTATTGTCATGCATTTAATACTGAATTTATACCTGCAAAGTGGAGTCATCTGCTAGCTAGATGAGCAACAGTCAAGTTGCAACGATAATGATAAGTAATTGATTTTTTCAAGGGATGGGTGGCCCCTTACCCCCAGCTATCCATCAGATGTAATGATGCTCAGTTATATTGATTTTTTTTATTTAAGACGGGAACGATTTCAGATAATAATTCCACTAGCTGTATTGATACTCAGTTACAATGATAGCTTGTATTTAAGACAGACACGACTTTAAATAATAATTCCACCAAGTGATCTGATGCTCAGTTACAATGATAGCTTTCATTTAAAAAAGGTACGACTTTAAATAATAATTTTTTCTTTTCATTTTCCGAAGCTTAATGGAAGACCCGCAGACACCTCTTGCATCACAAATTTTTAGTTGCTCTTGCACTAATACCATCCCCTATTCCTCGTCTACCAAAACCCCTAACCCTATGCCGCTTTCCTTTTTGGCAGGACAAGTTCTAATAATATCACCGTCAGCTTACTTGACATTGACTCTGCAAGAATGAGGCCAAGGGTTTTTTCATGTGTGTTGGAGGAAGGCTCTAGAAGTTTGCTGCTACCAGTATACAACCAGTAAGTTTCTCTATATTCGAGCACCGGGTATTTATGTGGGCTATCGAAGACATGCCAAAAAAATAAATGGATGTATCATTTTAATGCGGGTGCTAGAGGGCTCACCCTCTCGCAGTGGTTACAGGGGCAAACAAAGGAAATGGTTTTGAAGTTGTCTGTAACTTGGCAGAAAATGGCCTCACTTTCATCTCTAGAAACATATTCTTTGAAGATAAAAACACAGGATTTTGCAAAAATAAGAAAAAAGAAATATTATCTTCTTCAAACATCGTCTTATTGTTATTCAACACAGGCATCAGCACAGTGTTATATAAAATCTGCACGAAAATTTATACCCTCCACATCCCAGTTTTTATCCTCCTTACCGTCATTTGATTTTGGTAATCTGGTTTTATTCTAGTGTTTGGTGAGTCTGCATGGGTCAGGTTGTCCTGCTTTCAAATCCCGGACTCTTAACTGACAAATTGTGTGTATTTTTGGCAAAGTGCTTCAAATATTAAAGCCCAGTTGCATTCTTGTACGGTTTTTGTACAGGTCATGCTATCCCATAAGACCTCTTTAATTTCTGAAGCTAGTGACTCTAGGTTCAATTGGCACCAGACCTGTAACTATCCCCGTAATTGTTCTCCAAGCTTTCCAATTATAGTTATTTCGCATTTAAATTTTCTATTTTTTTCTATAGCTTTAAAAAAATCACATTGAAGCAGAGAGCATTGTTGTAATTGCACAGCCAGCTGATCTAGCTGCACCTTCTGCTTCAAGGTGAAAAAAATTAGATATGGAAAAAAAATTAAAAAATAAATTATAAATAATTATAATTGTCTCACCTATAATTATTTATAATTTATTTTTTTATCTTTTCCCATATCTAATTTTTTTCACCCTAAAGCAGAAGGGGCTGCTATAATTGCACGACCGGCCAATTACATTTCATAACAACATCACTTTTATCTTGCATGTCTGCAGACACATTAAAACAAAGACGTCTAATCCAATAATTATCTCAAACCTTGAAACTAGTCCAATAACAAAGCACACCAGGGTATAAGATTACGACTATGATGGATTTATGCAAAATCTGAATCATTTAGAACTGAAAAGGAACCCAAAACTTAGTACAGTTGATGTAACCAGACGGAGGTTAAGATGAAGAACAATTCCCACTAGATGACTTTTCACCCCAGACCAGTGCATTGAAGACAAAGACAATGGCAAAAGCAATCCCAATGACTGTGAAAGCAGTCTCAACTCTGTCTACTTTCCATTATGTACCCTTGAAAATCTTATATCCCAGAACAAGAGAAGAACTTATAATAAAGAATAGGCAGTTGTTAGAGGAACAACTCCTTGAATTACTTTCGTTTCCCAGCGTTTCTATGCTAGCTAATGTGAATCACATGTTTCAAGAAGCTAGAGGATATTTATGCTTTTAGCAGTAATTGCAACATATGTTGTTGATGAAGTAAACCATTTAAGTTTGAGCCTACTACTTGAGACTATTTTTTTTTGGTGCATGATGAATGATGCAAATTACTTAACCATGTATTGAATCTTTTAATTTTTTTCATCATTTTATCTTTTGTTTTAGAATCATATTTTTAATTATTGTGTTCTCTATTATCTTATGCTTATATTTTAATAATGAATTTATATTTTGATTTAAAAGTATATTATTATATAATAAAGTGTGTTAGTTGTATTAATTAAAAGATATAATCTTTTTCTTTGTTACAATTTGTATTATTCTTTTCTGTTTGTGCCCATATTTCTTTCGGCATGTTCCAAGAGTCTTAAGAATAATATACTTTCATGGTGTTTATTAGTACTTTATTTGTGCTTAGATTTCTATTTGCTGGTACTTTATTTATTAAGGGATTGTACGTGTTTACAAAATGTTGACATATATTTGTCCCCTAGTGAAAAAAGACAATGTTATTGTTTATCACAAAAACAATATCTAATTTTGGTTTTGAAACAATTAAGAAATTATATTAGTTATTAGATAGAATTGTGTTATATTTAAAATTTGTTTATACAGTATTCCATTTTTAATGTTGTTATTTCTTATTTATAACTTATTTATGTGGCAAAGATTTTGTATTCTTTTAGGTTATATGATCTTTTAGGATTTAGGATTGATTTAGATGCACTTGGTTATGGTGTAAATATTTGTTTCAAAAAATATGGTAGCCTATTAACAATCATAAAAAATGATAATGGCATGAAGATATTAGTTAACATGGATGGACCTTACTTGATTAGTATGTTGGAGAGTAGAGTCGTTGAAGCAACAAGGATACCAGAAAACAAAATTACAACATGTTCATTCAACATAGATATGGCCAAATATTTATTGTAAGAATCAATCCTTAGCTAAAGTGTTTCTTATTGTACAAACTACAATTCTAAATATAGTGCCCACTATAGTAAAAACATCTTCCCTCTATAATGCATTGGAATATACAGAGAGACTCTCATTCCAATCAATGAATGGATTTGTAAGGCTTTCCTTGTTAAAATTTTTGTTTTTGTTTTGGTTCATATACTTATCTTACATTTGAAACACATAATTTTATAAATAGTACTTGGACAATAGATGTTAAACCAATACTTTTAGAAGATGTTACAAATAAGAAAAAGAACTGAAAAATGACTAAGACCATAGATCCCACATTGTATTTTTCTTATTATTACTAATTCTCTTGATACAAATAGTATTACTTAATCTTTTGTAGGTTGCAAGCTTTAACTCCACAAAGTATGCAAATGATCACCAAATTAACAAAATCCCTCTGGAAGGTGAGGCTCTTTGCTAAAAAAATAAAAAATCAATGTATTTTACAAGATTCATTTTGGAATTACTAATATTTAGTGATCTCTTTTGCACTCTACAACAAATATTCCACCATAGATGTGGCAACCAATCAACACCCAACTTCAATTTTAAAACAAGCATTTTTGAATTTTTAAAATCTATTTCTTACAAACATAGTTGTTTAGATTTGGAAGTTAGAAGTTATATTGTTAATCACATTTTGTCTAAATTATTTTGTGTATGAATTGTTTGTTTAGTTTTGTGCCATACTAATAAGGATATTTTATTGCAGATCACAACAATTTTCATGGCACCTTTTTTTATAGTTAACTTCCTTGTTGCAAATAGATAAATCATCATTATTTACTAGAGTTAAGTTGCGAAATCCTCACTATTTATTAGAGTTTCTCAAGTTTTCATTTGAAAGCATTGATCATTTTATTTTTCCATGGTACTTAACAACTCAATCTAAAACAATTAGTTTACCTCTCACAGAGCATAAAGTGCATGTTGATTTTCAAAAGAATTGAACAAAATAAGAGATTATTAATTTAAAATTCTTATATTTATTACAAAGATTTCTCTTGCATAATTTTTGTAATAGATTTATAAAAGAAAATAAATAGTACACTAATTCTTGAATAGTTCTTACTTAAATAACTTTACATAACATTTCAGACTGAAATGGTTTTTAAGGTCATTGATAATATATAAGGCCATGAAGTGAAATAGAATGCTACGAGGATTTATTATTTATATATTTTCTATAACTAGTTTTTGTTTAATTTTTTGGTAGTAGGTGAAGATTGTAATGTGCATAAAAATGAAATGTAATAACAATGTTTGATTTAATTGAGCTATTATTACAAACAGTTAGCAGGTCATGGAATGCTCTCTCCATGATAATTGTCATAAAACTCAACGTCAATTTTAAAAAAAATACTTGAAATAAATTTATATTCTAATCTAACCTTACAGAGATTTGACGCATGACACCTTTGTTTTCATATTAAATTTTATGATTTTTTTAGCTTGATCATCATGAAGCCTTATATTCTCACTTGCTTATATGTAAATATAATTGTCAAATAAGAGATTAAATTTAATGATCATATGACTATATTTATATTTTTTAATCATAAAATATAATAATTTATTTTAGGAAAACCTCTTAAATATAAAGTAAATTTAAAATATAACTAAACTTTTACTTTATATTTAATAAGTTCCTTTAAAAGAAATTTTATATATATATATATATATATATATATAATGAATTATATTAATATTTGAAGAGTAATATTGAATAAATAATTGTCATTTAAAAAAATCAATGATATAAAATGTTGATCATCAAATTTTGGCTATGAATTTGTTAATCATTGATATATTTAATAGAGCACGCTTTTTCAAAATACTATTGAATAAATTTAATAATCAACCTTATTTATCATTAATTTTTGTAAATCAATATTATTTTTCAAATACTATTATAATTCAAAATAAAAAGAAAAACATATATATATATATACTTACTTATACTTTACAATTTTAAACGGTCTTCAATTTCACTTTACATCCGATGCGGTCTCCGAAAAAAGTTGAATTATAGTTTTAAAAATACGGCTATCAAATTTATTTCAGACAACCGTATAGCGACCGTCTGATGTACAGTCCTATACAAAATATATTTTTATTGATATTATTTTTCTGGCCTACACAGTATTCAAAAGCATTAAAATAATATTCATTGAATTTGGATATGCAATAATTCTTAATGTCTCTATTGGAGTGTCAGCCCCTTAGATTTGTCTCGCATGGGGAAAAAAAAGGAAAGAAAAAGAGGATGCTCAACGGCTTTCCTGGACGGGTTTTTTTTTTTAAAAAAAAGCAAAAGTAGTTTTTGTGAGATAGTTGTTTTACCGACTCAACTTAGAAATCAAGCATCCAGCACAACATTGACTACGACGGCTGGAGTAAGTCACGTACGCAGCCTGAATTTTGTTAAACCCCTATAAAATCGTAGATAACTTGTGTATTTGCTCTTGACTGGGGTCATTGATGCATGTATACAGGACAAGTATTACCTACAACATCTTCCTTCCAGCTGAGCGGCATAGTGGTTGCCAAGCAGAACGGTTGTGGCAATGGCATTATCGTGGTGGTGGGGGTGGCAGTTGCTATCTTCATCATAACTGAGGATAAAGTTCATCTTGGCTTTAGGGCTGCGGAGGTTTCTAGCGGTAGCACCGTAGGCCCTGGTGGCCTCTTCTGTAGTGTCAAAAGTGCCGAGCCACACTCTGCTCTTTTTCCTCGGATCTCCGCCACAACTCTGCCCCACGGTCGCTTTCTGACGTCCCTAAAATGAGTCTCCTTCACATGAAAACGCATATCTTGAGCTTTGTTGTATAAATTTTTAATTGTTTTCATTTTAATGTTTGTGTTGATGTAGTAAGTAATACAGTAAAAAATAATTGTATCAATATCTGAAAGCATCATATATGAGTTATAAGCTATATTTAACTGGCTTTTTATTTTCCTTGTCTTACATATATTATTGAATTGAATGCCTCAAAGAAAGATGCAAAACTTTTTCAGGGTTAAACAACATAATAGACGGCCTTATCACAAATAACTAAAAGAACAAATGGATTATTTACAAATTGTTGGACTGACGCCTTACCATTACTAGTGAATGCATTTTTAAGATAAAATACAACATATATTTGATGCATACCCTACAACCTTGTCTCTCCAAGAGATGACATCTACTCAACACGTTTCATTCAACCACCTTAAAGCCTCTTCAGGGAAAGCATTTTATGTATATCCTGAGATAATAAAATTACGTGCATAATTTCTTCTGATTGTTATGAATATGCCTTCCTCCACGTTGTGCAGCCTCCCTTAGCCACCTAACCATTTGCATGCTATGTGGAGCAATAAATAATATTATGCAATGAAATTTAAGTTTATTGGATAATTTCATTACAAGGTTAGAATTTAATATAAGAAAAATATAATGGTAATGCTTCCATAAAAACTTGTTTAGGGGAAGTTTAATACATTAAATCTGCTTTGGTTATATGGAAGTACTATACATCAAATTGGAAGATGGTTAATGATTAAATCGTACATATTGATTTTAATTTAATTTTATGGATATATATTATATATAAATTACTATTTCAATCATTTTTATTATTAATTTATGAAATGACTTTTTAATACATAATATATTTAAATATAAATTAAATATACAATTAAATTTAAAATATATATATAAAAAAGGAACTAAATTTGATGGGGTTGGTGTCTAATCGGATATTAATTTTGAATTTTAAGTTTTTTTAATGTTAGATTGCAATATGAAAAACTATTTGATTAGGAGTTATAGGATAAATTGTTCTTTCATCAGATTGTTAATTTTTATTTTGGTGTTGTACAGGGTATCACACAATGAAGACACTCTTTTAATATATAAAAATGATATAATATATAATATATAATTGATATGTAATGTTAAAATTATTATAATATATATTATATAATATTTATATAATAAGATATATTTATTTTATAAAAATAATATACTACTATATTTATATTTATCAGTTGATAAAATTAAACTTTAATATATTTATTGGTTGATTTTTTTAAAGACCTTTAGATTATACAAAGACCCCGTCATGTTGTTTTAGTAACTTTTCATGTTATTTTTTCTAAAACATTATTTATGATATGAGCACTACCAATGATCGAACCCCTAGAAGAAAAATTAGGCACAATTGGAACTTGTCTTCATAAGTATTATTTCAACATGCATTGGGTAGTGATGGTGAGTGGCAATGACAAGGTATTTTAGGTGATGGCATATGCTAGGGAACCCATATTCTACACTAAACCTAGATTCAAGGTAGTGGGTGCAACGAATTTATTTGCTCTACACCCATTGCAAAGGGTCTGAAACTAACAAGGTGACTTAAATAAATTTGGTCTTGTGGAATGATCTAATTGTAGGATATCCACAAAATTGGTTTTACAAAGACGCTTTCAAACTCTTTGAACTAATGAACCAAATATAATAAACCTTCACCACGTAAGCTTCTCTTGTGTTTCATTACCATGAATTTATGCAGTATTAGTGGATGAACATTGTAAATACTTCAATGGCATGAGTGACTCTAATTGTATTACACCCACAATTGATCATTATGTGTACATGGTAAACAGTCTTAGTTGTGCTCACCATCTTATGGAAAATCTAAAATTTATCATCAAAATGTCAACTAATCCCATGGTGGTTTTTTGCATGTGTTTCCTTGGTGTTTGTAGACCACATAAGATGTAAAGTTAGGATTATTTACAACAACACTTCTTTTTGAGTTGGAGACACATGTTCTTCTATCAAACATCTATGTAGAGGTGGGGATGGAAGGTGAGGTTCAAATGGTAAGGAGTTTCATACAAGATAGAGGAATTAAAAATATACATGAAAGCTATTGGATTGAAGGATATAAAATGGTACATGCTTTTTCCATAGGAGATAGAACACACCCACAAACACGTGATTTATGAAAAGTTACAAAAATTGTCTTAAGAGATGAAGGTAGTAGGATATTTTCAAGATTCAAGACATGCATTGAATGATGTGGAGGAGGAAAAATGATTATTCTTATGCCACCATAGTGATAAGTTGGAAATTACATTTGGATTGTTTAACACACCCCTTGTTGTTGGGTCCAACACACCCCATCCTCAATTCTTCAGATGGGGACCCTCTTGGTTCAATATGATTGCTTCATGTGTGCTTCTTGGTTCTATCAAGTCTTTAAATCAATTTCATTGAGTTGACTAAGTTTAGATGATGAATTTATCTGCATAACACTTAGTCTCAAAATGTTGTTTTGAATATATATAATTCAATGGAATGATCCTAGCCATTTAAATCATGAATGTGATAAATAGGTCTATAAAGGCATATTTTAAGTAATTAGGAGATTCATTTATATGATCTTTCAAATTTTGTGCATTCCATGATTATTTCAGAGTGCAGCCCAAGAAGATGCTCCAAAGGCTTTATTAGTCAATCAAATTCAAGTTGTAATGGTCAATTATGTGCCTTATAATCCTTAAATCTACTTTTAAAATGGTTTTTTCTATGTTTCCTGGTATTAGAGATGCAAACATTATTGCACTATAGTTTTGGATGGGCGATGTTTGGGGAAGGGTAGTTTTTTTTCTAGTTGTTGGGAGTCATAAATATATCCACCACGTCCATTGGCTATAAATCATCAAAACTACTAAGGTGTGATGTGTGAAGAGGTGAATCAGGTGGTGATGGTGAGGCAAAATAATATCCTACAACATATCCAAATTTAGGGTAGCTATTAGATTTACATGATTTGCACCCATTACAAAGGGGTATGTAGCTTGCAAGGTGACAGATTATTTGATTAGATGTTTGTTATTATCAAGGGTCAATGAGGAAAACATGAGAATGATTTTATTTCAAGAAGGTTTCATGTCTAATGTGCGACTCAAATTAGCATTGCAATGTTATTGATGTGGAGATAAGACATTGAGGTTTTGAAGTCTATATTGCATCTTATGTTCATCTAATTTGTGAATATATTAACACCATAATCATACCCATGAAATAAAGGGAAACACCATACAAATTTTACAAGTAGTGTGTGATTTCAAAGTGAGTTGGGTGGTGATGATGAGGGGAAATGACAAGGTATTTCTTGTGATATCATACACTAGAGAGCCCATGTCTTCATACACATGCCCTGACTTCATGGCAATTGTTGGATTTACATCATTTGTGATGTAATGTGAATGTTTTGATAGAAGATTCACTAGTTGAGAGAAAAGGTTATTGATTGGCAATCGGTCCAAGGTGCCAAAGAGAGTTGGTAGGGTTAATTCTCAAGTAGTATGGGGTGTCCACATTATACACTTAAAACATTTACCAAAAAATTTATGAAAATGAAGTGTTTGGGTTTTATTTTATGGACTATGGACCTTATAATTGAAATTTTCAAAATGAATTAGTCTTTTCATTAGTGGTTGTGAAATGGTCTAAAATCAAATTTCTCTTTGTAACTTATATTCAATGTTAGCTATTATATAAATATTATATAATATATATACATATTATATATATTATATAATATAAAAAAATATGCTAGCAAATTTGACCATTCCCTAGCTTCAATCTCATTCAATCCATAGACATGTGCAATCCCATCTCCAACTAAGTCCACTCGTCCGAACTCATCAATGTTTAGGTCAGTGATATAGTCAATAATCCTTTTCTCCGATGAAGTAGTGAGTTTATTTTCTATTTTAATAGAAGGTAGAGGGAAAAATCCGCATAACCTAGATGATGACTATATATATAGATAGGGCATGGCGAGTGCCCACATATATAGGGGGCATTGGCCTATATGTTTATCTAGGGCAAATAACCCATATTTATATATAAATAAGGGGAGCTATCTTATATAATATATATGAATATTACACTATATAATAAATATTATAATATGATTCTAAATTTTCATATATTGAAATTGTGAAACAAAACATAATTGGCAAAGATATTAGAGTTTTCCAAGCATAGGAGGCCACAAAATTGTATAAAAAAGGAAGATGAACCATACATAGTTACACTGAGAATTGTAACTACCTCACAAAAATAGCTTAATACACACTTTGGGCCATCAGAGGTTCTCCACATTCTCAGCTTTAGCCTTTTAGTCAGGGTTCCTCGAACTCTTGACATATGTCTCTCTTGCATTGAATCTTCAACTCGAGGATTCCATTATGTACCAACTACCTCACCAAGTCCCAATCAAATGTGATCATGCCATGTGGTGTGGTCATGGGACTCAGCCCTTTGGAGCTCCTAAACATTATCGTGACTCAATTTAATGTGATGCATACACATGACACCAACTCTTGGAGAGGGGAAAATTCTAAGAGACTTCGTTAAGATTTGGTGAATGCTTTGCCAATAGATTTCACCAACTTCTTAGGGGTTACATGAATCATTAAATGAGGATTGGATAGTTGGGGCCAGACCAATAGAGTTACATAATTTCAATTGACTCTTTAGACCTATGTAGCAAACAATGAGGTGATCGAGTTAGTCATTAGTACTACAAACACAATAATTGATCACTTACCATAAAAAAAAATTGAAAACCAGATATACAATTATTTCGATGTTCCTTGCACATTCTATTAGAGTCATTAATGTGGGTTAATTACTTGTTAAGCTTACTTAGGAGTATGTCAACATTATGTTGTCATTATGTTGACATATCTACCCCCACTCACTCTTTCTCTCATATTAATAGGCACTCTTGTAGTGCATATTGATATAGAAGATACAGGAGAAGTGGTCATTGCATTGTAATCTATCATTTTTGTTAATAGATAGCTTATTGTGTTTTGTGTGCAATGCATTAACATCATGGCTGTGGTGATGGATTCTTGGAGAGATCTTGGGTGAGAGTTTTCATTACTCTGACATGGTATCAGATCCAACCTCCAATAGCCATTACTCAACCCTAGTTGGAATCTATTACTATGTTTTTATTTGGCATTTGGTTATAGATCTAAAATTTTGGTTCATTTAGAAGGAGAATGAATGGGTTTTTTTACAGATCTAGTGTAATGTCATACCATTGAAGCAAAAGGGATATTTTACTTGTTTCTTTGATTGTAGCAAGGCATTGAAGCTTTCTCTATGTACTGCGTGTGAAAGAGATCCAAACTTGGATTTTTTTGAGTTTTTTCAGCTTGGAAAGGTTCAGATCTAGCGTCAAAAGACAGCTTCTTTAAGCTTTAGATCTGTTATTTTAAGCTTTGGTGCTTGTGATAACAAAGTTTATCATTGGAAAGAAAGTACTGGAAGTTTCCTTTCTCACCTACATAACCCTGCATTTTAGATCTAAGCAGCAGATCCACTCTTTTTGGCATCATTCTCCCAGAAGAAATGATGGAACTTTTGTTTCCTTTGCATTAAATCTACTACTTTAGAGGTGCGTAGAAGTGGCAGTGGTGCATAGACTTTTTTTTTTGAGGGAAACGTTGAGATCTGTGAGGTCTGTGTTGTTGGAGATTGGAGCTAATTTCTCCACTCCTCATGCATGCAAGCAGTTAGCTGCAATTAAGCAATCAGTTAGTAAACTGATAGTAAGTAATCAGTTAGTTAACAAACAGTTAGTTAAACTGTTTGAGAATTTGTTAGAGAGTTAGTTTGTATGTAAAGACTAAAATTAGTCTTGAGTTTATTTTCTAATTATTGTTTGGATTCAAATCTATTTAAAGACCCTAAGGGCGCATCATTGTAAGCAATGAAAATTGAAGATCAATAAAATATTTTTCTTTCAAGAAATTGCTATAGAAATTGGATTCTTTCTTGTTTATTAGTTCAAGTTCTTATTTTGTATGCTCTCTTGATTCTGACAAATTGGTATCAGAGCCTGGTTAGGAAAGCAACCAGCAAGGAGGCGTTAAGAAGAAAGGAGAGTGAAGCAGTCGGGTGAAGGAAAAACATAGGAAGAGTTAGCAGGGAGAGCAAAGACCGACATCAGCAAGAAAATTGACGTCGACAGTATTAGTGATCGACCGCAGAAATATAACTGACATCGGTAGTATTAGTGACTAACTACGGCAGTATAATTGACATCGGCAGTATTATCAATTGATCGCGGCAGTATAATTGTCATCAGTGACTGTGTTTTTAAAGAATGCCATCAAAAATAATGAATTCATCGAGCCACCCCTGAAGGAGGAAATGCTCACTGTGAAGGATGAGCCGATGGCCGAGACCAAAGATGAGACCACCAAGGAGGCCCCGCCTGCACCCGAAGTCATTCAAACTGAAGAGCTGAAGCTGATCAACTCAGTCGAAGAAAGTGAAAAAAAAGAGTAGAAAAAGAAGAGCGCCCAAGCTAGAGGCGTATTAAACAGAAGATTGCTCTGAAGAGCTTGATTTTAATGCCAAAGATAAAAGGCATCAAAAGTTTTTTATTTGTTTGAAAAGACGAGCTCCATAGAGTTTATGTTACACAATGAGTGAAGTTGTGAAAGTGTGTGTGTGTGTTGAACAACGAGTGAAGCTGTCAAAGTGTCTGAAGATCAGGCCAATCATTGGCAAATCTAGACCAACATGGAAAGAACCCAATAGAGCCCTAGGAGGAAACCTGAGCAGTTACGCGTCGGGTGAAAGAAAGGTAAGCAAGCAAGAAGCTTGCAGTGTTGGACATAAGCATGTCTGTTGATAGCCTTTCGACAGGCTACTCCTCAATCTTAAACGCTGAGTGAACGCTCATTGAGTAATTGTATTTGTTTTGTATGAAGACAAGGTGGTGTATTCCATATATAAGGCGATGTATTTCGCAAGGTGGTGAGAGGCAGTGTATTCTACATGAGAAGACAAATTTAGGCATTGTAAATGTTGAAATAGTTTGTGGTAGAAATTAAGGGGGAGTGTTGGAGATTGGAGTTAATTTCTCCACTCCTCATGCATGCAAGCAGTTAGTTGCAGTTAAGCAATCAATTAGTAAACTGACAGTAAGCAATCAGTTAGTTAACAAACAGTTAGTTAAACTGTTTGAGAATTTGTTAGAGAGTTAGTTTGCATGTAAAGACTAAAAGTAGTCTTGAGTTTATTTTCTAATTATTTTTTGGATTCAAATCTATTTAAATATCCTAAGGGCACATCATTGTAAGCAAGGAAAATTGAAGATCAATAAAATCTTTTTCTTTCAAGAAATTGCTATAGCAATTGGATTCTTTCTTGTTTATTAGTTCAAGTTCTTGTTTTTTATGCTCTCTTGATTCTGACATGTGTGGAGATCTCGAAACTCAGCATATTTTGTTGCTTGCATTTGGTGCACATATCCATGATTCCTGAAGTCTTGGCGTCACATTGCATTTTTTAGATCTGCCTACTGCGTTAGAAAATCATACTCGCCATCCAAACCATGTTGGAGTCTACTGAAGGCATTTGGAATAAGATGCAACAATGAAATCAATCTGAGGCATAGAGGATCAGCTGTTGAAACCTTCAAGTGTTGTTCCTTTCTGCTATACAACCAACAATTGGCATTATACTTTGGCGTCTTGCTTTATTTGCCTTGGCATCATCTGCCAGGATGCTACATTGGAGACCATCATTTTATCTGTTGGAGTGGTGTTGGAAGTTTTAACAACCTACACTTTCTTTACAGTGCACTAGAAATTGTTTTTTTTCCTTGGCAATAACCATTTCCCTGTAGAGATCCCCATCCCTGACCTGTTGAGTTGGAGCATTTGCAAAGCTTGTATTCTTTTTGGACTGTGTGCTTGGAAAGAATACAATATACAACTGGCACCCCTCTCAGTGAAACACAAACAATATTCTCCCACTTCTCTTCTCAAAACAAGTTTTTTCCTTCATTATTTTACTTTTACAAGCTAAATGTTTCCTTTAAAAGTAGTAAAACTTGAATGCACACTTCCCAAGGTAACATGGAAATTTTTTTCACTTTCATTGACTTTTCTAAGTCCGTGGTAAAATTTTGGTTCCAAAAAATAGTTTCATGCCATATTTTTTTTTGATTTGGCCTCCAAAATTAAATTGCAGTGTTTTTTAATTATTTTTGACACATTTTACAGGAATCAAAACACCCATAACTTTTGAATAGTAACTCGGTTTTGAGTTCTATTTTTTTCAAAAGTGTATGTTTTTCAATTATCCATCTCATGATGTCATCATATTTTAAAAACACACTATTTTATAAAGTGTCGCATTCTAGGGGGTCTCTTCGCATTGGTTGTGCCGCCTTTGCTTACAATGTGTGGTGACATATTTGTTATGTTTTTGAGCATTTGTTAAGGTACCATTCATTTTTTTTCATGTACCTTATCTCATTTTTTAGAGATTGGAGGGTGAGATCCGGTCTAGCAGGAGGTTAGACCCCCTCACAAGAAAAACATACTTCATTCTTGCTCCTTTGCATTGTCATCATTTGTTTCACTCATGGATGCATTTTTATCTGAGTCGAACCTCTTATTATTGAGTGTATAGTGTCACTATTATAGGGTTTTATGTGTTATGGGCCCTAAACTGTACTTTGCACATGCATTATCTAAGATGTATTTTTGACTAAGTTTGACGTCCTTGCATGTTGTTTTTGGCTATTGATTTTTATGTGTATTTTCTTACATTATGGATTTTTTTTGTCATTTTCCACACTATTCCATCAGCCCACAAATTTCATTAGTACTTTGACACACTGGTAGTTGTGTCCTGTCTCTTGAGGCCCCTTTCTAGCACCTCGTCTTCTTCTATGGAGACACTTTTTTGCTCCCTTATTTTGGGAGCATCTTATATATTTTTTACACTATTTTATGACAGTCGATAGTCTCTTACACCTTGATTGTATCTGTTCTAATGAAATCTAGTGTCAGCTTGTCTTCTTCAACAGTTCAACAGTCTCATTTGGCATAACTTAGAGCTATTCTAGTGTATAGTGTCAGTGTGTTCGGTGTTCAAGTAGTGAATTCAGACCACTCGTGCATACTTTCTCACTCCATCCATTCATTATTATGGGGGGTGTGATGCACATTATGCTTCTTGGTGTTGAGCATTTATTGCACATACAGTACTATTTTTATACTTTTATCACTATTGACAGTCTTCGTGATTGAAGTTATTCTGGTGAAGCCTAGTGTCAGTTGTTTTTGTGATCGAGTAGTGGATTCGGACCACTCATACAGATTGAGTTCTTTTACGACTTACAAGTACTTGGAGTGTGGACTTCTTCAACATCATCTATGGAGGGATTTCTTTCTCTCTCTTCTTCTTTTCTCTCTTTTGGAGGGAGTTTTTCCTATGGATTTTCTCTCTCTTCTCCACATTTTGAGAGTTGTGTATTTTTCACTTTTTGTGAGTATGTGTGCTTTCATATTTTTAGCATAATAATGAGTTTGACTTTCTCTATTGTATATGGCTATCTTATTCAGGCACTTTGTTTATCAGAACCCATATGAGGATTGCATAATGTTTCATCATTTGTTGGCCTTCTTCGTTATACTCTTTTGTACTTTCATCACCATTGATAGTCTTCTTTATTAAAGTTATTCTAGTGAAGCTCAGTGTCAGTTGTTTTTTGATTGAGTAGTGGACTCGGACCACTCGTGCAAATATTACAAGTATTTTCACCTAGTGTTTAGCATTGAGGGGGTATGTTTGGCAATGCTTCATCGGGTTTCATCTTCTACCAAATATTTTGGAGATTAGTGTTTCTTCTAGTTGATCCTTGTATTCAGCACCAGTTCCTATTTTACTTGGTGATTACAGTGATTAGCATCCATGTATTTTGATGAGATGGATTGGCATCCATCAGGACACTTGGCTTCTTCACTAGATTCTCTTGACATTGTACATAGGTACCAACATGGCATAGTTGTCAAGACCTATCTTTTGAGGAGTCTTACACTCTTTTATTTTTCACTACTCCCTAAGTTGCACTTAAGGGAGGGCGTTAGATTAATTAATGTGGGTTAATTACTTGTTAATCTTACTTAAGAGTATGTCAACATTATGTTGTCATACCTACCCCCACTCACTCACTCTCTCTCTCTCTCCTATTTATAGGCACTCTTGTAGTGCGTCTTGATATAGAAGATAGAGGAGAAGTGGTCATTGCATTGTAATCTATCATTTCTATTAATAGATAGCTTATTGTGTTTTGTGTGCAATGCATTAGAATCATGGTTGTGGTGATGGATTCTTGGAGAAATCTTGGGTGAGAGTTATCATTAATCTGACACCTTCATGACAACTGCTAATTTATTAAACTAAATGAAAATCATCAATTTTTTTCAAGCATCTCCTTATATATCTTGAAGCATTTTAAGAGTATAACATTAAGTTAAAATTGTTAAACAAAGTTGCTCACCATGGGATTTCACAAATTTTGAATACTTGATCAAATAAAATAAATATTTAACAAAACAAAAAATAAACAGATGGTTTTCAATCCTCTAGCATTTATTAGTTTATTTCCTTCATAAATACAATGATTTTTTAAATTTATTATTTTTGTTTAAAGATACATAACTTTTACAAAACGAATATCCTACCCAAAGAATAATATCATTACTTTTGTTTAAGTGTTGTCATTCCATGAATGTATTCTTAGACTATATCTAGTAACCAATTGAAAATCTAGAGAGTATAACATGTCTTTTTTACTATTGGAATGCTTCACATTATATTAACAAAAAAAATTATAGAAGGTTACAGAGTAAAGTAGCCAGACACATCACAGCTTAAAATCCTTGTCAAAGGATAAATCCAACTCCAAAACAATAAAATTAGCTGGTCAAGGCATGGCTCAAACAACTAAAAATAATCATGTAGAAAAAATTTATGCACAAGTCGTTGTCCTAGGAGGCAGAGGTAGAAGATCATCCTTGTCAATAAAAGGTGCAAAGATGTCTTGGAATGAATAGGATGATACAATACATCTTATGAATCAATAGCATGATTTTATTTACAATCATTTTTTTCAATATTGGTAACCTTAGCTTCTAAATCTTGAATAACTTGGAGAAGAGTTTATACTATAGACCCATTGAAATTTCAATCTTAGATTTGAGGAGTCACCAAAGGGGATGAAAACACCACTTATGTTGATTTTGATATTGAAATTAATAATTTATTTGGGGTATTAATTGTTTCCACAGAGGATGTACCACCAGTAGTACCATATAAGGGTTCACCATTATTAGATGTCGATGCACTAGCCTTAAAAAATTTATTGATTTCATCTCATGTGACATACAAAATTACATCAATTAATTCCCTATTTTTATTTATATGATTGATTAAGGATTATTTATCTTGAGTCTCAAAATGATTTGTCTTAAAATTTTGCACAGTTGATAAATTCAATAAAAGATGCCAAAAGTACAAAAAAAAATTAGATATGCAAATTACTAAAATCATAAACCCTACAAGGCTGAAAATCCTAGAGAAAACTTAGATTTGTATAAGAAGACTAAATGGTCATATTCACCAAATGTTTAACCCTTTTTAAAAATAAGGGTTGGAGAGTAACCTAACCAAACAAGGAGTAAGCTACTCTAAAAGGAGGTCAATTAATGAATTTAGATTCTATTGATATTTTGATGAGATATATAAAATCTAAGCATATGTTAAATATGTAAAACACTACATTCAATATTTAGGTAATAGTAATACGAAGGATAAAATTTGCTTAACTTATACAAAGATGCACAAGTATAAACAAGTTATGTAGGTGCAAAATTTAATTTTTTGACGATCTAGATCACATCACCAAATTATGAATATTTGATTTTTGACAGCCTAGAGACTTACGTTACCCTATGGGCACTAGCATTGATGCCTCTTTATTGATCTAGATACTTATGTCTAGATCATAATACAAACTCTTTTCTATAATTACATCTCTGCTAGTTAAATAGAACTGTCACCTTTCAAATTCTCTACTTATATCTCGCACACAGGTTTTGTATATTAGTGTGTAGCTCAAAACCCTAGATCCTCAAATTAGGACATGCCACCTTGAAAAAATGGTGGTTAGAGGACTTAAGTGAAATCAAGGTCATCACAAAGACCCTTCTATCAATGAGCATTGCCTACATATCCATATACTCTGAAGAGGGGCTATGATCGATGTAGGTCTCCCCCTTATGTAGGCTTGTGTGTAAAAATTTATGTAATATAATATATGCAAGTGCATGTAGTGATATAGATTGTAACTTGGAAAATACTTCTTCTCGGTCACTCTTTGAATGATTCAGACTTGTAATATGACTTCTCATATGACCAATTTAGAAACAAGAAAGAATAGGGAAGAATTGATTAGTTGTGCAATTGATTTTAAGTAGTTTAATATAAGCCTAAGAGGTGCTTGTTATATGAGTAATGAGTGGGATAAAACTTGTATTTATACTACACTTTTTGAAATGTTTCTCACGTAAGGATTAAAAGGAACAAATAGGTTGATCTATATATATCAAAATATTTTTAAATTTGAATGTTTGTAAGGTATATACACATGCATTGGAGCAGAGACATTAGTGTTGATCCCAGTGTTCAAGTTTGAACATAAGTGTCTAGGAGTATAGAAAGTTTTTTTAAGATCAGTAATTGATAGTGAAGGATATATATGAGGTTTTAAGTGTATTTTGGGATACATGTGATATAAATAATCAGAATAATAGGGTCAGACCATAAGATAAGCATTTAGGCACATTGAAATAGTAAATGCAAGCCTTTTGGTTATAAGGTAGGTCAAGAACTTAAGGGTAAATCTATAACTAATATTTTTTAAATGTACAAGACTAGTTTAACCTATAAATCTAAATTTGAGTATCTAAATGTCTTAAGTGGATCGCCTTATTTTATAATTATTACTAAAATTACACGAATAAATAAAATATCATTAAATTAATAACTATTCATGAAGATTACCTTAAGATGACTTAAAATATATATGTGAATATGAATCTAAAAAATAATTAATAATATAATAGATAATATTTTTTATAATAATCAAATAAATTTATAATATTTTTTAAAAAAATAGTTTATATTAAAAAATAAGAAATAAAAATAAATAAATAAATGTCCAATATCCTATTATTACATAATAAAATTCTTAGAGAATCAAAGGCCACACATCACCTAATGTGGAACATCACATCAAGACATAAACTGTCATACCCTGCCTCACATGGAAGATTTTTGTAAAGATGCAAGAAAATAATTAAATCCTTTGAAATGATATAAATATGTGCTAATAAAAAAGACACACAAAGGATTGGAGAACATGCCCAAAAAATAATAACATAAAAATAAGTTTTTGGTGAAAAAGAATTAAAATTTTTAGAAAAATACAAACTTATGATTCAAATTATAAAATATACAACTTTTTCAAACATTTTACCAATCATTTTTAAATGAAAAACATTATGTGAATATCATTTTTAACAATATTAAATAGAGATTAAATTGAATGAAGCTTTCCACATTCTACATATTTAATTATTGTGGACTTACACTCCCAAAAATGAGATTTGAAATAGGGTATGGGCATCCATCAAACCTTAATAAACTCTTTTAGGTTGGAAAACCTTACTATCCCACATCATATAAAAAAATAATTTCCTGATCCTCTTTCAATGGAACCTATCATCATATTAAACTAATGTCATATTCTTATAGGGTATTCTTTTCACTTCGCTTTGATAGTTATGGAGGTAATGTACATACATATATCAACATAATAATTTTATGCATTCGACTTCCTAGGGTCATGTTGAGAGAACTGAAGGAAATATGATCGATGTAGTTAATAATTCGGTGAAT
Organism: Torreya grandis; assembly: GCA_037957365.1. Taxonomy (NCBI): domain Eukaryota; kingdom Viridiplantae; phylum Streptophyta; class Pinopsida; order Cupressales; family Taxaceae; genus Torreya; species Torreya grandis. Next base: position 3,415,184 of record JARHVA010001303.1, read on the forward strand.
GAGATGGATGGGCTAGGCTCATTGAAGTGGACAAACTTGTTTTGTAGGTTGATATATCTTTTACAATTATGAGATATGCATATTAAAAGATTTTCTTTCTTATTAAAATATTCTTCTACTACTTAATATTAGGTTAATGTAGTGAATTGCGTAGCAATCAGGGCTATAAATGGTAGGATGGTAGGACAGCTCGATAGCGTAACTCTTGGTTAATATTTATGTTTTAAATGGGCACAAGTCAAGTTGAATTATTCATCATTGGTTTGGTGTCATCCACTTAAGTCAATAAATTGTAGCAGAACCGAAAATGGAAATTCAAATTGATTGTAATGGTTAGTTTATTGAAGAGCTAATAAATGAATAGAGTTTTAAATTTATTGATTATTAAATATGGTAATGGGTTCAACAAAATATTTATAATCAAATTTCATATTCAATTTCATTTTGTGTACTTTTTAGTTATTCAATTTCATTTTGTGTGTTTTTTAATTATTCAATTTCATTTTGTGTATTTTCTAATTAAACAGGGATAATAAATTATAGGAAAGTTTATTTTCAAGATTGCATTTTAAAATGTGGGAATCAATATATTAATTATAAAATAAAATATTATTTTTTATTTTTCAATTTATATATTAATTTTTAAATATTATTTTATAAAATGAAAGATTAAAATAAATAAAAATAATAAAATTTATTTAAATAAAAATAAATAAATAAACTCAAATGTAACTAAACACAAATAAATAATTATTTTTCTCTCATTAAAATATTTTTTATAATTTATTACCTAATCATATATGATAAATTAAAGTAAAAACTATTTTTCCCTTTTATCTTTTCAACGTTTATGCATGTGAATAATTGCAATGCAACGTTAAATGAAAATAACTTAATAAATGTTTTTGCCTTTTTCTAAATATTTATGAAGAAGTGAAAGCAATTTATAACTTAATAAATGTTTTTTTTTTTTTTTCCTTTTTTTTCTTGAATAAATAATGCAACGCTGAAACTAAATTAACTAAATATTATATTTTTATATTTAAAATAAAATAATTTAAATGTTTCTATTTTTTTTAATTTTAGATTTTTGAAGAATGTAAAACATTAAGAGATGATTTAAATTTTTATGTTTTGTAATTTTATTTATTTATAAATAAATAGAATGTTAGGGCTTTTCTAAAGTCTTAATTTAATTTAGTATTTCGGTAAGTTTATTTTAAAATAATAAATGTAAATGGGGCATGTTTGTTTTTATAAAGACACTCCCATAATTAAATTAATTTACTTTGGTTAATTTTATATTTTATGTTAAATAATTAGAATTACTTTTACGGTGAATTTTTCATAGGAATTGGTTAATAGGTTGTTTAGTTTTTACTAGTATGTGGTGAAAACTTATAAATATATATTTTTCAATGTAAAAGGGTTAAAGGTATATTGGCATTTTTTTAATGATCTACTTTAAGTGATTTTGTTTGGTTAAATTTATTGGAGTGTTATCAACGGTATCAGAGCATGGTAATTTAGTAAATTCTTGGAAAATGCAAGATGAAAGATAACTTGGAAAATATAAGGTACGCCCATTATTAATATACTTTGGAGTTAATATTTGAAAATTTATTCAAATATCAAAATTTTCATATATATATATATATATATATATATACATATATACATATATATACATATATACATATATACATATATACATATATATATATATATATATATATATATATATATATATATATATATAAAGCATGTGATTGGAGGACTTTGAGAATTAAAATACATTGAGAAATTAATTTTGTATGGTTGATCTGAGAAGCAACAAAATTAATTTTTTTATCTTCCATTTTTTTAAGCTTGATTCTCCTTGTTAAAGTTAGAAGTTGATTGTTTGATTTCATTTTTTAAAAATCTATCCAATAATCCATTTGTATGAATTTATAAGCTTGGAAAACCCCTGTAACAAAGTGGTATGGCCTCCATAAGTTTGTATAAAAATCTGAAATAAATGTGGATAAATCTCTATCAGGTTTAAGCTTTTTTATGTTAAAAAATCTGATCCAAAACTATCCTGAAAGCTTTTAAATCAAATATTTGAGTTGTATGACTTGGTTTTACATTTTTACAACTCCCATAGTGTTCAAAAATTCTAACCATCTCTCATTTTACAAAAAAGCTCTTTCTGTTATTTTAAATTTGTTCAAAATTGCTTTAAAACTCTATTATTTGGTGCTACAGAGATTTATAAGGCCTAGTACATCAAGAAAAGAGTTTTAAGAATTATTTTTTGTAGCCATGGTATATTTCATTGTACCATGGAGTTTGAAGGGTCCACGAATCAAAAATCTTTTTACTTTTTCCAAAAGTTTCACAGATAAATTGATTTTACTTGAGAAAGTAATTTTTTTCTTTTTCAAAGAGAAAAAATCAGCTTTAAAAATAAACTTCTCATTATATGTCTTGTAAAAGTTCATAAAGTAATTGGAAAGCATGATTTTGTAAAAACCCTTGAAATTTGGAGGTCCAGGGTTCACATCTATTTTTTGGTAAAATTTTATATTTGGGCATTTATTTTTTGAAAAAATATTTCATTTTTTTAGAATCTTTTACATGTTTTGAATATTGTAAAGAACATAAATCATGTGAAAGAATAAATTTAATGGAAGAAAAATAATAGTTGTGTGTTTCATAGGTGAAATAAGGGTGTAATTGATCAAATAAAGGTGTAATTGATGAAATTGGTGAAATAAGAATGTAATTGATGAAAAATAGTGTAATTGGTTTAAATATTTTATTTTTGGTGAGGTTAAGTGCAAAATCAATCAAAAATATCTTACTTTTGCTCTACGTGGAGGTTAAGTAAAAAATCCTGTAAAAGCATTATTTTGTGAAAAATGTTATTATGAGTGTGTTGTTATTTTATGTTTCGCACTTACTTTCATTTCAAGATCTCAAAAATTTAAAATTTACTGTTAGATGGTGATAGATTAATGATTTCTAATTATTTTGATTGAAAATATTTGATGAAAGCTTCATTAATTTTTAATGAGTTATGGGATATTGTAAAGAATAAAAATCTTACATTACCTACAGAACAAATCAAACTTGATGTTTTTAATCTACGTGATTTTAAAACCCTAACTTTAATCAAGTGTTGTTGTACTCAGGATACTTATATACATATTAAAAATTCTTCGCATAGTTACACTACATGGAAAACTTTATCTGATTTGTATGATAAGAAACCTAAACATAAGAAGATAGACATTCATATGCAATTGTTTACTTTGTTGTTAGAAGAAGATAAGGATATGCGAGAATATATGTCTAAATTGAAGAATATTATTACTGAGTACACTAAGACTGGGTTTGAAAAATTAGATGATGATCTCATAGTTATTGTTGTATTGAAAGGACTATCTAGGGCTTATAAGAACTTTGTAGAAATGTTTCATATCTCTGAAAAGATCACTGACATCACTTTTGATAAATTAGCTAAGTTTTTTATTCAACATGACCTCTCTCTACCTAAAAAATTTAAGAAAATCGAGAAAGCTCATGGTTTAGAGTCTAAGCCTAGTTCATCTTTTTCTGGTCAACAAAATAATAGAAGGAATAGTTATAGAGGGGGTCGAGGTTATAGAGGAGGCAAATATCAAAACCAAGGTAGAGGGTATTCAAATCAACAACAATCTAGCCATTCTCATTCAAATGAGATGAGTGATAAACAATGTGGTCACAACTCTTATAGAGGTAGAGGTAGAGGTTGAGGTAAACCAGACATTCAATGTCATAGATATGATAAATTTGGTCACATTACCTCTCAGTGTAGGATTCTTTTTGACAATATTCAGAGGCCAAAAAAAGTGACTAAGTCTAACTCTGCTCAATATGTTGATCATGGCTATGATGAGTCTAACAATGTTGCTTATGAATTTGCATTCACTTCTTTAGGACACATTGATTATATGGAATATGAGGCTAGAGATGAGCTCACAGATGTATGGGTTTTAGATACAAAAGCAACCAAACACATGACATTTAAGTGAAACTTCTTTTGGACTTTCAAAGAAGCTTCTCTCTCTTCGGTATCCTTGGCATATAAGTCTTTTCATACTCCACAAGGTCTTGGGTCAATTCATACTCTCCTTTCTAATAGATCAATAAAATACTTGAAGAATATTTGGTATATTCCCATGTTGCAAAAACATCTTCTTTCCTTGGTAACTATTCAAAAGAAAGGTTATCAAATTATGCTTGAAAATGGGACCATTTATATCAATTCAATGAAGGATGGATACAAAACTATGTATACAGGATAGAAATTTGGTTAGATTACATTGTCAAGTGCTTCTCCCACAGTAGAACTTACAATAGTTATTGAAATAAGTATAGCTACTATATCTACACAGCAATTGTGGTATCTTCGTTATGGACATTTGAATTTTCACTCTTTAGTGGACTTAAAAAGATATGGTATGGTGAGTGGGTTGCCCACTTTTCATAAAGATAGTATTCTTTGTGAATCATGTGTTTTAGGCAAATAGAATTGAGAAAATTTTCTTAAAAATTCTTCATGGAGAGCTAATAGATGTTTGCAATTAGTTCACAGTGATGTATGTGACATGAAGAAGTCATCCATTGGAGGGTGTAGATATTTTGTATTATTTATTAATGATTTTTTTAGGATGACTTGGGCATTTTCATGTAAAACAAATCATAATTTTTCACTAAGTTTGTTGATTGGTTACACTTAGTTGAAAAAGAAACAGGTTTATAGTTAGCCACTCTTCGTTTAGACAATAGGGGTGAGTATACTTCTAATGAGTTTTTGGATTATTACTAGGAGCATGACATTCATCGACAATACAACAATGCTTACACTCCACAACAAAATGGAGTATTTGAATGAATGAATAACACTTTAGAGGGCACAACATGAGCTATGTTGCACTATAAACAACTCGGTGATAAGTTTTAGGCCAAAGCCATTGGTACTATAAACAACTCGGTGAAATGTTTGCACCAACTACCAAATGGCACACTATTCGCATGGTACTTTCCTTAGTAACACAGAATGGTTGGAAAGTACATCAGATGGATGTTAAAAGTATTTTTTTGAATGGTGATTTACTGGAAGAGGAATACATGAAACAACCTTAAGGTTTTGAGAAAGTGGGTGCAGAACACAAAGTGTGTAAATTGATAAAAGTTTTGTATGGGCTCAAACAAGCACCAAGGGCTTGGTATGAGAAAATGGATTCATACTTGGAGAAAATTGGCTTTCAACATAGTGAATCTAATGATACTCTCTATTTTTGAGTGTAAGGTAATAATTTGGTGATTCTTGTTCTCTATGTCGATAACTTGTTTATCACAGGCAATGATAAAAACCATAACAAGTCTGTGAAGAAGGAATTAAAAGATGGGTTTGAGATGACAAATCTTGGAATTCTTCACTACTATCTTGGAAAAGAAGTAACTCAAAAAGAGCATAGTATTTTCATTTCACAAACTAGTTATATTTATGAGTTATTAAATAGATTTGGCATGAGTGACTGCAAACCTACCCTCACTTCCATGGAAAGTAATTTAAAATTGTCTAAGGATGATGGTAGTGCCTTTCTTGATGGCACCAAATATAGACAGTTAGTGGGAGGTTTGATATATTTGATGACTACCATGCCTGATATATCATTTTCAGTTGGAATTTTGTCTAGGTTTATGCATGAGCATAGATAAATTCATTGACATGCAGCAAAAAGAGTACTTTGTTACCTTCAAAGAATGAAAATATATGGCCTTGAGTACTGCCACAACAAGAACTTCAAACTTGTTGAGTATTTTGATGTAGATTTTGATAGATGTGTGGATGACAGAGTATCCATAACAGAATACACTATGCATATGGGTTCAACTACCATTGCTTAGCATGATAAGAAGCAAGATACAATGGTAAATTTATCAATAGAATTAGAGTACATTACAGCATGAGATGCTTCCAAATAAATTATTTATTTACAATGCATTCTTGAAGATCTTCAGATTTCTCATATTGTTGCTACACAATTATACATTGATAATCAAAGTGCAATCAAGATGTCCAAGAATCCAGTATTTCATTTTAAAATAAAACATATGGATGTCGAATATCATTATCTACGAACGCTAGTGGTAAATAAATCACTTGATCTTATATATTTCCCAACTGTTGATCAGACAAATGATATTTTCACAAAACCCCTTGACAGAATTAAATTTAAAAAATTTAAAAAAATGTTTGACATGTGTCCAAAGAACTAACTTTGGATCATGGGGGGGTTTGTTAGGACTTGTTCCAAAGTCTTAACTTATCTTAAGATTTTGGTATGTTTATTTTAAAATAATAAATGTAAATGGGGCATGTTTATTTTTATAGTGACACTCCCATAAATAAATTAACTTAGTTTTATTTGGTTAGTTTTATATTTTATGTTAAATAATTAGAACTATTTTTTGGGTGGAATTCCCATGGGATTTTATTAATAGGTTAGTTGGTTTTTACCGGTATATGGTGAAAACCTATAAATATATGTTTTTTCAATATAAAAGGGTTAATGACATATTGACACCCTTTCTATGTACTTATTTTATTTTATTTAATCAAATACTTGTGGACCCATCTCAATGGCAACAAAATTTACGTTAGGTGATTTTGTTTGGTTAAATCTATTGGAGTGTTAACATAAAAAACTAATTATTTAATTAGATATGAAAATTTGAATATTAAATTCAAATGAAAATTTTAATTATATGATATTTTTGATTGAGTAAAATTTTGTTATGATTGGTTTGATAGAAAATTAGGTAGATATTTTAATCAAAATATTCCAATATTATTTTTAAGTAAAGAGAAGATATGAAATTTAATGTTGTGGATTAACAAATAAGAAGAAAATTATATGGAAGAAGTGACCTACAAGTATGGGTTGTTATAAGTATATCTTTGATATGTGTTAAACAATAAAAATCAAACTTTTATGTTTGTGGGACGGTAAAGATAAAGAAAGAAACTTCTTACAATAAAAATTAGCAAAGTGATGGCCTTCATCAAGATTTAAAATAGATGCAGAATATTTATTCTTTTCACTTAACAAGGCAACAACTATTTTTTCAAGGGGATTTGCATGTAGAAGAGATAAAATAGATACAATTCCAAGAAGATTACCTCTACACAAGAAGCATAATATAAATATATTAAAAAAAAATCATGCACACATTGAAGTTGTGAAGAAATGTAAATTCATGGAAAATCAAAATTTCTTGAAGAAATGAAAACACGCACATGTACTAGAAATGAATAGATCATACATATGAAATCTTATGTAGGATTAAGAAGTAAGGGTGAAGATATGAATAAATATTCTTTGAGACTTATTTTTCAAAGGGTAATCTAATTCAAAGTTTTAATAATTGTTAAATTGTACATGAAAAAATTATGTTTTATCTTTGATTTATTTAAAAAATAAATAAATAAATATAATCTAAGAAAATAATAGGGAGCTAAAATATAAAACCTCCAACCTATCAAGTGTAAATAACAAATTTGGAGTATATTATTGATTATGGATCTTCAATCCTTAAGATGCACCTCCATTTAGTTGATCAATTTAATCCATGGATGTCTTTATTAATAAAATAAAGGTAGTAAAATTAAATCAAAATCAAATGAGTGAAGGGAAAAGCATTAGTTATGTGGTTGGATTTTAAAAATTATATAGTGTAAGTTATTCATTAAATAAAACTGATCTAAATTTCAATAGGACAAGCATTTTTTTTGTCATGATCATGTCAGAAATAACATAAAATTTTTAGATTACTGTTGACATGGATATTTACATAACATTTTTATATGTTGTTTTGATTACATATCATGTATGGGACTTAATTAGATACTTTGATTTCAGTGTTATTCTATCATTATTTTGAAAATGACTATGTTAGAATGTTATATTTTGGTTGATTATCCAATTATGATAATTGGATATTTTTTGATAGATATTGATGATGTCTTATTTTATGATTGCAAAATTTACAATGAATTATACTTGTTCGATAGAGTCTAGATGGTAGGGTTGTACTAGTGGCAAGTTGATCTTATTCTAAAAATAAATATTAAGACATGAATTCCCAAAATGAACATAGTTATTATTTAATTTGATTGCACTATGTTGTTAGTCTTTGGGATTGATTTATTGAGTGCATTTCATTTGATCGCTTTTGATTTGTATTCAAATTTCACTATGTTTTTGAGTTGTTTTGACTATTCTATTTGATATCGTATTGGGCAATCAAAATATGGGTTGGCATTATGTTTGAATTTGTCTTACACATATTCATAATGATGAAACAATGACCATTAGAATTGTACTTTCCTTGGTATCATTGGTACAATAAACAATCATATTTAGAACCTATTGTCTTTGACAGGGGGTGTAATTTTCATTTTCTCTTTGTGCTTGCTATCTTGGAGGTAATTGTTACATTGATTACCTTGCAGGAATATTTGTTGTTAAATTTGATGGTTTTGGTTGTTGAATTATGAAGATATCATGGGATCATTATGGATTATGTTGTTCATTGTGCTTGTTATGGTCACTTGGACCTTAGACACATGCCTCAAAAAATACAAAGGGGAGAAGGACACACTGATGGCACAATCATACACTATGAGCAAGGTTGAGTGTGCTCAGATAATGGTACAAGTCAACACATTGAGCACCTAGATCAAGACCCAGGAGAAAGACCTAGAAGAGCTCTTCCATGTGCTACAAACAAAGGCCTTTGAGTAAAGAGAGCTCCTTAATGGAGGTGTAACCAAGGCAAATGAAAGGTTTCAATAATTTAAGAGAGAACTAGAGAAAACAGATGTGCTCGCCCTCAGCACCACCTCCACTGAAGTAGATAGCATTGCAGAAGAAATCAAGCTCATAATTCAAGGTTTTGAAGACTTTAGGGTAGAACTAAAGGAGCGTGCACTCAAGTTTTATGCACCTAAGGTGCTGGAAATATAGTCTGAGGATGGACTAATGTTTTTATATGGGATAATGTTTGGCCCCAACTCTATCTAAATATAGGATTCATGCTAATACAGAGTTTACTTGGGCATGAGGCAATCACTTTCCATGAATTCTATTTTTTTATCTAGTGGCACCAACTGGTAGGTAGCTAACAACTCCTTTTTGGGTCAATCATCATCAAGAAGTGGGTGCACAGGATAGCAATGGTTTATTAAAGATATCATAGTGGAGATGGTAGAATGGGTACCTCTAGTGTTAGCTAAGTAATCAGCGTGCTTCATTCCCCATGATCCTAAGATGCTTTGAATATATATAAAAGGATGCAGAGTCTAGTTAGCAAGGAGAGAGATGGAGAGTAGAGAATCCCTAGAGAATTGATTCTAGATGTTATGTTCACCATTAGAGTTAGAAGTTAGTTTGGGATGTCTTTGACACTCCCCATTGTAATGCCCAAGCTCACCTATGAGCCTCTGGGCCTTTAATAACTTAAGTCAAGCATACACTCAATTTTTATTGACTTGCATATGTATTGTTTTTAAAATTTGTTAATGATGAAAGCTTTGAATAAATGTTTAACGGATTGAATGCTTTATTTTATTGTATGTATGTTGAGCTCTCGTGAGCTTCTAACTTATTCATCTTTGGTGTGCCTATAACCCATGAGGACCCCCATACTTGATATAGGAAATACTCTAAGTATGGGTAAGACCTTGTGCCTTGCAATGATACCCATGACTAAGCATAAAGCTACATCTAAGTCCCCCATCTAGATACCCAGTTGCCCCTCAAGCACCTAAATTCCATTGAGCCTAAGAAACCCAAGGCTTGTGCCCATGAATGTACAACTATCATTACACTAACCAAAGTCCCTAAAGGATAGAGTTATGCCATGGCACAACTAGCCCAACATAGACCTTGATCCCTTCATCATTGTGCTTTAGGTGAGAACATAAGGATTGCACCTTATGTACAGTAATGCCAACGTATTCAAGTGTCAAATGTTGAGAATCATAGGATTAGTCAAATCTTGCACCCCATTAGAGCAAGCCCAAATCCTACCTAAATAGCTATATAAGTGCACGACTAGGCCCATGACCAAAATGTCTAATTTTATATACATTTTGGTTCTATTGTTGGGACACATTGAATTTTGTTTTCATAAAGGTGTACCAGGACAATGCTCTAACTCTTCCTCAAGAACATCAAGCACTGGCTGGAATGAGTGGAAGATAGCTTTTTTCTAAGGCATCCAACTAGTAGAGGATATAACCTAAGGAAGTGGTTCTAGAACCACTTGTATGATGCCATATATGAGGTTTTATTTTGTGAACTACTAAAGCAAGTATATCAATGGTTGGATGCTTATGCAACCCACAAAAGTCAAAGCTATGGATAATGCCTTGATTGGACAAAAGAGTGCCTAGAGAGGCTTGAAAACTTAGATGCCACTTGGAATAGAGCTATAGATAAATTGTGGCAAGGGGCGTTGAATAGCAACATGCTTGAGTTCATAGTATCGATATACTCCTACCTTGAAAAATTAGAATATTAGTTCTTATGTGAACCCAAAGGTGTATTTATGAAAGAACTCAGCATGATCTCAAGAAACTAATGGTGGATTATGAGTCTGAAATACTAAAGATGGATGGATAAAGTCCTCTTGCATATGAGCAGTGCAATGAGGAAGAAGGGGATGTGTAGGTGAGGCACAATGGAAGGGGATGAGTAGATTCACAATCGAGAGCTTAAGAGATAAGCTTATAACAAGAGGAGATGTGGGCTGATGGAAGACTTGGAACCTAAAAGTGTTAAGAGGACCCATATTGAGTGGGAAGGGCATGGGGAAGGATCTCTTGAATGGCAGCAATGCCCAGAGGAAGGAACCCTTGAAGCCATAGAACAAGCTCCACCATTCACCAGTGAATACTCGAGGTCCTTGTAGAAATTGACCATTGGAGATGTGTCAGATGTACCTACCCCCTTTAAACATGTGGTGTAAGCTCATGTATTGGATCCCCCATAGGAAGATAGAAGATTGATAACTGACCTCATTGTCAACTTAAACTTTGATCATTTTTCATATTTAGATCAAAATTTTGTGATTAAACAAGTTATTCCTTATAAGGAGGTAAGTGAGGATACCTCTAGACTGTGAGGAGCTAGCCTAACTAGATAGAACATGAGGACAAGCACCCTAGTCCATCTAATGTTAGCTATGCATCCTGGGCAACATCCCAAATGAAGTGGCCCCATGCCACTAGTTAGTAGTAAAATGCCATCATCATCTCTATTTCTAGTAGAAACTACGTGACCAACACCTGTCATGGTGGCTAAGGGCCTTGGAAGACCAACACCAAGACAAGTACTTAGGGGATAATCACCTCACACATCAATTTCTCCCCTACCCTTGGTTTACTATGAGATGGCCATGCATTTGCCTAAGTATCGAGACATGGAGAATACCATAGAGCATGTGGTCAAGTGTGAATTACAATAGTTTGCTTAGTGAATAACTCAGTCTAAGCACAAGACAACCTAGTTTATAATAACCTTGCTTGATCATGCCCATACTTGAAATTGGAAGTTTGATCCTAACTAGGTTATGGTTGATTATGATACCCTAAAGGGGACCTTCTTGAAGGAATTTGATATACCCAAGTTTGATCAGTAGAGCATCACCATGCTTACGGATATCAACCAAGAATGATCAAAGAGCATGTGTTTATACGATGCTAGATTTAAGACTATCCTTTCCAATCTCCCTTATGATATTCACCCCTCCTAGCATCCATAATGGTTCTTTAGAGGATTGATAGTAACTTTCAAAAGGGTGTTATTCATGAAAAGTCTCATAGACCCTCAAAAAGTGCTATAAATCATGCTCAGAGTCGAAGCGATGGGTAATACTAATATAAGAATTGGTCCCTTCATGGAGATGAAGATTGTATCTGACCACTATTTCATCACAAGATGCTCAAAATGGGTTGTGATGCATTGATTATGAGACAAAGGGTCATAATAGAAACAACTACCTATAGAGGAATGTGCACACACTGCTTCTCAAATGTGAAGTTTGTTATGAGGCACATGATGTTCACGATTGCCCTTTATTGCAATACACCAGTTAGGTCAACACAACCATTTATTTCAAGTTATGTGATGCCTACACTCATGCCATAGCTAACTACTGAGTAATTGATGAGATGCACCAAAACATGGAGAGAGGTGCACAACAAAAAACTATAATAGTCGAAGGGTAGGCAAACTAAAGAAATGAGGGTTATGGAAAATAGAATGATGTATATGAGAACCAAAGAGGTGCTAGAGGGGAAGGGGAGGATGTGGTGGAGGAATATTCCCATTGTGATCATGTTACAAGTGCAGGTCGACTGAGCACTATCATTGCAACTACCTGATGCATCCAACATATGGGTATTGTTGAGGACCACATCTAGTCAAGAAATGCCATGACTTATATAAAAAGTTGATCCAAGGTAGGCCAAGTGCTAGCAGGGGTGTAGGGATGATTAGGTGTGAGTATAAAGAGGTAAAATGGGCTCCAAAGGTACAACCAATGTTCACAAAGTCAATTAAAATACATGCAACTACTCAGAATGGACTCACCACTCAATCGCTAGTTGTGTGAATACCAGAGTTGTGCCTAGAATATGGGATGTTGAGGCATACTGAGCGTATTACGTATTCAAAACCAAATCTATGCCCTATCTAGACCTTACATGCCAAAAATATGTACTATAGTAGGCTATGAGTATGATCCAAAACCTACAAGGAGAACTCCAACTAGCATGAGACTTAGAGGTACAGGCTATTACCTCTCTCAAAAAGTAGGATAGCCAGGAGGATGAAGTGTAAGAGCTAATGGAGATATAATGCCTCCTATAAAAAAAGGGATGCTACCCATATTAAATAACTTAATTATAGAACATGCAAGATAACAGTCAGTGAAAGTCACCATGTCATGCATGGAAAGGGCATGAGAGGTCAAGCATACACAAAACATAGAGTATGACCAAGAACTCCTAGTGAATTCCACCATTGATGGATGGTCTGTTTGTGATGTCCTTATCAACATAGACACTGAGGTCAATATCCTAACCAAGAATGCATGGGAAAATATGAGTAGGCTAGCTCTAAGGCCTTCTCCCTGTGTACTCTTCATAGCCAACAAGACCCAAGTGTAACTAATCAAAATTCTAAAGGATGTCATTATAGATATTATGGGTGCCAAATTCCATACTACTTTTGAATTATTCAAGTTGGGTGAATAAGATAACTATCCAACACTTCTAATAAGGCCATGGTGCTACATTAATAATGCAAATATGTGCTTCAAGAAGTGATATATGACCTTCAAAAATGGCAAAGAAAGGGTAGTGATTCTTCTTTCAAGTGACCAAGGACCCCACTATGCGGAGAACATTTATCTTTAGGATGAGATCAACCATATATATAACATCATGATGCAGGGTACCAATAATTTCAACCCCTTTGATCAAGGAGTGATCTCTTAGGAGGATGGGCAATCAACCTTGAACACCATCAATGTTTCTTGCAACAAATGGGTTAAAGAGACTTATGAGGCTACTAGTTGTATATGTCTTTTAGTGTGCATAAATGCATCAAAGCCAATAAAGACTGGCTATGTTCAGATTGATCACACTCTGAAATAATGAGTCCTAAAATTTGATGATAAAGGAAAAAGGGTACTCCACTTGAGCAAAGGCAAGCTAAAAGTGCTCCTAAAATGTTAAGGGAGAAACCCATTGGAAAGGTATGTCCATGACATTGATGTATGCATCCCCAAAGAGACAAATAAAATGGGCACACTAGTGTATACTTTGAAAATCACTACCACACATTGGTGGGTAGCACAAAAGTTTAACTTGTTGACCTGGCTAGAGGTAAAAGCAACCATTTGTACTAGATTTGGGAGGAGTAATGAAAACTTGGATAACTTTGCATACTCTATTGACTCTAATCCCATGACAGACATGTGCCTATGTGAAGAGACATGGACTGACTATGGAGTGACTGCCCCAAAGAACTTATGGCTGCAAGCCTTTTATAGGACTTTGAAGACATGGGTATGATCATGGTATGTGGTCAATGAGATGCACTAAGAGATAACCAATTGGGAGGCCCTTAAGGATAAATTTTTGCACACCTTTTCCTTTTCTTCATAGAGTTTGGAGTTGGTTGAGCCACTGTAAGTAATTTGAAGGGCAGTGTTCAAGGACACCACCATCCTTGAGGAGCACTTAAAAGACATGTTTGAGGAAAAGGGCTGGTATTCATAAATTTATTTGAGGAATAAATGCTCAACAATGACTAAAGCAAAGAAGACATTGAAACTTAGAAGGAACATTATTAGAAAACACTTACCTCCATAAGAAATCTTGTGCACCAAGTAGATGATAACACTCCCAACAAAGAAGACCCCACTCATCTTCATGTAGAAATTACAGAGGGAACTTGGCAAGTTGAAGACTCACACCAAGAGAATAATGAACCATATTGCATACCACTAAAAACCATAAAAGTGGACATCAACATATAATGAGAGCCAAAGATGGCTACTCTAGGTGCCTATTAGTCTAATGTAGAGTTGGCATGCATCATAGACCTCCTAAGGAAATTTTAATACTTATTCCCTAAAACTTATCAAGATACAAAGGGCACCCACTCATGCCTTAGTAAAATGAGAATTAAGCTAATTTATGGCATAATATCGGTCAAAAAGTTCCCCTTTAGGATGAATCCCAACCTCCATGTCAAGGTCAAAATAGAGATCGACATAATGCTAGTCGTAGGGGTCATTAACCCTATGTAGGAGTCTAAATGGGTAAGCCTAATGGTGATAAGCATCAAAAAGGATGGGTGCATTCACATTTGCCTCAATTATAGAATGTTGAACACCACTTGCATCAATGACCCCTTCCTAACTTTGTTTAGCGACAAAATCTTGAAAGATGTTGTAGGTTGTGAGATCTACACCTTCACTAATGGGTTTTTGAGCTACCACCAAGTCCAAATTGAGGAGGACAATCCCAAAACAACCTTTACAACTGAATGGGGTTGTTTTTTTTATAATGTGATGCCCTTTGCACTCAAGAATGCACCAACTATGTTTTCGAGATTGGTGATCACCATGTTCAAAGACTTCATCCATAGGTTCTTCTAGGTTTACCTAGATGGATGGATAGTGTATGGCCTCATAAAAGACTATTGTGACAACTTGTGCCTAATGTTTTAAAGGTATAGGTAGCTTTAGATATTCCTAAACCTAAAAAATTGCATCTTCACAACACCATTTGGAACCCTGCTCAAGCACATCATCTGTAAGGATGGTTTTCTCATCGATCTAGTGAAGATTACCATCATCATTTAGCTCCAAAATCTTTCCACATAGAATGATGTATGTGCCTTTCTTGGCCTCTATGGATATTATATAAAAATTATAAGGAGTTATGTGAAGATTGCAGTGCTTCTAGAATATCTCTTATAAAAGGATGGCCCATTATACTAGGGTGGAGTGAAAGAGGATGCCATTAAGACCCTAAAGCTCAGATTGGCTAGTGTACCTATCTTAAAATTTCCTGACTAGATGACCCCATTTCATGTCCATGTCAATGCTTTTGGCTCCATGATTGGTGCAATCCTGGTGTAGCCTAGTGAAAGCAAAATGGATCATCCCATCTCCTTCACTAGTATAAAATTAACAAAGTTAGAGAAAAACTATACTATAATTGAGTGTGAGATACTCACCGCGTTCTATTAGGGTGGAATGCAAGAGGATACCTTTAAGACCCTAAAGCTCAGATTGGCTAGTGCACCTATCTTGTAATTTCCTGAATGGATGACCCCATTCCACGTCCATGTCGATGCTTATGGCTCTGTGATTGGCACAATCTTGGTGCAACCTAGTAAATAAAAAATGGATCATCTCATCTCCTTCTTTAGTAAAAAATTAACAAAGGCAGAATACTACAATCGAGCATGAGGGGCTCACCATGGTCTACACCCTACAAAAATTTGGACAATATTTATTGGTGACCCCATTCATTTTTTTCACAAATAATGAGGTGATTAAGTACCTCTTAAATAGGCCCATTATCCGTGGGTGGATTTTCAAATGGATCATTATGTTTCAATAATTCTAGTTCTTCATTGTTATCAAGCCTAGAAAATAGAACTTATGGCTAGATGATTTATCCTATATAGGCTCAAGTGATGCAATAGTGCCAATTAAGGATGATATGTTGAATGCACAAATATACAAAATCCAATGCACCCTTGAGGACTTGGTGGTGATAAACACCTTTCTAACATCTGGATCTGCACCTCAAACAATGACAACCAAAGAAAAGAAATAGTTCATAGTTCATGCCACCCCTTTTTAGCTTATCAATAGGGAACTGTACAAACTAGTCTGAGATGAAGTTCTATGTTGATGTGTCTTGGAACATGAAAGGGACTCCATCCTACATATGAGTGGATAGTAAGAGGTCATTACACAGGAGACATAATAGCATGCAAGGTGTTACAGTCAGGCTTGTGGTGGCCAAGTATGTTTCAAGATGTGAAGGATTGCACAAAGGCATGTGACATATGCCAGTGCATAGGGAAGCCCAACCATTGGGATGAGATTCCTCTCATCCCCATTCTTTCCCAAGGGCCATTGACTTCATTGGGCCAATTACTCCCGTAACATGACGTAGTGGTGCGAGGTATATTCTAGCGGCTATAAACTATTTCTCTAAGTGGGTCGAGGCTGTGCCAACCAAAAATTACATAGTTTCCATATCCAAAAGGTTCATTTAGGATAACATAATAAGAAGGTATGGGTTCCCCCTCAACTTGAATAGTGATAGGTACACACACTTCATAAATAAAATTATGTGGATCCTGCTAACAAAATACATGGTGGCACACCAAAAGATAACACCTTATCATCCCTAAATAAATAGCACAACTGAGGCATTTAACAACATCCTATGAACATGCCTCAAAAATATGTATGAAGTTAGTTGTAAGGATTTGGATGATCGAGTATCATTAGTATTATGGGCATATCACATAACCTACAATTACCTAAACAAGGTTATACCATTTCAACTGGTGTTTGGCACTAAAATGATTCTATCGATGGAGTTATTGGTGCCATCATTTTGCATCACATGTATTTGTCGATTAGATGACCAACAATCACTTAATGCAAGGTTGGAGGACTTAGAGTACTTAGATGAGATGCACACCTAAGAAAAGTGGAGCCAACAGATAGAAAAGGTGTGCTAGAAGCTTTGGCATGACAAACATATAAAGCACAAGGTGCTAACAGAAGGGGTATTAGTTTTAATTTATGACTCCAAGTATATCAGGCACCCAGGCAAGTTGTAGATAAGATGGATTAGACCATATGTCATCCATAACATCTTAGATATTGGTGCATGCAAGCTACACACATTGTTGGGTGATATGCTTCCTAAGCATTTCAACATCAATCGATTAAAACTATATTGGTAATAACGTGGTGCTTGCACCATCAAACACTGACTTCTTGGTCATGATTTGGTTATATTGAGTGACTAGAATAAATTTTGGCACAAGCCAAATAAGTTCCTTAGTAATTGAATAAGCGATGCTTCAAGACTACCAGTAAAATGTTTCTAGCATTTTCATGCATAATTCTAGTTGAGTGAGTCGAGCATGGCCACTCTCCAAATGCCTAAGGCCAAACACCTAAACTATGGGCACATGAAGCTACCAGAGTTAGACACAAAGTGCACCAGATCTTCATGTGCACGATTCAAGAAACAAGGCATTGTTAAGCTCGTAGAAGGGCTAGTTTGGTGTCTCCAAGCATAGTACTAGTCAAGTAAGGTTATTTCTTAAGCACCTATGCCAGACACGTAAGTCTTTAGGTCTATGAAACTCATCAAACTTGGATCAAATATGAATTGAGAGAGTCATGCAAGATATAATCATGTAAAAGTCACATGGAGAGATAGAGTGAAGATGCACATCATGATCATGCACAAAAGATCATATGAGAATGTCATGCTAGAGGCCATCGCAAAGGATTTGTATGGGGTAGGAAAGGCCAAGGCAAGAAGATGAAAGCATAGTGAAATCAACCAAGATAAATAATCATGCTTGAAATAGAATCACAACTTGAAAAGGAAATGGGATTGAGGAGGTTGAATCATGTGCATGTGAAGCGTTGTACCCTGGTTACCATATTAAAGGTGAAGCTCATGCCAAGTAAAACAAAGTACAGGAGAAAATCATTAGATCAAGTTGGGATCCACCCAAAGTGAGGTGGGAAGTGACCATTTGAACTACATGTCACTTCATCAAAAAGTCATGACGAGAAGTTAATGTGGTGGTGGTAGAGGCACTTGTATCTGCATTGAATGCATACATAACAGAAGATTTTTGTGAATTTTTTGAGGCGTAGTGAATTTGAAGGAGTTTAGGCACTGCCACACCATTAATCAACCATAATTAAGGTGGTAGATGAGAGTAGAGGTATAAAGTAGTGGAAGACTAACTACATCTAGTTACAAACTTGTGTTAATTTGAAATTTAAACAAAAAACCAAATCAACCAATGAACTAGAGAGCCGAACCAAGGAGACCCTACTACAACAAGATCTTAAACACCCCTAAATGCCAAAAGTAAACAATTGTGTAAAGGAATGAATAATGTTCCCCATGAGATTGAAAAAGGAAGGAAAAGGGATAATTTGAGCAAAAAAATAGATAACTAAAAACTAAGGTGATGTCAAGGCTACCATTTATGGTACATGAAGCTAAAGAGCTGAACATACAGTGACAAACCTTGTGACTATGTGAAGCACGATTGAAGATTGAAGCCTTCAACAAGATCAAAAAATCAAGGTTCAACTCTAGTAGATTTAGAATTGGGAAAAAGTGAATGAGCTTAGGGCCGCAGTAGGTGAAAAAAGATGCCAAGAGAGCATGGCTAGCAGAAGAAGTTGCCACTGTAAAAATAGTAGCACTTCTAGTAGGAGTGAGTATCTCCTAAATCGATCCAAAGGTGCCCAAGAAGATGTTCTACTAGGACATGTAGTTCCCTGAGGAAGTTTTGATGGGATAAAACTAGGCATCATTCATGCATAATTCATGCCTAAAGGATTACAACCATAGAACCTCCAACAATATGAATGACCTAGTGCAAGACCAGATGGTAGACACAGGGGAAAAGATTGTAAAAGGTGAAACACTATTTGATGTCTCTATTCGAGATAAGCTGATGATTGTCAACATGATGCAACACTATGAATTATTAAGTTTTAGAAAGCCATAGGAAATTATGTAGTTCCTCGTCTTGCACATCCACATGGATAGGTTTTAATTTGCAGGGAGGTGCATAAGGTTATCGATAAACCTCATTGACTGAATCACTAGACTCCCAAGCTCTGATGTAGACATCCACTAGATGATGGCATATGATGCTAAAGTCAAAATGGTCATGAAGCTCCTAGGCTAATACAAAGGAGGCTTCACATTCCTAATCAAGGACATCAACAATCCTAGGATGAGGGTAGTTGCACGCTTGGTGATTTCAAAACTATGCCCAATTAGCCAATGGGTGGATGTGATGAAGACCTACGTATGCATCTCATTCCACATGGCATAAGGGATGAAATTCAACATCGACAAATTCATAGCAGAGGACATAATCAATAATGTGCTTGAATGTCATACAATGTGTGAGACCTTCTATTAGGGGTCCATGCTAATCTTGATTATAATGGAGGAGATTGGTATGCTCAATGGTGATGAAGGAAACCTATGGATCTTTCTAGCACACAATGAATCCTCGACACTCAAATACTATAACTTCACTTTCCCCCTACCTTCACACTAAATTATAAATCTCAAGTAATGGGATGGTGCACCTGGTACATTGAAGCATTCATAGAAGAATGGCACGTCTTGAAGAAACTCCCTCAGAGATTATTTGGAATAGAGAATTTCTCTATCATGAAACACTTCAACATCATTTAATTGGTGCTCATAGACAAGAATCACTCTGGTTGGCTAAAAATGCCTTATGCATTTTCAACCAAGTACTTCATAAAGGTGTTACGTAGAATCCCTAACGTATAGTAGGTGGATATTATAATAAAGATTATGGATGTAGAGATACACATATTGAGGCATCAATACGTGCACCTAGGGGGTAAGGCAACCAAAGATGATGAGGATGATTCAGATGCCACCACCATCTATCCCCTCAAAAAAGAAGTCATCATTGGGTACATTCATAGACTTTTCTATGAGATGAAGCTAAGGAAGAGAGGCATAAGCATGGACAAAGATGATGACCTCCCCCTTTAGGTCAAATAAGAAGGAGAGTGAGCACTAGAAGCACCAATGGCACCAAGTAAATCCCCTCAGAAGAAGTAGGGAGAAACCTTGGAGGAAATACAAGAGCACTTTCATTTGAAGATCGCCTCTGAAGATGAAGTTGCCCCCTTGGTGCCAAAGAAGAAGTGCATGTTCTTTAAGTCAAGAATTGAATCACCCAAGCCAAGGGAAAAGAAAAAGAATAATACCAAGGGCCTAGTGGCGATGCCCACAATAACCTTGGTCAAGATGGAGTCATAAGAGGTGCAAGAGGAAGAAGAAGCATAGTGGGCACAAGAAGAAGAAGAAGAAGAAGAAAAAGGAGGGATGAGAGCTTATATTTATTCAGCCCCTGTCACTGATCTCTGTCCTTCATCTCCTCCATAAACACCAAGGCTTCTTTGTTCCTGTCAAAAGCATCAAATTTCCTTTTTCTGCAATGAACTCTATCTATGCTTTCCGAATCTGATCACATACCTTTTGAATCAAGAACGTCCATTCCCTTCTTATTCATGTGACCAAGCCTATTAAGCCACATCTTCAAATCTACATCTGAAGTAGATAAACTAGAAGTAGAATCAGCAATACAAGTAGACAAATAAAGAGTATCTACTTTCTTACCTCTTGCTAGAACAAGTGAAACCTTGGTAACCTTCCAAGAGTCCGCTGTGAGGGTTATTGTGCATCCTTCATCACCCAACCTTCCTACAGAAATCAAACTCTGCTTCAGAATTGGAACATGCATGACCTCCTTCAACACCCATGTGTTGTCAATCTGCAATCTCAGCTACACTTTCCCTCTGCCAACTATCTGACAAGGTATACCATCCCCTAAATAAAGCACTCCAAAGTCTCCCTGTTCGTACTCATGGAACAAATCTCTATTTGGGGATGCATGAAAAGATGAACCAGAATCTAAAATTCATGATCCTACCTGACTATCCAAAGAAAGTATGAGAGCATCCTGTACCACAATATTTGCGTCCTTTGCTTCTTCAATACCTACATGTTGATTCTCTTTATCTCTCAACCAACACTCCTTCTTTGTATGTCCTTTCTTTCCACAAAACTAGCAGGTAACACCTTTGGATTCAGATCTCCTTCCCGACCTTGATTTCCCTTGCTCAACCTTCTCCCTTTGCCTTCCCCTGCTTTCTGCACTTAGAGCATTACCTGATGATTCACATGTGCTTCTCCTACATATTTTCTCATTCAAGATCACACTCACAACATCATCAACTTTTAATATTTTAGAAGCAGATGCAGAATTACTTACTGCCATAACCAAACTATCCCAACTTTCAGGCAAAGAACATAAAATCAAGAGAGCCTTTACCTCATCATCAAAAAAAATATTGACTGAAGCTAATTGGTTTACCAAACCATGGAAATCATTGAGATGAGTATGTACCGATCCACCTTCCTGCATTTGCAAAGTAAATAGTTGCTTCATAAGATATACCTTATTAGAAGCTGAGGGCTTTTCGTAAAAATTCGCCAAGGACTTTATCAACTCTTCCGTTGTCTTGCACTGTGATAAGCTGGAAATCACAGACGATGCAAGGCTCAACCTTATGGAACCGAGAGCCTTCCGATCAAGAACACTCCATTCTTCATCCTTCATATCTATGGGCTTGCATGCAACCCCACCCAATGGTAAGTACATATCCTTCTAATACAGATAATCCTCAATCTGCATCCTTCAGTGTTGATAATTCTTGCCGTTAAACTTCTCCATTCGTAGCTTACTTTTTGCTGCCATTGTTGAACTCCCACTCAATCAGAAAACCCTGTGAATGACCTGTAATAAAAAACAATAACTTGCTTCCTGCAAACCGTAGCTCTAATACCAACTGATAGGAGACCCCTTATCCAACGGAAGCACAATTGATTACTTTCTTATAAGCAATTAAACACGAAATTATACCAGAATGATAAAGTAACTAGAAACTTGAGACAACAAAGAATTTGAGAGACAATACACACTCTTGTATTAGATATTACTAGAAGAAAATACAATAAGGAAGATGCCACTTCTTCCTCCACCTCAAAGGCTTGCCACACCTCAAGACCTTCCTCCCTCTCTCTCTTGCTCAACACAACAACTCTATAACCTGAGTTGTTATCCCTCCTTGAATGCTTCAACAGATCTCCTTGACCTTACACCTGTAGATCTCTTTGACCTTTCTTGCTTCAATGCTTTTACTTGCCTTCTTGATAATTACAATACATGCCTCATGGGTCTTTAAATAGAATCCCATGGTTACAAAAATAGAAATCTAACTACAATAATTAGACACACAGCTCGTGACTATAATTAGTCATTTGACATGCAAACACTTGCTTCACTTAACTGACTGTTCGTCAACAACAGTTTTGGAACACACAGGCGACCGATGCCGATCGCTGCTTGCCTGGTGCTGCCGACATTGGCTGACTATCCGCCGTCATCGATTGCCTTTTGCACTGCATCTGATCGACGTCGGTCATGCTGTCGATGCCGGTGCTTCTAGTTCTTCAGCATCCTCTTCTTCGTGTCTGCAAACAGTTGAAGCTTTTAGCTCCACACCGTAACACATGGTACCGCCACTCATGTGCCACTCCTTCAAGGTGGAGTGTGACAAATTTAAGTGCCTCTTCTTCATACATGGGGTTCAAAGATAAATAGGTGTCAATTTTTTAAAACCAAGATCTTGTTGTGCACTTATTGGAGCCATCATATGTAGGTAAGGTGATTTTTCATAACCTGTGTTGTATGTGCCTCCTTGGCTGGTCCTACTATGGCATCTTAGCTCTCTTTGGGTTGTTTCTCATTTGAAGATCACAAAACTCCTTGAAAGTCAATACATCATGTACATCTAGGTTTATCTCTATATACTCCTCATGATAAGTTGCCACCTCATTACCTGGTGGGTGTCCCTGGAATTCAACCTCAACTAGTTGTAAATCCTCTCTCTATAAGAATTTCACTTTGAATATCATGGGTAGAGGGTTGATGTTAACCCTATCATTCCTTGAAATGATGCCTCACCCTGATTTGTCTTATTATTTTTCAAACCCTGTATAACACAAACCAAAACTAACATAGACTCCCTGAAAGTATGTTGAATAGTGTGTTTCATATCTCTCTGATCACTACTCATAAGCTCCTGTATGTAGCTCACTTCATATATGGGGGTTGGCCTCATCTCCTCATGCTCACCCATTGCAAATTGTGAAAAAGGGTCCTCAGAAATGGCTAGTGTGAAAAAGGGGACATGACATCTTCCATTGCGTTGAGATGCTAAAAAATCAATTAAAAAATTAAAACCACAAAACAATCAAAAGAGAAAGAGAAATAATTCATCCAACAATGAAAACCATGATTATAACACTTTAGTCAAGTAACATGATGAAAACTAAGTTTCTGACATCATGCATGAATAATTTGTTGTCTATAAGTACCTTAACACTTGGGAACAACCTCGTCTATATTGACAACCATTAAATTCCATTCCAATAATTTTAGCCATTCAATCCTATTCAAACCAACCTATCTTATTGTGACCATTAGTTTTTCCTATCTTAACCTTGTTACAAAATTGGAAGGTATATTGAGACATGTTTGGGAAACATTATGGCATATTACCTACATGACAATTTGATGACTAGACATATTTTGTTCTCACATGACACAATCCTTAGAGTCTCCTAGTCCTTTCCCTCATTGTCATATATTATTATCCAACATTGTCTATTTCATCCTTGATTCATTATTTTTTTCCATTCATTTTGAACTATAATGACTTGAGGTTCATGCAAACTATGTAGGAAACACTCAATTTTTGAGATCAATTTGGCCACCCCTATTCCATGCTCTCATAATTTTGCGAGCATTTTAAACTATGCTCTCACCATTTTACAAAAATTATAAGCCACACTCTCACCATTTTATGAGCTAAAAAATTATGTATCTCATAATCCTATTTTGAGTTGAGATACCAAAAATCTAAAAATATTTCAAAATAGTCCAAAAATACGAAAAAAATTAAAAAGGCTTAAAATCTACATGAGATATATAAAGCCGCAAAATTCAAAAAATATATTTTTTGTCCTAAATCTAGTCATTATTTTTTATTTTCATTGAGTCATTCATTTTATCAACCATTGGGATGTGTCCTTATCAAGTCCTCCCTACTAGGGTAGACTCAATATTGGTTATAATTATTTCAATCATCTTGAGATATGTCATTCCCTTACATGTATCCTTGATTGGGGGCACCATTTATTTTTCAGCCTCATTGAGCCTTCACACATAGATTTTAACCTTGTTGAGCAACAAGATGCTTTATGTTGCTTTTATTTTCAAGTTTGTGTGTGTGTGTGTGTGTGTGTTTGCTTGTTTACTTTTATGGTTATTTCCTTGACTCATTTCATTATGCTAGTAGGGTAATCATCACGGTGCTTCTTGTCACACAAGTATATTTGAGTCCATTCATTGACATATGTCAGCATTTCCATCATGGTTTTTATCATTGGTGCATTGTTATCAATTGTGTATTGGATTAGGGGTCAGTCTTTATGCATACTATGGTCAGATCATCATAATATTTTATATCATGGTACTTATTGTCATGCACTACATCAAAAATCAAGTACTAAAGGTTTAATACATGATGTCACATCACCATTCCCCTTGTCTATCAATTTGATCTCAATCAATTGAACATTCTATCTATGCATTTGTTCACCAGGGCATGCATCTCTGCATGAGCATGTAGTAAAGAGTCATACGCATCAATCCATTACTATTCTTCATTATAATGTCAAATCAATTTGTCACAACAAAAAATATGCCCTACAAGGGAAAACTACTTAGTTTGATCACTAATCACATCTGCCCTACGAGGGCAAGTCATTTATTCAATAATTAACTCCACCATGTTGGGGCTGATCATTAAATCAATCACTCTCCTTTTTTGGAAAAAATTAATCAATTATTCTTTATTCTAATTCTAAGCTCTCATATTTCATCCTCTTTGGGGTAAATCAAAGTGTGTAGCTTATTTTGGTATCGATCATTCCCTCAACCCACAACTTTCACCCTATTTGGGGCAAGTTAAAGTGTGACACTTATTTTAGGATGCATTCTTCCCAATTCCCCCCTCTTTGGGGCAAAGCACTTTTATACTCTATCATCATTGGATATAAAAGCATGCAAGCCTTAACTCACATGGATTCATCTCATCCATGGGATAATTTCAATTTTATTCTTGTCCATTTTTCTTCTTTTTGAGGGTCTGTCTATAAAAACTATTTTTCAGCCACTCCCTCGAGGGGGCATCATAGGGGGTCCCAGACATCGTTTAAGGCATCATTATTCAATCTTTATCAGATCATTTTAATAATGTTTTCATTCTTTAATTTTTTTTTACTTCATCTAATGTCTCACAATGCCTTCTCAAATATGGGTAAAATGTATACACTAATTTCTCACCACTTTTGTGTTGATATTACAATTAGAGTCGATTTTTGACAATAATGCACTAAATCACCAAAACACCCAAATTTACCTACACATTTGACACGCATCTTTTTAAACTTATTGGAAGATCATTGATTGGGGTAATGCACCATATGTAATCAACAACTTCACTTGATTTATCCTGAGTCAAATTATGACTATGTAAGAGACATTTTAGATTAATTAGATTGAACGGTTCTTCAACTTCCAAAAGGTCATATCACTTTTCATTAAGTTAATTAAACTTTATTAATTAACCTAATCTTCCTCTAATGGTAAATTTTATATCTTTTGAAATTTATTATTTTCTAAATTTAATAATTATATTTATTCCTCAATTCTCATGGCAAGTGGCCAAGTGGTTGATAACATCATGGATAAAATATGAATAATGATGTTATCATCATGAAAGTTGTCAAGCACTAATAATGAATATAAACAAACATCAAGATTAAGGTCAACCATACCTTATGAATGCAACCTCTTTTAAAAATATTTATGGCATTGCACCTCCAAAGTGGACATAATTCTAAGCCACACATCTTGATCTAAATCCAATGGCCACAATCAATCTAGCAAATCTATAAATAGAAGGGTCACCATAGAACTTTCATAAGATTTTTTGTGTACACTGATAATGCAAAAATCTTAGCAAAGTTTTAACTATTTTTTACTTTGATTCAACCAAACATCAATTAGACAAGAGGAAATGATGCCCACATATGGATTTGACATTGCCAAATATATTTAGTCTACAAACTGAACACAAGACTCTTCAAACTAACAAGTAAAGAAGTCTCTAAAGAAGGTATAACATGTTTGTTTAATTTCTATTTGATTCATAATTTGTTTTATCTTGCTCGATATTAGAGATTAGGTTTATAATGTTATGGTCTTTCAGTTGATTTTTATTTTACCCACAAATAATGATCTAGCCTTCTTTAGATTACTCATCTACAATGACCATTAGCTGGAAGAGATCAATGATTGAGGTCCCTACGCATCCCCTGCTTCCTACCATTCCTAATTACTGTCAACATAAAATAACACATATGAATCCTAATGTAGACATTGAAATGGTGGAGCAAGGCAACGACATCAAGTTTTATGATAATGTTCAACAACTTAAAAACACATACATACCACCTATCAACAACATAATTTTTTATGACATTAAAATTTTCCAAGCATACTCATTCCATAATTATAGCATATGTAGCTATAGGGAAGCGATGTCAGTTGTCAATAGTACTGTCAAGGTAAAATATGATTAATTACAACCAAAATTAAGGAGTTTATTGTTAAAAAATAAAAGGATGGTCTAATTTGGGTTTAGACAAAAAAAGAGGAGGCACTTCACCATAGAATATGCTTTCACTGTAACTACAATGTATAGAGTAGCATTTTCCCCAAAGGTGAAAGTTATGATGGAAGGGATGTAATTTGTTAGTTGTTGGTACAGTGGGGTTTTGTAAACTAACGAGTGTAAATTAGCAATTGTATCGTAAGCAAAACCCATTACCATTGAACTCATTTAAATTTTTGTGCATAAAGTGTTAAGGAGTAATAATTTGAGATTTCTCTCCCATTCAAGGGTCTTTAGTAGATAATAAAAATAGGAAGGATAGAAAGGAAACTTGTTGGATTCTGCCAAAAGCATGATGGTTTAAATTGAATTCTGATGGGGCCTACAGAGGCAATTCTAGAGCATCAAGAGCAGGTTGTGTAATCAAAGACTGTAGTGGATCCTTAATCAGATCTCTTTTGATTATCAGAGTTGTTGCTAGAATCTGGATAATGTGAATGCAATGGAGACGTGATCACACGAGATGAAGCAAGTGCACACCACATAGATGCTAAAGCAATTTGAAATTATACAAGCTAAATTGCACAAGACAAAATGGAGAAAACCAAAATCTAATTAACATGAGATGGCCAAAAGTGAAGAATACATATAGGAGAGCACATAAGTAACTCCTCCACAAAAGGTGGCCAAGGCACCCCAAGAATAGACTGTAACTCCTCCATGAAAGGTGGTGACAAGGTGCTAAGAATAGAGAAGTAACTCCCATAAAAGGAGTTACTTATAACATTCTTGTGACACCTATGACACATCTATGAGACACATCTCCACATAAGCTAGCCTATCCCACAAATGTAGGAAAACTCCATGTAAGCACAAGAAATACAATTTTCCTAATTAAAAAATAGGAAAAAATAAAAATCTACACTAATACCTCCCATAAACGCAGCTTAGGTGGGCAGTGTGGAAATATAAAATGGGTCCCGGCAATTAGGCCTGATGAGGTACCCATGTACAAATGCAATCTCCCATAAGATAGAGAAAATGAGAAAACTCGTAGGAAAAAACTCCCCCCCAAAAGAGAGACATAAAAGAAAGAAGAGGCTAGTGCCTCCCCGAAGATGATGCTAATGCATATGTGGACCACACCCCAAGAAGAGCTCGTAGATGAATGAACTTGTTCTCAGTGAAAGGTTTGGTGAAGATATCTGCAACCTACTCTGAAGACTGGAAAAATATCAAGTCAATGACCTGACTATGAATAAGCTCCTGAATGAAATGCATGTGAATATCTATGTGCTTGGTCCACTGGTGTTGAACTGGATTCCTGCAAATTTGAATGGTACTCTAGTTGTCACAATAAATGATGGTGGGCTACCTGATAGGAATGCCAAACTCAGAAAGAATCCCTTGAAGCCAAATAGCCTCAGTAGTTGAATTAACAGCTCCCCTGTACTATGCCTCTATGGATGATATAACAATAACATTCTACTTCTTGCTAGACCAACTGATAGGACCAGAACCTAGAGAGAAACTATAACAAGAAGTGGACTTGCGAGTCTGTGAATTGCCAGCCCAGTCTGAATCTGTATATCCAACCAAGTCAACCTATATGCCAAATCTGTAATGAATCATGTATCTATGTGAACCCTATATGTAATGCAAGATCCTCTTAGCTACTTTTCAATGCAGCTCATGAGGTTCCTGCATAAATCTGGAGACAAGTCCCACTGTATATGATATGTCAGCCCTGGTGTGAGTCAAATAGATGAGACTACCAACAAGTTGTCAATATCGAGTGGCATCAACCAATGGTGAAGAACAGTCAGCCTCAAGCTTGACTTCTGATAGAAAGGGAGTCAAAGATGGCTTGCAATCAGCCATGTGAAACTGAGCCAATAAGTCAAGAGCATACTTAGGCTATGCAAGAGAAATCCCTGAATATAATTGTGAGATCTCGATGCCAAGGAAGTAGTGCAACAAACCCATGTCTATCATGTCAAATCTATCTTGGAGAGATGCCTTCATCGCTGCAATAGTCGATGAAGAACTCCCAGTGATCAAAAGGTCATCAACATATAGAACCAAAATTAGGAGCGAATCATCCTACCACAAGAAGTAGACATTGGGATCAGAATGACACCTAGTAAAACCCGTTGTGAGAAGGAAGGAATCCATCTTGGCATACCAAGACCGAGGGGCCTATTTGAGGCCATAGATAGATTTTCTAAGTCTACATACTAAGGAAGAATCCTGAACAAATCCTGGTGGCTACTCCATGTAGATCTCCTCCTCTAGGTCTCCGTGAAGAAAGACACTCTTCACATCCATCTGGTGCACATCCCAACCATGTGCTACAACAATAGCCAAGGTGAGTTGGATAGAAGTCATATTTGCAATGGGTGCAAAGGTCTCTAAGTAGTCAATGTCTGCCACCTGTGAGAAACCCTTGGTGACCAATCGCACCTTGTACTTATCAACCGACCCATCTACTGCAAACTTGGTCCAATATATCCAACTACATCGAACCATCTTTCTTCCCTTAGGAAGTGAAGTCAAATCCAAAGTGTGATTTTTGATTAAGGAAGAATATTCTTCCTCTATAGCACTATCCCACTCAGGTGCCCTAGATGCCCCTCAAAAAGTCTGTGGATCTGAAACTAAAGCAAAGAAGGCATGTGGATCTCTCTGAAAATCCCCCCTAGTACGTCTATCATTTGTGAGATCTCCTGCCCAAGTGCCAGCACTCTCAAGTGTCTGTCTGGCCCAAAGTGGCCCAGAAGTGGGCAAGTCAGGTGCTAACTCCTCATCCTCTGACTGACTAGAGGTGCATGACCCTGCATCACTGTCCTCGCTATCTGAACTCAAAGAAGAAGAAGATGTCTCTGGCTCAAGAACCTGCTGTGACTGATTTAAATCTGATGAGGAATCATCATGAAGAAGTATATCCGATGAGGGAGAAGAAGTGTCAAGTGTTGAGTCTCTAGGACTCTCCTGAAAATGGACACTTCTCTCAATGAACAACTCATGATTGACTGGATCTAGAAGGTGATAACTCGTAATACCATCCAGATATCCTACAAAGATGTAAGTCTTGGATTGATGTTCCATAGCTTTGTGTTTCTTCTTCAGAATGCGGGCCATGGCTGGAGATCTAAAAACCATAAGGTGCTCAACATCAGGTTTTCTTTTATGCCAAGCTTCAAAGGGTGTTATCCCTTTCAAAGCTTTGTGAGGAACGCTATTTTGAATGTAAGAAGAACAATTGATGGCTTCAGCCTAGTACTGTGGTGCTAAGGATTTGGAGTGAATCATATAGCTACCCATCTCTTTCAAGAACTTATTTTTGCATTCTGCAACCCCATTTTGTGAAGGATTGTAAGTGATTGTGCGCTGCAAATCAATCCCCTCTGTGGTGCAAAACTGCTCAAACCTGTTGCTGACATACTCCCCTCCATTATCAATTTGAAGAACCTTGATGGATTTCTCACTCTATTTCTCAACAAGATCCTTGAAGTCTAAAATTTTTTCAAACACTTCAGACTTTCGTTTGAGAAAATATATCCAAGTGTACCTAGAGAAATCATCAACGAAAGTGAGGATGTACTTGGCCCTTGTGAAAGATGGTTTGGGAAAGGGTCCCGATACATCACTATGGACTAACTCCAAAGGTTGTAAATCCCTCCAAGTTTTGCCTTTGTCAAATTTTGCTTCGGGATGCTTCCCAAGGGAGCACCCCTTGCAAAGTCCTTTTGAGAATTGGACACAAGGCAAGCCAATGACCATGTCATTTTTACAAAGTTGTTCAAGGTAGTGGTAGTTAAGGTGGCAAAACCACCCATGCCATAATTTGCTAACTTCATCTGAATGAGTCAGCAATGCTGTTGGAGAAGAATCTGGTGCAAAATGTGAGAAGGTGTATAACCTTGCTTGGTGATCTGCCCTACCCACTACCACTGTAGTATCACTATGCAACTCCCTGATAGCCACTGAATCTGGTGAAAACTCAACTCTCGTGCCCCAACCAATGTGAGTGATTTGGTACACTGATAGGAGATTGGTTGAAAGAGAAGAAACACTTAGAACATTATTGAATGTTCCTCCTTCCATTTCAACTGACCCTCTCCCTACAATAGATTCTGATGTGTCATCACCCAAACTAATTGAAGTAATGCTACAAGGCTCTAAAGATGAAAACTCAACTATTGAAGAGCCCATGTGGTGAGAAGCACTCGAATCAATGACCCATGATGATGTAAAAGTTGTAGTAGCTACAAGGGCCTTGCCCTTTTCTTTCTCCTTACCCTTGCCTTTTGCCTTAGTAGAATCTTGGGTATATGAATTCTGCTTGATGGACTTAGGAACACCTATGTTGTGCTTCTCTAGAAGATGAGTTAGGTGATCTATGTGTTTCTTCATGAATTTGTTTTCATCATGCCCTATCTTTTTACAATAGGCACACTTAACCTTCTCCTTCTTAGGTTTAGCATTGGAGGAGGAAGACTCAGTGTTGTTTTTGGCAAGATTGTTATTTTCTTTCTTCTCCTGGTCCTTGTTCTTTTTCTTCTTCTCCTTTGTTGAAGTCATCCTTACCATTTATAGCTATCAAAGCTTGGGGTTGAGTAGACTTCATTGTGCCCATTTGAATTAGCTTATCTTACTCCCTAGTCAAGTCAGCAATAAATGAATCCAAAGAAGGCATTTTCCATGTAGTGCTAAGGGCACTTTTTGTGGCATGGAAAGTGGAGACAAAGACTGAATAGCTTGGACCTAACTTTGTGAGAATAGAAAGGATGATTTGATCATCTTTCTTCTCTATCCTGCATTCTTTCAATTGCAATCTAAGGGCCTTAATCTTAGTGAAGAAGTCCTATAGGGTGTCAAAGTTGCTAGGACTTAGACTTATGAGTTCGTTTTTAAGCTCATGTCCTCTCATCTCATCAAGCTTCCCAAATAAGAGTTCTAAGGTGTCCCATATGTATTTGGGAGTCTTGGAGGTTTCTAAATAGAAGAGAAGTTCTAGAGACACAGACAAGCTCAGTAATTCATAGGCTTCATCACTACGATTGTACCACTTGACCTTTTCAGCATCAGTGTTGGCTTCTACTTTAGTACCCATGGTGATCCTATACAACCCTTTGCTTCTAAGAATGATTGACATTTTAACCTTCCATTCATGATAGTTGAAGGGTGTTAGGGGTTTAAGTTGAAAAGAATCCATTTTAAGTTGAATCTAGGTGAAGTGTTGATTACAAGTTATGAAATTATGCAGAAAGGAGAATGAAAGCAAAGATTTGTAAGTTGTGAAAAGTAATCACACCCCCCCGAAATATTGAGCCCCACCAAATATGCAAGTGCACGCTCAAAAGATGTTAGGCTCAGCCAAGAATGCGTCTTAGAGCAATCAGTGCAAGACTTAAGCAAATAGGACGTCGGAGCTAGTCGAAAATGCATCTCGAGAGACCCAAATTTTAGGCACTTTATAAACTAGTGCATTTTTGACAAATAACAAGCCTACACTATGGGAGTTCAATTACAAACACTTTTTCAAAAAATGACACCCAAATCTGAACTATCGTTTGCAAGATATTAGAAGTTCAATTTTCCCGTAAACTAGTGTGTTTGCAAAAAAAGCACTAAAACATTAAAAAAATGCCTATTTTGAGAGAGAAAGTGGCCTTCAAACCACTCGTTGGATTCATCACAGAACGAGGAATCCAAAGAAGGTTTGTGTGAGGGGGAATTGGCCTCCTGCCAACCCGAGCCTCACCCTTCATCTTCGTAGGTTAAAGATACAAGTTTTTTTAAAAAACCTCTAAATTGCTCTTTTTTAAAAATGTTTTCAACTTACTTGTTTTTCAGCATACTAAATGACACTGTAAAGTGAATAAAGGCAAAAAACATTTAAAAAAACAATTACCAATGCCCAGTTCAAGTTGCCACATGGGACGCCAAGCAAGGAAAGGGTGCCATTTTTAAAAAAAATGCTGGCAGAATTCTCTTACCAAGAAAAAGGGCACAGTTCTGATTTGTTGGGAAAGAAAAGGTTATAGAGTTTGTAGACTTCAACGCACAGCAGGTTTGGGTAGAAAAAGACCCAAAAAATGTGCCATTTTCAGAAAAAAATAGCCCTGACTTTGCTAGACACTAGACGTCATACGGCCTGATGGCGTGGCTATTGCTGAAGGCATTGTTGGAAGGATTGCTGCATGGAGTTGCTAAAGGCATTGTTGCTGATGTTGATCCTCCCTCTGCTCCCTGCACTCAACAATGGCGCCCAAGCTGAAGTAGAATAAGGTGCATAAAAGTGCAGTCAAACAGGCCGTTGCTGCCAAGCCAACTGCTGAACCAGCCACTGCAAAGAAGGTTGGTGAAAGGCTTGCAAGGACGCTGTCGTTGCAAAGTCAGCACCTGAGTTGTTACTGCCCTATAAAGACTGAAGAGAAGACAACCAAGACACCCAAAGGCCAAGGATCCCAAGGAAAAGATGCAAGAAAGGATATTGAAAGATTTTTTATTTTGATTTTATATCAGATGTAGAAATAAAAAAATAAAGAGAACTCCACTCATCTTGATTTCAAAATAAACTAAAAGCATAACCAGACACACGATTACCGAGTTTGCTCTGATACCATATCAGAGTTGTTGCCAGAATCTGGATAATACGAATGCAATGGAGACGTGATCACACGAGATGAAGCAAGTGCACACCACATAAATGCTAAAGCAATTTGAAATTATACAAGAAGCTAAATTGCACAAGACAAAATGGAGAAAACTATAATCTAATTAACATGAGATGGTCAAAAGTGAAGAATACATATAGGAGAGCACATAAGTAACTCCTCCACAAAAGGTGGCCAAGGCACCCCAAGAATAGACTGTAACTCCTCCATGAAAGGTGGTGACAAGGTGTTAAGAATAGAGAAGTAACTCCCATCAAGGGAGTTACTTATGTCATTCTTATGACACATCTATGATACACATCTCCACATAAGCTAGCCTATCCCACAAATGTAGGAAAACTCCATGTAAGCACAAGAAATACAATTTCCCTAATTAAAAAATAGGGAAAAATAAAAACCTACACTAATAGGTACCAATAATGAAGCTGAAGCGCAAGCACTAGTGACAGGTGTAAATTTGGCAATAAATTGTGGAATATCCCTTTTAGAAATTGAGGGAGATTCATAGGTGATTCTACTAGCATTATCTAGTATAAAAGCTAAGTCTTGGAAGATCACAAACATTTTGGATGTACTTTGGTCTAAATTGGATGAATTTAAAAGCTGAGAATGTAACCATTACTTCAAAGAAAGTAATAAAGTGGTCAAATTTTTGGCTAATGTTTCTATTGATCAGCGTGAGGAGGAAAGGATGGTTAATGTTAGCAAGTGTTGGGAGGATTGTTAGTTTTTTTATTAGATTGATTTTTAATTGAGAAATATCAACATTATATTTCTTTTTTAAAAGCAATTTTAACGTTGAAATTGTGGTTTATTTTGGTTTTTGTTAAGAAAAAACAATATTATATTGTTTTTTTAAAAGCAATTTTAATATTGATGATGTGGAATTTTTCTTTAAATTGTTTTTTTAAAATAAATTAATGGTGTCTCCATATTTATTAATATAGAGCTCTTTATGATTTGAAATCTTTTCTGAGACATTTCATAATCATTACCAAGGGCTTAGTTGGTAGGGAAATCATTCTTTGGATTTTCTCAAGTGTGAAGGTCAATGTCATTTGAAGTTGGTGGAATGATTTTTTAGCGGTGTGGTGATGGGGAGCATTCATGGTTTGGTTAGGTTGCTTCTTTCCATAATGCCATCTATTTTCTCACATTTAGGTTAGTTATGGCTTGCAATGTTTTTGGAGTGGCATATTGGTAGAACGGTTAATGGGCCTCTTGGTTTGGCTGTGATCAAGTGTGGGGTTTGACAAGGATGGATAAATTTAGTCTAAAATCGATCGGTTGACCTTTGGATTTAGATAAATCTAAAAGTCGTGAGATGGGATTTGCTGAAACTATTTCTAAAATGTGTTTATCGAATGTTTTATGGAATCTATCTCCTAAAGTGGTAGTAGATATTAATTTGGTGTTGGGCATGGATTTTATAGTGCAGAGCCATTGAGTCAGAGTCAATTCAAATTTGGCCTCTCTGTTTGCTTCTAATATTTGCCTGGTTATGATGGATTAAGCTCAAGTGCAGGCAATGGTGGAATTCTTCATCTGGATGGAATATAGGATTGAGTTGGTAGAGGCTTTGGCATCTTTATCACTTGGGCCATTTCCTCTCTTACCATTTTTAGAGAGACGTTTTAGAGTTTATCATATTGGAAATGTTTTGAGAACTTGAGTTTTGATTCCTAACTTTGGTGGATTTTGTTAAGGCTGTGGAAGCAACTAGTAGAGTGCAGTTGAAGTTTGAAGAATTATAGGGAGTCAATATGCCTTTTGTAGAAGATCTTCTGAAACCCATTCCCATCTTAGTAGAGTAGAGGGTGACAAGGCATGATAAATAAAGGGTCAACACAATTAAAATATTAGGTAAAGGTATGGTGAGAGGCTTCTTTAAGATACCACCCTGGTGAAAAGGCAA
The DNA here is from genome assembly GCA_037957365.1 of Torreya grandis. NCBI lineage: Eukaryota > Viridiplantae > Streptophyta > Pinopsida > Cupressales > Taxaceae > Torreya > Torreya grandis. Next base: position 3,451,058 of record JARHVA010001303.1, read on the forward strand.
GCAACAGGTGCAATGGGAGGCCGTTGGTAAAGTGAAAAAAAGATTGGTTTTTTCAACCTTTGAGAATTTGATAGGAGTTCAGAACGGTAGCAAGTTGGTGGCTTTAGATTGCTTGAAGGAAAGCGAGCATCAGGGGGCCTTGGGTACAATAGTAGGCAGTTCAAACAAGGAGCTAGAGAAGAAGACAATCTAAACAAATCAGGGGAAGCTTGTTGAATTGGTAAATCTGGAATAATTGGTTAGTCTATTGGTAGTTGGTTGTTAATAGTTGTCATGGTTTGGTAGTATTAGTAAAGTGTTTATATCTAAGGATGTTTTGGTGGTTATAAGTACTGTTTGAATGGTCATTTGCCTCTACATGGTAGGATGTTGAGACAAAATTTATTTCTTTTTATTGAATCTTTTTTGACAAAGGAACTGGGACCCTTAAAATTCCCAAGTATCAAACAAAATAATAATAATAATTATAATAATAATAATAATAATAATAATAATAATAATAATAATAATAATAATAATAATAATAATAATAATAATAATAATAATAAGATTTCTGGTGGAGGTGATGTAGTAAAGGAGGTGGTGTTTTACTTCATACAATGCAACAATGAGTCATATGGGGAGGAGATGTCACGTTTGATGGTGAGCTTGATTAATGATGAAGTGGTGGGGAAGGGGAAGGTTGTACAAAACATGAAATAGGTGAAATATTTCAAAGTGCATTGGGTGGTGTTGATGAGGGACAATGATAGGGTAATTTAGATGATGGACTAGAAGAATATTGAACAAAGACACGTGCAAAGTTTAATGACACTTCAGATATGTTTATTTTAACTATATATAAACAAATTATATGACTTTAGAACCAATTAGATGAAAAATAGAAGGCTTCTTCAATGAAAGATGTTTCCTATATAATTTAATCAATTGATACAAGATGCCATATGCAAATAGATATGAATACAAATATGTCTAAGTTTTTTCCATCATCTTTCTTAGTAACATTCACATAAGTCTTTGTATATGTAAAGTGGTGCTCATTTCTCTTTATTTGGTGAATGGGGGAGAGGCAAAATTGCCATCGAGGTCACAAACACTGCAAATTTTGAATAGTTTATCGGACCTCGGTTCGAATCCTCCTAGTGTTTACATACTCTCCAAATGCTATGGCAGTCCAATGTTTTAACTAAAATATTACACACACACACACACACACACACACAGTCTCTCTCTCTCTCTCTTTCTCTCTCCAAATGTTATGATAGTCCAATGTATTAACTAAAATATTATATTATATATCATAATATATATACACATAATTATATAATTAATAAATATATTATATATAATAAAATAATTGTATGTGTTTATCTATGTATGTATATGTGTGTGGTACTCTGATGCATTAATTAAAGTATCATATTATATATTTATAATTTATTATGATTATATATATTTATAATATATAATAATGTAATAATAATATAAATATTAATATATATTAATATTATTATGTACTATATTATATAATATTATAATATATAATTAATAAATACGTTATATATAAAATAATAATTATATATGTGGGGGTCGGGGTGGGGGTGGGGGTGGGGCTAGTGGCGCGGGGGCGACGGTTAACATTATATTAAGTGGATGCCCTGATGATTCCATCTATATCTTCACATCGACATGTGCCTCTCATTATTATTTATGAGTGTCTATTCAAGCCGAACACCAACTATATTTGATGTTATTGTCGTCAACAAACCAATGATTGATCAAGGAACATTTGTAGCTCTTGTACTTAATTTTCTCTATCATTTATGTTTTTTTTATTATGATTTTTTAAATATAAAATCTTAAGTTCTAAAATTTCATTTTAGGTTTTTACAAAATAGTTGGGAGATACATCCCTAGATCTGCCAAAGGCCATGTTGGTGATTCAAATTTTGTGTCAATGTGGATTGAGAAGAATCTCGGTACCTAATCAAAGTTTGGATAACATACTTGATAGAAGATATGGTTCATAAAGATTCAACCATGACTCATTTGTTTGTAACCAAAATCTCCATTAACTTTATAGGTTTGTTGGTTCACGTTCAATTCTTGTATACAGCCAAGTTTAAACATCAAAATTAAAATAAAGTTAAATATTCTTAAAGGATGGGAATTTTATCTTTTGACTTGGATCTAAAATTATTTATGAGTAAAATAATTAAAGTTGATTGGCAATCAGTGAGTGTTTTCCAGTTAGAGGTCAAGGATTTGAAACCTACGCCCTTATGGTCTCTCTCACTTTGATTATAATTTGTTGAGAAGAGTGTAGGTTATAGTGGATGCTAACCTAAATTAGAAACCTAGTTGTGGTGAGATCCAACATATGAAGTATAAAGGTGGCTTGATAGTTACCGGAGTAGAACTTTAGACATGGGTGGAGATAATGAAAGATTGTAACTTATTCCCCTATATATGTATATATATATAAAATTAAAGTTGATAACTTCTATGTGATTTTCCACTCCTTCAAATGATTGCACTTTGCATTTTTTTCAAAAATGGAAGATTATGTAGCTTTTTTCTTTTTATTGCCATTCATAACAATTTCTACTATACTAGGTAGAGATTTAATTTTCCTTTGCAAAGGAAGGTTGGGTTCGACAAAAATGATGAAAAGATAGAAGTCATAGGTTCAATCCCAACCAAATTATCATTACTCCTACTCATTATTGTAAAATGCTTATGTTGGTGCAACACATATTGTCTTGATGCAAGGCAGTGCTACTAATCCCTAGCTAAGCTCACATTCAAGTCAATTGTTGTTTCAAAGCTGATATGAGTCATGCAGATGGGAAAATATAAGCCCTAGGTCATATCAACTGGGAAAGTAGAATCAGGCATTGTGAGTTCAGATTTCCATAAATGCTTACTTCAACGTTGTATTTAACGTGATCAAGGAATGCCTAAAACACTATACATGTGTCAGTATGAGAACAATCAACAAAACTTGTAAAAAATAAGTAGTATTTGTAACTATCCTACATAAGACAAGGATCATCTGAAATGTGAGACGAATATATTGCATGAGACAATTTTATTACAAATTATTACGTGAGACAATTTGATTACAAATCAGGGAGTACCCACAATGATCTTACACATGAGAGGCATCATATAGAATGTGAGACGAATATACCATGCGAGAGGAATCTATGATAAGGGCACATTGATGAAAACATCTTTGACATAAAAACACCAAAATTCATCCCATGTTGACAAGACATAGATGTTAATTAGAGAAGTAGAAACCCTCAAGTTAGGTAAGGAGAGGGATGTGAGCCGTGACTTACATGAAGGGATCTCTTTCATCGGTGAGTTATAGTTTTTTTACCTACCAATGGATGATATGCTTTTGTTTGAAATCACATTAATGGATGGATGGGCATTTGTTCTCTCCTTACTAAATATTAGTTGTTTTGATGACAATTAGATAATACGATTATCGTGCCTATAAAAAAAAGTTTGAAAAAAATAAAACAAATATCATTCATGAAAAAAAAAATGTGTATTTTAGTCATTAAAATTTTTATAATAAAACACAACAAAATTTTATTTTTAAATAAAATAATACTTTATAAGTACAATATTATTTTAAAAAGATTATAATAAATCAAAAATTTATAATTATGTTACAAACACTTTAATATAATATTGTAAAATTTTGATGTAAATTTATATTTTTAAATTAATTGATTAGATTTATCGACTCCATCTTATCATTTCTTATTATTTTTATATTTATAATTATCATTTCTTATTATTTTTATATTTATAAACTTCTTTTTTTAAATTTATTAATATTCACATAATCAAACCCAATAAATAAAATATATGAACCATAATGTTATTTATATTTTTAATATTATAAACTTTTTAAAAAACTTTTTTCCTTTCATACGATAGGACCTTCCCCATCCATTAAGACCCAAATAAGGCCATGTCCCATTAACTCATACAGTATTCCTTGAGATAGGTAGACAACGATATTTAATATATTCCATTTCCTATTATTAAATTCCCTAGCCGACCCGCCTCTCAAGTGTTAATCACCTCATCCGTCTGCTCCAGCTTTCCTCATCAATTGGTTGTACCCATCGAATGGGAATAAATATGTTTGTTTTATGCAACAAAATAAGACAAGTGGGATTCTCCAAAGTTGAGTGAATTTAAATTTCCAAAAGCCAAGTTACTATACATTGAACAATTTTATTGATAAAAACAAGCAAAATAAAAGCAATTCAGTAGAGTTTATATATATTTGCACTACATAAATTGTCCATTGGGTTAGGTAGAAAACGAAATTTGGTATCTACCACATCGTATTATTGAATTGGCTAGGCCCCCACAATCATTTTCAAATACAAGTTCCATTCATATTTAAATTTGTTGCCCCCTTATCTCACTCATCTTTAAATACGAGCTAAATTCAAATTTGAATTGACTAGGTTCCAACTTCCTCCACAATGACCACCTCTTTAGTATTATTTTTCTTTATTCATTTGCTCGAACTTTCCTCATTAATCTCTAAGATAAGAATAAGATTTAATATCGATCGAATGGAAACAAATATATATATGTTATGCAACAAAAAGAAATAATAAGATTATATATATCTAGTTTGTTTGTTTGTTTTTAAAAAAATAAATAAAGGTAAACATTTTTTTTATCAAAATTATGAATCAAAAAAATATTTTTGATTAGAATTATGAATTATAAGAAATAGCTTTTAGAAAAATCGGAACTATTAATTAGTTTTGGGGCACAATGAGGGACCCAGTCCCTTCAAAACTTTAAAAATGGTTATTAATCTACAACAATCTCATGGCATACACTGCATTCTTATAACGAACTCACAACAAACAAAGAGTCCATTGTCAATGATATACAGGGATGTGTAAAGAAAAAAACTCCACAAACTAACAAAAGGTGAGTAATGAGTCCCTGAAAGAGTCATATTATCAATAAAAAAATTATGCTACCTATTATAAAATTATGTCACATATGTTCTTTTACATCACATAAGTACTTACATAATTTGGCTTTTCAAAAATTCATTCATGTACTTTCTTTATGAAAAGTTTTAAGTAGGTCTAAGATTTAATGCTCGTTCAACCCATTTTTCACACGTTTTATCTTAATTAAAAAGATACACTGTTAATCACGCTCTGCATTAACATATAAAAGACGTTAGTTTAGTGAAAAAAATATACATTCTAATTAAATATAACAAGAATTGTTTCATCATCATCATCATCATCATTGTTTTTATTTTTATTTGATTTGTGAGTAACAAAATCAAATTTATTATTAATTGTTCTACAAAACCATTCTATATTACCACATAAAATTGATAAAATTTTATGCTTATATTTAATTAATTATATTTATACTTCATGAGATGGAATGGCAACTCCCCCCTCCTTTCCCCATGCCCAAAAAAATAAGTGAAGGTGTCAAATTTTCAATAATGGTAAGGTTGGTCAACGCATTTTATCATGAAGTGAGCACTCGATCAACTCGCATTGTCTTTTAACATAAAGGATATTGACGTTTGAGCCAAGTTTTTAATATGAATAAATGACCATTTGAATTTATGGTAAACTAAAAACTAAGTTAAATTAATTAAAAAAATGAAAAATTTAAAAAAATTAGTTAATTTAGGGAATCTTTAAAAAAAGATAATTTAAAAAATGACAAATTTTTAAAAATTAGTTAATTTAGGGAATCTTTTAAAAAAAGTAATTAAAGAAAATTTTAAGGAATTAAATAAATTAGTTTAACTTACCAAAAATTTATAAAATTAAATTAAATTATCAAATTTATTATAACTTTAATAAATTTAGGAAAAATATATCAACTTAAAAAAAATTTGGTTAATTTTAAATTTAGAAAAATTAAGATAATTTTGAGAAAATTAATATGAATTAAAAAATTCAACTAAAATTAAGTTAAATTCGAAAAAAAATCAAGTAAAATAAAAAAATTAGAGAAAATTAATATATATCTGAACAAAAATAATAAGATTTTAATCTATTTAAAATTATATGTATATTTTAAATTTATTTTTTATTGAATAAAATTATAATATATTTTTTAAATTTTTCTTTTACTATAATTCTTATTTTAAAGTAATAAAATATTAAAAAATGGTCCCCCACCCCGGAATGCAAAAAAATATTAATTGTTCTAGTGAAGAACGCTTTTGAAGACTACATTGATGTCTTCCATGCCTTAAAAAATGTGAAGTTTGGGTTGTAAAGGAAATTAGGAGCACATGATAAACTAATAGATGAGGGTAACTTTTTCATTTTTTTTATTTTTTTGAATAATTATGTAATTTTTTATTATATTATGTTTTGTATTTTTATTTTTTTTCATAATATATGTTGGATATAATTATGTGTAGGTTGTTTTACTATGAGAGGGGGATAATGTATATAAATATTTGAAAAAGATTTTTCCATTATAATATAGAATTATTGGGAGGTAAATTTTGTTTTGTGATTTAGTCCTTTTTTAAAATGTTGTATAGTTTAGAATTATAAGTCTTAATTTTTTGAATGTTGTGCTGATCAAGTTTGTAATTTTTAATTATTTGTAAGTCCTCTTATTAAAAAGCTCATCTTTAGAGGTGGCTTATTAAAATTTGGGAAAGTCTTGAACTTCTAAGTTAATTAAAATAAAATAACAAGATGCTAAAAAAGATGCCCTTAGCCTATAACACGTATTAGAATATGTGTGGTCAGCATGTGGCTATTATAACTTTTAATTAAACTATATGATCATTTATTTAGCTCCATATTAGTAGTATGGTCAACCTAAGATGTTTCCATAACATAAGTAGGGTATTTATAGGAGGTAGTGGTTAGTATTTGATCATCATATGGTGAATTTTGATATTATTTTAAGGTTTTGGAGGTGGTCCCCTCGAAGTGCCTCATAATTTTTTCATAGATTCTACTACATGTTAGTAATATTATGATATATTGTTGTGATTCTACTTCATTGATGCATTAATTTCATAACAAGTGATATCATAGTTTCGATATGGGCAAAATTGTAGTTGAAACCCTAATTTTGAAGAATCTCCTATATCTTGTAAGTCTTTGCGAATTTTAATGTAATTTTTTTAAAAAAGTGAGAATTATTCAAGCAAGCTACAATAAAAGAACTAGGTTTTTATGGTCATTTAAAGTGATTTATTACAATTTTAGTGTGTTTTCCTAAATTCACTCTATAGGCCACAATTTTATGATTTTTTGCTTTCTTTACATATTTGGAAAGGTCTCAAAAAATTAGTAGGGGTTTATTTTTTAAATTTTGTATTTGAGGTCAACCTAAGTCCAAAATTGTTTGGCCAAAGTTTGATCAAAGGTGAAAATCAATATTGGATACTAAAGCCTTTGTATGGCAAGACTACACGTTAGAGGCTAAGGGGAGGGTTTTGAAACTCTGGAAAAAACACTTAACAAAGAGATAATGTTGTCAAAAATAGGAATTAGTGGATCCAATATACCAAGGTTTTATTTAATAGATCACAAAGTGAGCCATCTTAAGTACAGTGTGCAAAACATATAATCCGGTATGGCGAGTAAAGGAGATGTGGAAAAAATAAATAATCGATTGGATGAGCTTGGGAAATAATGCATTAGACTAGTTAACATTCCAACAAATCTTCTAAATTAGTTACAATTCACTAATACTCAAACCATTCAATGTGGATCTTTGATTCAACCCAATCCAAACCATAATATAACTCAACCTTTGGCTTCAACTAGTTCCCATTTGGGGTTGTGAAACATGATGCGAAAATTGAAAATGAATAATGTTAATGGAAAGGCTCCAGTCACCTGGATCAGCCAAGTGGACATATTATTTGATGTACATTAGATCATGTGTGGATAAAATGTGCAATGGCATCTTTATACTTAGAAATTGAGAATTTCATTTGGTATTGATGGATTTATGCTCAAAATAAGAAGAAGCATCTCAATGTCAATTGATCAATTTTTAATGATGATTTATAGTTCCACTATCGTAATAGTGTAATGGAGAATTATTTCTGTGAGTTAGCAAAGTTGTACCAAATAGGATCTATCATGGATTATATTCAATAGTTCCAAAATATACCCTTTCAAGTGGAGATAATCATAGATGGAATTTTAAACAACTTATTTCTTGGTGGGCTCAAGGATCACATCCAACATAAAGTTCCCATGTTTAATCTGAGTTCTTTCTCTGAGGCTATTGGCATGGCATGCATATCAAAGGGAAGGGAACTAGTCACTAAAAGACAACCATTCACAAGTATAAGATATAAGAGCACTCCAACATAGCCATTCCTTCAGTGTACTAGATTGACTCCTTTTAAGAGAAGAGTTAAAAGGGGGTTTTAATTAATGTATCAATTACAATCGAGGACAGAGGTATGCAAAAAATAAAATTTTCAAAATTGAAGATGCCAAAAGAAGAGGATGAATAAGTATCATGGGAAGCTGAATATGATCGAAGAGAAGAATCATAAGAAACCCATCCAACTATTTTTTGCCATAAACTTTTTGGAATTGGCACTACATAAACCCTTAGGTTAGTGGGTTTTTTGAAAAAATAGAAGGTGACAATATTGATTGACTTGAGAATTACTTATAAATTCATCAATAATAAATTATCCATGTGCTTGAATTATTTTGTCTATCCAGCTCCAGAGTTTCAAGTCATGGTTGTAGATGGAGGCATAGTCAATTATTTTAGGCAATGCCATGGTATTAAAATTTTCATCGGATAATATCTACTAGATACCCTATGTTTTTCATTCCTATAGGTGGGGCAAACACCTTGGGAATGACTAAGATTAAATTCAAAGAGTTATTCATGTGTTTTAATTTTGAGGGAAATACATTTAAACTATGTGGTTTACGTGCAAAATCCCCACAATTGGTGAGTTCTCATTAGATGCAAAAGATTATAAAATAGGAAGTGGATGGGTTTGTGGCTCAACTGTTTTCACCAAAGGCACAACCACCAAAGAGTCTACATTGCCAGATCTAAAGGCTATTATGAAAGAGCATTTATTAGTTTTTAGTGATATTCCAAAATTACTTCATCCCAAAATGGATCATGATCATGCCATTCAACTAGTGCCAAGGTGTCAACTACCAAACAACAAGCTTTAGAGGTACCCATATGTCCAAAAGAATGAGATCAAGAAGATGGCAGAGGAGATGTTAGAATCATGTATTATCCATCATAGTTAGAGCACTTATTCCTTGTCAGTGATGAGGGTGCATAATAAGGATGACACCTAGCGCATGTGTTTGGACTACAAGGAACTCAAAAAATAAACCATCAAAGATAAGTTCTTGATTCTTGTAATTAGTGATTTGCTAGATGAATTACATGGTGTTATTTATTTTACAAAACTTGATCTTTGTTTTGGGTATCATCAAATTTGAATTAGAGATTAGGGTATTCATAAGACAAATTTTAGAATCCACGAGGGCCATTATAAATTTTTTGTGATGCCTTTTTGTCTCCCTAATGCACCATCTACATTTTAGAGTTTGATGAAATTTATGTTTTTTGCCATTTCTATAAGAATTTTTATTGATATTATTTAATGATATTTTACTATATAGAAAAACATAGGAGGAACACTTCCATCACATGAATCAAAATTTGGATATTGTTAAACAAAACCATCTTTATTTCAAGCCTTCCAAATACATTTTTGGATTTAAGAAGTTCAAGTATTTGGGTCACTTTTTTACACATGAGAGTGTCAAGGTGGATCAACACAAGATGAAGGCTATGGTAGAATGGAAAGTTCCTACAATCTCAAAACCTTTGAGGATTCCTGGGGATCACAAGTTATTACCATTATTTTGTAAAAATTTATAGCAACATATCATCACTACTCATAACCCTATTGAGGAATGAATCCTTACATTGGAATGAAAAACCACCTGGACATTTAAGAAGTTAAAGGAGGCCATGTGCACCACCCTAGTTTTAACTACGCCAAATTTATCCAAAACCTTCATTATGGAATGTGATGCTTCAAGGTATGATATGGGAGTGGTACTCATGCAAGAAGGATGACCCATTGAATTTGAGAGTCACAAACTCAAAGGTAATAATTTGCTAAAGCCTATTAATGAGAAGGAAATGATGACCATATTTAATATAGCAAAACAATGAAGACCATATCCGATGGGAAGAGAATTTAAAGTGAAGACAAATCATGATAGTATAAAAAAATCATGAAACAGAAGTTTTTATTAGAATAAAATAAAAAGTGGGTCACTAAGATTTTGGGATATAAGTTTGAGATTGTATATAAGAAAATAAACAACAATGACACGACTTATGCAAATTTTCAGAAGGATGAGTTCACAAAGGCAATGTTATGCACCATGTCCATATTACAAGCCAAATAGGTGGATGAAGCAAGATCAAAGCAAGATAATCATACCATTATAGATGATATTATTCAAAATATCTAACAATATCTGAGTGTGTATGATAAATTTATGTGGTAAGGGGATGCTCTTTGGTACAAAAATAGGTTGTACCTATATGAAAATTTAACCCTTAAGCATAAAGTATTTATGGAGCTTCATGCTTATACATTAGGTGGGTACTCAAGCTATTAAAAAATTATCATAAAGTCAAGCAACATTTATTTTGGAAAGGGATAAAAGGGGAAGTCCAAAAACTTATGGCATAATGTATGGTGTGTCAGAAAAACAAAGGGGAAACAATCAAGAATCCAATTTTATTGAAACCTATATTTATTCCTAGCCAAAGTTTACTTTATATACCCCAATAACATTTTAAATATAATTAAGTTATTAAATTGGTACAAATTATGAATTCCTTCTATGATTTGGTGATATCAATTCACCTACCACCACATTTTTACACCTTTGACTCCCCTATTTGATTTGTTTGGACATCATGTCTAACATTTATTGGGGGCATGTAATTTATTAAAAATTTATCGATTACACTCTATCTTTATCCTTAATTATAACTTATTATTTATTTATTTATTATTTATATCATGGACATGCCATTATTATACTTAGACTGACTATACATTTATTGTTTTAAGTTTGGTTTCCTTGTATTTAAAATATGATAAAATTATTTTGGAGTCAATTGTGTAAAATATTGTTATATGATGTCATGGACTTTAATATTAGATCCATCTTTATGGAAGAAAATATTGAAGCCAACTCTTCCAAAAAAAAATCAACTTGATCTTTCATCCCTTTCTTATATCACATATTTCTATTTATGGAGCTATAATTTCTTTTTCTTCCCCAAGCATTAGATTCATGCTTTTCTTCCTTAAAGATGGATCTAGTAGTGAATCCAAAACATTGCATAAAAATATTTTTACACAATTGACTCTAGAAGAATTCTACCATATACATATCTCATCATGGGGGTATGATTTTCCTATATTATTCATATGAATTATTTATTACACCTTGTCCTTAAAGGGGCACATTTCATGTTATTACCTTTCCATAAATTACAAGTTGCGTATGTTTAGGACAAGACCTTTCATGCAGTTATATCGATCATCATGGGAATCCTATATTTGTGCATTAGTGTTTACACCTTAATCATTAGGGGTATAATACTATACCCATGTGATTATCAATCGTACATCATTGTATGTTATCTATATTGGAGGATCTTTCTATAGTGGGGCATATCATTTGTTCCTTATTTTCACACTTTTTCTTACATTTATTCTATATCATCATATTAGTTTTAGATTACATGGTGTTGTGCTTTCATGATCATATATTTCATGATTATATATCAAACTATGTTGTACATTAGCTTTCATGATTATCATAACCTTTTCTTTTTTATATGTTACACATGGTTCATATGATCCTTTTCTCTTGAGATGAGCCATATGTAGGTGTATTTCTCACCTAAAAATTGGGGCACATAATCATCTTATTCTATTATTTGGTAACATGATTTTAAAAGGTTAAAAATACATCAATAGGTTGTAACTATATGTTAAGAAGTTACAAAGAGCTTCCACATGTTTGCTTATTTGACCAAGAAGTAGACTTTGTCACTTGATAGGGTCAGTAAGATCCATTTTTTAAAGGTTTTACCACATTGTAGGGTTATATTGGACTCATTATAGTATCATGTTTTTCAAATATGGAAAAATGGTTTGCATTTCATGAGGTATATTTGTTCCTTCTTTCATTTTCAAATTTCAAAATTATTTCATTAGTTTTTTATCGATTTGTCTATATATTGATCTACATGAAAACATTCAATTTTAATTACAGGTTCATTTGAGATGTTGACATAGGAGAATCCATGCACCCTTAGTGATAGTCAAGACATTCATGCATATATTGAGGAGATAGGGTTTTTATATTTTACAAATTGTTGGATTTGAAAAATTATGATAAAAGGTAATCTCTCTCCTCCTTTTGACTTTCAAATCACTTTAATATATGAAATTACATCAAGAATAACATACAAGTAGTGATGCAATCATAGTAAAAGTAATATTCACCCTTGTTTGATTCACTTTAATGTATCACACACACACACACACACACAGACATGAAAGTGGGGCATTATGTAGACACCTAATTTTGGTACAAGTCTTGAAATTGAAATGTCATTATCATGTTTTTGTGTGTATGAATAATTGGTTTAGATTAAGCTCATATTGGTACTTTTTCTTTTGTTTTTTATCTCTATTAATATTTGTGTGTTTATGTGATCTTATTATTCTTCTAGTTTTCTCTTTTATTTGTGTTTTATGTGTCTTGTCATCCCTACGATTCTTCCTATGATAAGAGATTTTTTTGGGGCTAGTGTCAAAATAATTCCAATACTAGTCTGACCTATATCACAATGTTTTGATATTAGTTAATGTGTTTTTTGTGTGACTTTTACCCTTGTGTCTAAGTCATCATTTTTTAACCTCTAGTTTTTCAACTTATATATCTTTTATCCATGTCATAGTGCACACCAATATGTCCCTAATTTAAATTCAAGAATTATATATATAAAAATTTACCCTAAGGCATTTGTTCACATGCATCATATTGTAATTATAATTAAGACATATAGATATCACATCTATTGATTATATTTTTCAACATACTTACACCAAAATAATAACTTGTCCTAGTTGCATCACACATCTTACATCATAAGGATAAGTGATAAATTATCATATACATAGATTTGATTCTTGACATGCATGAGTGTTGTGTGTCAACCTATTACAAAGTATGGGGTTGACTGAGGTAGGGCCCTAAAAACAAAACCCAAAATTTTATGTCCTTTATAGGTCTTATTAGCATGGATTAGGGCTTAGGAAAATGAGAAATAACTCAAAATTTTCACACATCCATGTAAAAATATGAAAGAGTTTTTGACAGGTAATGACTAATGAAGAGATTTACAAAGTTTCATATTGTAAAAATATGTGCAATAGTTATGAAAATAAACCAACCACTTTTAGGGTAAACTATCACTATTGAGACATTCTGATATTGGTCTATCACTATTAGGGGATTCTAATTCTAGTCACCTAAAAAAAATTCAATGATATTTCTAGGTCTTTTTTTGCACTGTATTACACCTTATTTTTTATTATTTACAATGAGTGTTAAGATATAAATGAGTCTAAAACTACATATGCACTTATAAAACTCATTTTTAATTATTGATTGATCTATGTGCTTTCATTCTATACCCCATTAACATTAAGGTAGGTCTTTATTTAGATGATGTTATGCATCAATGAAGATTATATCTACCTTGTAGGGTGCAAAATGAGGATTACCCCTCAATAGATTAGTAAGGTAATCAGGTTAGTCTATTTCAGAATTAATGTCAATGTGGATCTAAATGATCAAGAGGCGATTTAATAGATGGTGATGGCACTGACATACAATAAAGAAGGCCACACCATGTATATTACAAGTCTTATAGATCCCACCAATCGAGTAGCTACTCGATTGGCCATGACAAAGATAGGGGGTGTAGATAGGTGGATATGGCCCACCTCTATGTTGCAATCCAAATGGCCAAGGGGACCAAGTACAATTATTCCCAATTCTTTGTGGAGAAAATTGAAGAAGTTGTTGTGAAGGCGCATCACCTACCCAACCATATGTTTGAATGGGGCATAATTTTTTATTCTATTTGTGGGTAAGTGTTAGGAATTGGGGGGCCAAAACTGGGTCTTAAGTGGACATGTTTTTCTTGAAAAACATGAAACCTTGACTTGTACCAATTATTTGAGATATCTACACTCATAATTTAAAGATGTCATAGGAAGATGAATTGTAGCATTTCAAGTCTAATTTCTAAACTACTATTTTTTTTTTGAAATGGTTAAGTATAAGTAGGTAAAACATCAGAAATTTGAATATGTGGTACTATTTTAAAAAAAAGTCACACTAGATAGTTGTTTATGCACCCCATCATTTTTTGAGTATTATTACCTTTTTATTTAAACCTCTTGGTAGAAAGGTAGGTAAGATCATCTAATTTGTAACCTATATTTTTTAAAAAATTAATTAATGAACATTATTTTTACTAATTTCACAAGTTAGTATACCCTAAAATATGATAAAAAATGTTTAATAAACCGTGTGCCCCTCAACTATCTCAAAAATATCAAAAATTAGATTTTTTTAATGTATATAGAATTTGGTGTAGTTTGCAACCATATGTTTTTTTCTTGATTTGGATCAACGAATCAAAAGATAAATAAATAGAGATGAACATGAATAATCATAACATATAGCACTACAAAAGACATACTTAGTCAATAAATATAAATAACAACCTTAAAGCAATAAAAATATTAAAAAATCATATATTTATAAAGAGGAGACTTAGTTGATGTTGTAGTAATATTTTTAAGGAAATTTTTTATAAAATGGATAGTGTCTAGCATGGGCAAAGTTGCATTTTGTTATTATTGGTAGAAAACATGCATTCAATTGTGTGTTGCAGGTCCATGCTTGAGGCTTGAGAAAATAAGCCATTCCTGAGACTTAAGGCATGTGTTGAAATGTCATGGTAAGTAACTGGGTACACAAAATTATCATGTACATGGAATTACCTCATACATGGAATTTATACTTAGGGATTAGGGATTAGGGTATGTATTAGGGTATAAATTTCAATAAAAAATGCAATAGGGCATAAATTAAATGTTGTTGTATTCGGGATAAAATGATTTGTTTAGAGTTTTAAGAGTTTATGATTTATGGTTTAGGATTTTGGGCTTAGATTTTAGGGATTAGGGCATATGATTTATGTTTTAGGGTACATAAGGCGTAATCACAAGGGCAATTAGGGCCAAATTTATCTCCTTTAACTTATTTGTGACTACAACATGTGATTTTGGACTCAATTGGCCCCTACATCACCATAGATTGAGTGAATTAGTCAATTGGGGCAATGAGTAATGGGATTTGGGCCAAATTGAGGCTTATGAAAATAATTAAAAATTATTGTAAAGGATGTTAATTGTGGCTAAATCATTTGGTTTAGGGTTTATGATTTATGTATTAGAGTTTCAGATATATATGAGATAGGTTTTAGGGTTTAGATTCCAATCGAGAAGGCAATTGAGGACTATTTGAGTTGTTTAAACATAGATTTGTGACCACAATGTGTTTTTGGGCATAGGGTTTATGTTTTAAGATATATTATGTCTAATAAAAAAGGAAATTGGGGCTAATTTAAGCTCCTTAAACCTATTTATGTCTATAGAATGTGATTTTGGGCTCTATTGGCCCCTATGTCACCATAGATTTAGTGAATTAGTCAATTGGGGTAATGAGTGATGCAATTTGGGCCAAATTGAGCCTTGTGAACCTAATTATTATTGTAAATGATGTTAATTACATGACTAAATCATTTAGTTTAGAGTTTATAATTTAGGTTTTATGGTTTAAAGATTAGAGTTTCATATATATGCAATATTCAGGGTTTACAATTTAGAGTCCAATCACAAAGGTAATTGAGGACAAGTTGAGTTGATTAAACTATTTGTGACCACAATGTGTTTTTGGGCATAGGGTTAATGCTTTAGGTGAATAAGGTCTAATAATAAAGGTAATTTAAGCTAATTTAAGCTCCTTGAACCTATGTGTGACTACAAAATGTGATTTTGGGCTCAATTGGCCCCCATGTCACCATAAATTGAGTAAATTAGTCAATTAGGGAAATGAGTGATGTAATTTGGGCCAAATTGAGCCCTGTGAACCTAATTGTTATTGTAAAGGATGTTAAGTACATGGCTAAATCATTTGGTTTAGGGTTTACAATTTAGGGTTTAGGGTTTAGGGATTAGAGTTTTAGGTATATGTGAGATAAGGTTTAGGGTTTAGAGTCTAATTGTAAAGGTATTTGAGGATAATTTGAGTTGATTAAACCTATTTATGACCACAACATATTTTTGGGCATAAGGTTAATGTTTTAGGGTGAATAACATCTAATCTTAAAGGCAATTGATACTGATTTAAGCTCCTTAAACCTATTTATGACTACAAAATGTGATTTTGGGCTCAATTGTCCCCTAGGTCACCACAAATTGAGTAAATAGTCAATTGGGGCAATGAGTGATGTGATTTGGGCAAAATTGAGCCTTATAAACCTAATTATTATGGTAAAGGATGTTAATTACACAGCTAAATTATTTGGTTTAGGGTTTAGGGTTTAGGTATTAGAGTTTTAGGTAAATATGAGATAAGATTTAGGGATTAGAGTCTAATCACAAATGTAATTGAGGATAATTTGAGTTGATTGAACTTATCTGTGACCACAATGTGTTTTTGGGCAGAGGGTTAATTTTTTAGAGTGAATAAGGTCTAATCATAAAGGTAATTCAGACCAATTTAAGCTCCTTAAACCTATTTGTGACTATACAATGTGATTTTGGGCTTAATTGGTCCCCAAGTCACCACAAATTCAGTAAATTAGTCAATTGGGGCAATAAGTGATGAAATTTGGGGGAAATTAATATATGTGATCCTAATTATTATTGTAAAGGTTGTTAATTACATAGTTAAATCATTTGGTTTAGGTTTTACAATTTAGGGTTAGGTAGTAGAGTCTCAAGTATATGTGAGATAGGTTTTAGTGTTTAGAGTCTAATTACAAAGGTAATTGAAGATAATTTGAGATGATTAAACCTATTTGTGACCATAATGTGTTTTTGGGCATAGGTTTAATGTTTTAGGGTGAATAAGGCCTAATCGCAAAGGTAATTAAGACTAATTTAAGCTCCTTGAACCTATTTATGACTATAGAATGTGATTTTGGGCTCGATTGGCCCCCAAGTCACCATAAATTTAGTAAATAAGTCAATTGGGGTAATGAGTAATGTGATCTGGGGAAAATTAATCCCTATGATAATAATTATTATTGTAAAAGATGTTAATTACATAGTTAAATCATTTGGTTTAGGGTTTACAATTTAGGATTTAGGGATTACAGTTTTAGATATATGTGAGATAGGTTTTAGGTTTTAGAGTCCAATCATGAAGGTAATTAAGGATAATTTGAGATGAATGAACCTATTTTTGACCATAACGTGTTTTTGGGCATAGGGTTAATGTTTTAGGGTGAATAAGGTCTAATCATAAAGGTAATTGAGACCAATTTAAGCTCTTTGAACCTATTTATGACTATAAAATGTGATTTTGGGCTATATTGGCCCCCAAGTCATCATAGATTGAGTAAATTAGTCAATTGGGGCAATGAGTGATGCGATTTAGGCAAAATTGAGCCATGTGAACCTAATTATTACTGTAAATGATGTTAATTATACAACTAAATCATTAGGGTTTAAGGTGTATATCTGGGTACATAAGGTATAGGGTAAACTAGGGCTTAGGGTTTAAAGTGCTTAAGGTTTAGGGCTTACAGTTTAAAATTTAGGGTATAAGATCCAATGGCAAAGGTAATTGAGTATAATTTGAGTTGCTTGAACCTATTTATGAGCACGTAATGTGTTTTTAGGTTTGATTTGCCCTCATGTCATCACATATTGAGCAAATTAGTCAATTGGGGCAATTAACGGTGTGATTTGGGCCAAATTGAGCCCTTTAAACCTAATTCTTAGCATAAAATGATGTTAATTGAGGCTCAAATGATTGGTTTAGATCTTGAACAATTTATGGTATAGGTTACATAAGATTTAGGGATTAGGGTTTAAGTTTTAGGATATAAGGTATAAGGCTTAGGGTATAGGGTGTAGGGCTTAAGTTTTAAGGTATAGGGTACAGGGTATAGGATATAGGTTATAGGGTATAGGGATTACGTCTTAGGATATAGTGTTTAGTGTTTAGGGCTTAGGGTATTTTCCATACACTAAATATCATGTACATGGTATTATTGTATATGCATTATTACCACATATGCGATTATTTCATTAATAATAAAAAGAAAAAAAATGCCAACAGTCATTTTTTTTACTTCAAGAGAATTTTTCCCTTCTCTGTTACATTTTGTATGCTGATGGTCTGATTGCAAATGATTAGAATGTTATTTGTATCCGTAAAATCATAAATCATTCTCTACTCGCATGGTTGATTAAAGAGTACATAGGACCATTTTTTATTATTTTAGAATAATTAGATTATTGTCCCCACTTAGTACTTCACATTGAAATAATGTATATTTTGGAATAATTAGATTGTTGTCCCCACCCTCAAAAGTTAAAAATTGTGTAATCATGGGTGATGGCTTTTGTAGTAGTAAGAAGAAGTCAAAGTGCAAAATGTTGAATGAATTAGAAGTGGTGAGATAAAAATGAAGGTAAAGAATGAAAAAACTTCATGTAGGTAAATCTACTATCCCTAATGAATTGATTATCATAAATAATGATGAAACAAACAATGATAATATACCAAATTATGAAAGTCTAATTGTCAATTCTGATAGTATACCCAATTATAATACAAGTCCACATTCAAATTTGACTAATTTTAATTTTGATTATTATGATGATAGTATACATGATGATGTGAATTTCATGGAAACACACATTTAATAAACTAATAATGATGAAACTAATATGGAAACACCTAATGGAGAAAGTTACAATGAAGAAAACAATATGGGAACATTGTTGAATGAAGAACCTACTAATGAAGAAAATAACATGAAAACACCAAATGAATCAAATATAACACTAAGAACACCTCTTAGGATTTACAGAAGAAAACCAATGTATTTAATTGAAATTGATGAATCCATTTTGAAAGCAATGCCTAAAAAAATGTTCAAGCACCATATGAGAAGAAACGTTGAAAGAATTTAGGATTGACACTTTCAAGATTTAAATGAAACTCAAAGATGCCAATTGTTTGCTACATTGATGAATGTAAAAAAGATGAGACATACAATGAACACCCTAGGACTAAGAGCATCTAATATTGATGGTGTAAACAAGGAAATTATTGAAAATTTTCATAATGCATATCATCAAGTAGTTGTGAAGAAACACACCAAAGATGGTAACATTACCTGACATGTTATTACAACTTATTTGGTAAGTGGTAAAGATAATAATGAGTGATTGATTAAAAAAATAAGCTGAGATTTGCACACAAATAGAAAAACATTAATTAAAGCAATTGGGAGATGTACAAGACTTGATGTTGATGGTAAAAATGACTTGTGGGTGTTCTTTGGTAGATTCCCACAGAAAGATAAGGTTATAGCCAATGTCCTAAAAGATTTAATTGTAGAATTTTAGAAATATAACACAAGGGTATCACCTAATATTAGAGATGTAGTTAAAATAACAGTTGGTTCTTGTAACCGTAAACCACATCCTAAACATTTTTTGGATATGACTCAAAGACCATTATACTCTAAATACATTGAAAAATATTCATAGATTTCTATTAGTCAAAGGTATTTTGAAATGGATAAACCCTTCTATGTGAAAATCAATCACACATGTACTACTTGTTGTAAGCAACATGTTAAATTTTCTATGCATTATGATATTTTTTATCATGTTCATTTTACTTTGTATAATAACAACATTTTGTAGGAGTATGGAGTAGAAGACCTACAAAAATCAGCAAGAGAATTCATTCCAATAGTTCTTTTTGAAATACTAGATGGTCAATTATTTTATAACAATTCATGTTTAGATGGAAGTTGCAACATTTGTGGTGGATTGCCAAAATTGAAAACATGTACCCATGAGGAGAGTACACATGGAATTGGACAAGAATTGGTTGGTTATAGTAAATATAAATATGTGGTATATCAAATGAAATATGGAAAGGAATATAAAAGGTGTGAGCTTGTTATAGAACAAAACACCTGTTTCTAAATTTATGGACAAATTTAGGGATGATATTTGTATATGAGTATGCAAGGCACACACACCAAGCTCAATGGATAGAAGAATAATTTAAGTTAAGTAACGACACATTCACAATTTGTACTATTTTTTTAGTAGTTGTCTTTATAAAGAATTACACATTGCAATCACAAAGAGAGGTTCAGTCACAATACTATAATTCAGTACATGTTTCATTTTTTTGCATATAACATTCACCTGATAGTACAAAGAATGATACAAAATATTAAGGGAGTACCACATTTATGTCAAAAATGATTGGACACATTCCTCATAGTATGTTTAAGGTTGTTTTTAGTTGTTTTATATAAAGTTGAGTGAAATGAGCATTACTTTCAATCAACATTATGTATGGTCAGATAAATGCACATCACAATTCAAGAATACATAGATGTTCTACTAGATGAGAAGGATGCATGTGAGTACTGGTGTACAACATATTTGGAGTTTCACTGAAGTAAGCCATGGAAAATGGGAGCATGATGGTGCAAGAGCATGTGTCAAAAGAGTTCTTGTAAGAGAGGAGTTGAAGTTTGAAGAAGTTGATTTGTTAGATGCAAAGAACATAGTTGAATGGTGTGATTAATAAATGGGCCACGGCGCTCAACAAAATTCAGCTACTCATAAATATTTTAGGCTCATGGATGATGAATAATTGGCAAGCTATCAAGATTATATGATAATAACAGGATTGAGAAAGTTACACTCATTTCATAGCTCAAATGCAGGTTCTTGGATGTTTCATACAAGGCACATGGCATGATTTTGTTCTACATGTAATTATTTTATTTGGAATGAGTGTGATTCACAAGAATTGGTGGAGGAATGGAGTTCTAGGCCTCTAGTTCTAATTTACACTTATCAGGTTCCACTAGCATTACAACTTATAGAGCTAACATCATCACATGACTTTGACCATGTGTCTAATCTAGTGAAACCAAGTACCATATTATATTTGACATGTGTTTCATATACTAAATTTGGTAAATATATCAACATATCATGTGAGCATGATGGTGCAAGAGCATGTGTCAAAAGAGTTCTTGTAAGAGAGGAGTTGAAGTTTGACGAAGTTGATTTGTTAGATGCAAAGAACATAGTTGAATGGTGTGATTAATAAATGGGTCATGGTGGTCAACAAAAGTCTACTACTCATAAATATTTTAGGCTCATGGATGATGAACAATTGGCAAGCTATCAAGATTATATGATAATAACAGGATTGAGCAAGTTACACTCATTTCATAGCTCAAATGCAGGTTCTTGGATGTTTCATACAAGGCACATGGCATGCTTTTGTTATACATGTAATTATTTTATTTGGAATGAGTGTGATTCACAAGAATTGGTGGATGAATGTAGTTCTAGGCCTCTAGTTCCAATTTACACTTACCAAGTTCCACTAGCATTACAACTTATAGAGCTAACATCATCACATGACTTTGACCATGTATCTAATCTAGTGAAACCAAGTACCATATTATATTTGACATGTGTTTCATATACTAAATTTGGTAAATATATCAACATATCATGTGAACATGATGGTGCAAGAGCATGTGTCAAAAGAGTTCTTATAAGAGAGGAGTTGAAGTTTGAAGAAGTTGATTTGTTAGATGCAAAGAACACAGTTGAATGGTGTGATTAATAAATGGGCCACAATGCTCAACAAAAGTCAACTACTCATAAATATTTTAGGCTCATGGATGATGAACAATTTTCAATCTATCAAGATTATATGATAATAATAGGATTGAGCAAGTTACACTCATTTCATAGCTCAAATGCAAGTTCTTGGATGTTTCATACAAGGCACATGGCATGCTTTTGTTCTACATGTAATTATTTTATTTGGTATGAGTGTGATTCACAATAATTGGTGGAGGAATGGAATTCTAGGCCTCTAGTTCCAATTTACACTTATCAAGTTCCACTAGCATTACAACTTATAGAGCTAACATCATCACATGACTTTGACCATGTGTCTAATCTAGTGAAACCAAGTACCATATTATATTTGACATGTGTTTCATATACTAAATTTGGTAAATATATCAACATATCATGTTATTAAATCATGTTTTGTTTTAAGATGTAGGGTATGATTATGCAATTATTGAAGATGAGGATAACAAGGAGGGGACAAACTACTACTTATGTCGGTGTATAGAGGAACAACAAAAATTAACTTCTATAGTCATAGATGGGGAAAACATTCACCATCCCATTAGGTTTATTTTAGTTACTAGAACTTGGATTCAACGCTATACTATGACAAATTCTAATGTATGGTTGTTTGAAAACTTCAAAGTACATAAGAAGATACTCCACTATTCCAATTTGGTTCTTGCAACAAATGTTCAACTACACAAATATAAAGGTAGGCCATTGAAAAGGACTCTATGGAAGTTTCGTGAATCAAACCATGAATCAATTATTGATACTATAAATAATAGAGCTGATCCTAATGGCTCCTTAGATTGAACCCCCAAAGTATTTTGAATTTTCAAATGCAAACGTATTTACTTTTATCAATTTTTATTTATTTCTTAGGTTTTACATATAAATTTTAATTTAAATAGATACTAACATATTTTTTTGTAGACCTTAGTGGTGCCAAATTATCTTCCACCTTCATTTTATTGGCACTTTTAGTAGAGAATTCCGTATTCTTGAAGCTAAGAGAAGCTTTTGGTTCTTGTAGGTCCGATTGTCGATTGACAACATTTGTTGTCAATGTTGTTAGATGATGCCACAAGTCCCTCTATCCATTTAAATATTGACAAAGAAATATTTTATGTCATGTCATATCTATTCAATACATGACCAAGATATAATTTTACTCATCAAGATAATGTAACCTTTTGACAACATTTTGAAAAGAACTGGAATCATTCTACTCATAGAATTGCCTTCATTAGCCTTCTAAGCCTTGTAGCCATTCAAACACTAAATTTTGAGGATAAATTTAGATTCATGGGCTTTTAGGTGAATTTGGATGAGTTATACATGCACATGATGGTTCTTTTGATTCATGGATATGACTTATAGTTTTCATTTTATGCCTATCCAAAGTTTGCCTAAAAACAATAATTTTGCTTATAAGGAAATGCCATCTTGAGGTTGGAATGGGTGTTCTGTATCCTAAAAAAGAGTTATTGGAGGAAAAAAATGTGGTACTATACATTAATCACCACCCCCAAAGTGTTTTCAATGCCATTTTTCAACCACGAGGCCACAGAGGTAGAGATCTCTAACTTGGCTCACGTGTTGAAAATATTTATTATCAATGTTGCTTGAGGCTAGAATGGGTGCTATGTCTCCTAATTATGAGTTCTTAGAGGCCAATAATGAGTTCATATAGGTTAATCACCACCCTCAATGTGTTGACAATGCTAGGTTTTAGGCACAAAGCCCCAGAGGTAGAGATATCCAACTTGGCTTGCATGTTGACAACATTTTTTGTCAATGTTGCTTGATCCTAGAATGGATGCTCCATATCTTAATTAGGATTGATCAGAGTCTAATAATGAGGTCCTAAACATTAATCTACACCTCCAATATTTTTTTGATGATGGGTTTTATCCATAAGGCCCCAAAGGTAGAAATCTCTAACTTGGCTCGCATGTTGATAACATTTGTTGTCAATGTTGCTTGAGGTCAGAATGGGTGATCCATATCCTAAAAAAGAGTTATAGGAGTCCAATTATGTGGTCTTATAGATTAATATACACCCCTAATATTTTAGATATGCTATTTTTTAGCCACGAGGCCCCAAAGGTAGAGATCTCCAACTTGGCTTGTATGTTGACAACATTTATTATCAATGTTGCTTAAGGCCAAAATTATTGCAAAATTATGTAACATGGATTATATGGCCATGAAAAATGGAAAGAATGTAATTTTCACATCCCATGGTTTTGGATGTGATGTATTTGTAATCATAGGTCTAGGAAGTGGAAATGTCTATTAGAGGCAAATAACCTATCTCTTAACTACACAAAAGTTGCATTATAGGACTGATCACATAATATTCTACCATAAATTTGTTGATTATTTTAAATTCATGGGATTCAAGGTGAACATATATGAATTATATATTTACATTATAGTTCTTTTTGTTTGTGGATATGACTTACGGTTTCTATTTTATGCCTATCCAAAGTTTTCCTAAAAAACATCAATTTTGCCTTATAGGGAAATGCCATCTTGAGGCTAGAATGGGTACTCTATCTCCTAATTGGGAGTGATCAAAGGATAATAATGTGGTTATATAAATTAATATCCACCCTTGATGTATTTGCGATTTTATTTTTCAACCATGAGGCCCTAGAGGTAGATATCTCCAACTTGGCTTTCATGTTGACAACATTTGTTATCAATGTTGTTGGAGGTCGAAATGGGTGCTCCATCTCTAAAATTGGAGTGATATGAGGCCAAAAATTTGGTATTAGATGTTAATTTCCACCCCCAACATGTTTTAAATGCTATTTTTTAGTCAAGAGGCCCTGGAGGTAGAGATCTCCAACTTGGCTCGCATGTTGATAACATTTATTGTTAATGTTGTTTGAGGCCAAAATAGGTGCTCCATCTCATAACCAAGAGTGATCAGAGGCCAATAATGAATTAATAAACATATTAATCACCACCCCTAATGTGTTTGTGATGATGGTTTTCAACCATGAGGCCTTAGAGGTAGATATTTCCAACTTGGCTCACATATTGACAACATTTATTGTCGATGTTGCTTAAGGCCAGAATGGGTGATTTATATCTTAACTAGGAGTGAACGGAGGCCAATAATATGGTACGAGATGTTAATAACCACACATGACATGTTTGTGATGCTAGTTTTCATCCACGAGGCTCTAAAGGTAGAGATCTCTAACTTGGCTCACATGTTGACAACATTTGTTATCAATGTCACTTGAGGTCAGAATGAGTGCTCCATCTCCTAACTGGACGTGCTCAGAGGCCATGAATATGATTATAAAATAAATTATCATATTTTTTAGAGTTTAGTCAATGATCATCCACCTCAGAAAGAGATAAAATGATCCCAAGTCACTTCAAAACACCTCTATGTCCCCTATAGGTTAGCAAATAGGAAGTTTAGAAATAATTTTTATTTGAGAGTTTTATGAAGACTTTCTAAGTTTTTATAACCCCCACAGATATATCTCATTAAAACCTATCAAATTATCCCAATAATGGAGATAGGTGAGCTTTAAAACTCATTTTTGATCCCCTAATCCAATTTAGGGCTTCATGAGGCCTTTAAAGACCAAATTGGGTATTTTTGGGAGTTTCATGTGGAATAGAGGGATACAAACTTGCATGGAGGTTTGTGACATAATGAAAATGATGTTCCAATCCTCATTAGTCCTTTTATCTACCCAAGTCATGTGAAATCACCAAGTTATAGGTTTTCACTATGCATTTGGCAAGCTTGGCAAGATGAAAAAGTGAGCATATGAGATATCATACATGTTGCATCAGTTTGAGGAGTTTCACATCATCTCATGAGGTGTCAAGAAGAGATAAAAATGGGGTGGAGTAAGTTATGCAGGTGTGTAACCATTCAATCAAGGAGGGTAGATAAATTTCATAGGGAAAATGACACATCTCCTATGCTAACTCTCTAGAAGGCCATCATAACACCAAGTTAACGCATGTTGAGAGAGATGATAAAAATATTTATTGCCTCGTTCTAAAGTTGTAAATGAATTCATGAGTAAGATAAGGCCATCATCCCTCTTTTTTAGTGTCTTGTTTCACCAAAATGCCCATAAATTATGTTTGGTCCATATAAAGGGAAGGTCCATGAGAGGATATATGGCCAAAACTTAGTCCAAAATAAGCCTAAAACATTAGTGGAAAAGGTTTATAATGGAGTGTAGTTTTTAGGCTAGTCCTTGAAGCCAATAAGGGGTAGTAAGTGGATAAGGTGGAAGAGTGGAGGTCAAAGCTTGTGAGAATAATTATTTAAGATTGAAATGAGTATGATAAGCATGAGAGTGGGGTCAGGAGTGAGTAAGAAGGTCTCAGGGGAAAGAAGTAGCTTCAACATACTTTCATAATAGGAAGCTTGGGTAGGCTGAAAATAGAACATGGCAATAAGAAAGCAAATGGTCTTACCATGTTGAACCCATTTCCAAACAAATTTTTGAAGCCAATAAGGGATATGAGTAAAGTATTTTTTATCTTCCTTCAATATATATATATATATATATATATATATATATTTTTTTTTTACTTAATGAAAATATCTTTTTGATTGTACTTGTGACACCATTTCATATCCTCATAGAACACACTTATATATTATTTAATATATATTTACTTATAATCCTACTTGTAATAAGGGGTATATCAGATTCATACCTAATATTGATTATCACCTAATTTAATTAATGTGATATTTTAAATTATGAAAAGGAGGGGATTGTTGGTGGAATTAGACCTAAAATCAAGTTTTCATGCCCTTAATCAGCCAAATTAGGTCAATGAGTATAAAGTTGGATAAATTATGCCAATCCACCCAACTTGTACCCACAAACCCTCTTTACACATAACATATAAATTAACTTAAAGCAATGGCAATTATGACAACTAAATGTATGGCTTCCCTAATTCAAGTGTTAAAGATGGTTTGGAGGTTGGGGCAGGTTTGTGAGAGGAGATATGGCCAAAACTTAGTCCAAATAAGCCTAAAACCCTAGTGGGACATGATTATAATAGTGTGTAGTTGTTAGGCCTAGTCCTTGAAGCCAACAAGGGGTAGTAAGTGGATAAGGTGAAAGAGTAGAGATATAAGCTTGTAAGAATAGTTGTTTGAGATTGAAATTAGTATGATAAACATGAGAGTGGGGTCAATATTGAGCAATAAGGTCTCATGGGAATGAAACATATTTAATAACGTGAATTAGGCCTACTAAGCCTTGTATCCCTACTTGGGCAAAAGTGGAAGATAGGTACAAGGAAGAGTTGGGGCCTTCAACTAAGGTTGGTTGGAATGTTTGAGGATAAGGTAAGAGGTTGGAAGCTATTGGAGTTGAAGTTAAGTGCATATAAATAAGTTAGATGAAAATACACCTAGACAAGCCTAGAAGATGCATTGAGAGAGTGAGACAAGATTGATTGCAAAAGGAGAGTGGAGATTCTAGAGTGAGTTGAACCTTAAGAGGTGATTGAGGTGAATATCTGAATCCTAAAGAAGCATAAGAGAGTGAATTGGTGTCGATAAGAAGATACTCTAGTGAGGAAGTCCATGAACCTAATGGAAAAGAGCAATGATAAAGCATTGAGCCATGTGAGTTTGGGATCAACATTGTAATCACAGGTATCAAAGGTAGATGTTTTGCAAAGGTTTGCAGATGATCATATTTTACTTACATCATAACCTCTTGGTCTTGGAGGACCAATAAAAGTGAATAGAGTATGAAGGATTGTAAACAAAGGTTTGTGAAAGAGTATGAAATATATTCAAAATTATAATAAATTATTAAATAATAGATTAACATAATTATATCTAAATTTTTACATGCATTTTAACAACATTCAATATACTACAATGTTTAAAAAGTGAAATGTTGAACAATATATGTATATATATTATATCCATAAAATCCATAAAGGTGTACAAAATGTGAACTCAATAATATATCTGATGTCAATGCCATATAGGCATATACAACATGCTAAACAACTATACATCAAGTCATATAGGCATACAACAAAATGTCATAAGACATGGTCTCCTAATCATCAAAATTCATCGCTTTCTTTGCCTTGCTTGGTGAATTCTCTTCCCTAGATGCCTTGTTCTTAATTGAAGGTCTTTGACTGGATTGACTACAAGACCTCTTCATCTACAAACTCTCTTATAGATCTAATTGTTCGTATGCAAATATTGTTATAAATTGTATATATTGTAACAAGATTCTTTTAAAATTAACATGTTAAATTTTTTAAATCATACAAAAATTATTCATAGGTGAACTTATCACAAGCTAGTAGTCACGGTCAATTTGAGATTGGTGCTTAATAGGGTTGATGATAGGTTCACATTGGTGAACATGAGTGTGAAATAGATCACTACTATGAGTCGGTGACCTGCTCCTGATGATGGAAGGCATAGGTCCTTGTAAACGTATATATACATACAAAATAAAAATTCAAAATTAAATCATAAACTAAATAATTAAAATATAATATGAAAAATTACAAATTAAATTTTCTAATTCTATCATGCCACCCCTGATAATCATTTTGACAAGACCAAAAGACATCACTAGAGGAGTCTACGTAGACAATTATTTTATGCATAAGCTATTTACACAAGTATAGAGGATAATTACAAAGCACACATCCATATTTACAATTAAACATTATGTAATACATAACTGGATCATGTACCTTGAAGAGTTATTGTGCATATTAATTCAAAGCAACAACACCTACATTTGTTCCCTCCCTAATAGATGATGGAGTGTCTTCTGTGGTCATCAACTGAACATAAAAAATATCATTATCAGTCACTTCAAAATGCACGCACACACACACACACACACACACACACACACACACACACACACACACACACACACACACACACACACACACACACACACACACACACACATTTATAATGAAAAATAACATTAATTAATCATTATAAATTACCTCTATATAGGTATAAACTATAACCACACTCTGAGAAACACACGTGCTCATCTGGACTCCATAAACCTGCTACAACATAAAAATAGTTCATATACATCAAATTACCTTTTAAATTGTACAAATATTTTAAATTTAACAAGTCTAATATTTTTGTAATAAGATATTAAACATACCTAGGAAGTGTTAGGCAAGGTGACCAAATGAAATGTAGATGACTAAAACATATAAATATCGATATCATCTAGGCCCAGTGAAAAACCACTTTACATGGATTTCATGAAATATTCCTCCTCCTCATCAAGTCCAGTGCATGTAATGGCACGTAATTTGTATAAATGAGCTCGTCAAGTAGTAGTGCTAGACAAATCCTCACCATGTCTACCCTCCCCAAGAGTATTATGAAAAACCTAGCTTATATGCTAGATAAGGGTATCAATAAGTGCCTTAAGTGCATGTAAGGAATCAATCTCTACAGTCTCTTTGACTATAGAGGGTAGTGTCTCAAGAGGATGGGGTTTGTCAACACATGCTCTCACTATTTGAATAGGTGTACATCATGCCCTGACCTATCTTTTATAGAGCCCTTTCCCCTACCCTAGAACTCTAAGAAATAAAAATAAGTTGGGATTCCATTCAACACAAACTCATAATACAATTTTCTCTAAAAATAAAGTTGGACCTCATTATTATTTTAAGGTGGGTGATCAAAGACCATCCACCATCAGTCCCAAAATTTTTGTTTGATCAAATCATGAGAGCACTAATGGATTGGAATCCATTTGGTTGTCACATCAAGAAGCACACCAATCTTCCCATTAATGAACAAGGCATAAATTTGGGTTTTGGTTATGTATTTATCTTTCATAATGGCCGTTGATAGTTCTTAGGATAGTATGTCCTACATCTATTTCTATAATCATACCACCTATCAATTTGACCTATTAATGACTCAACTTGATATACTAATATTTGTAGAGTGTTTGCCAAGGAAATTTGATGGGGATTGTTTGAGTGTGGATCCCTTAATGACCTAATTAGATTCTCAAGTTTGAGCTTATTTTCTACTATGTGGCTTGCTAAATTCTCTTGACTACCTTAGGGGGGATTGAGGAACTAAGAAGGGCTAGGAGGGTTTGCAAGGGAGGAGAGTTAGGGGGGTTTTGCATGTGAGGATGGATTGGAGGGTTAGGAGGGATATGAGGGTTTTGGGGGTTAGGTGCTGACACATTAGTCACTACATGTGAAGATGTGTGCACTAAAAAACATAAAAATAAAAATAAAAATAATTTCAAGAAAAATACAAGAAAATTGAAAAAAATAGGGTCTAATTTCACTAAAAAATGTTGGCTTACCTCTACTTCAGTGTGGCATTATCGAATCGAAGGGTGGGTGGCTCCAAAATGTGAAATTTTGCTTGCTCAAACTTGTTGCTCCAAAATATGGGTTTGGTATTCCTTCTTTTGCTCATAATTTCTATTGTGTAAAATGCCAAATGATTTGGCTTTCACATTTTTTTTATTATATAAAAATTATGTACACAATTTTTATGCGTACGCATTTTTTACACGTACACAATTTAGCTTTGATAACCATCAAGGCTAAGTTCAAGAACTGCGTATGTGATTCTAATAAGTACATACATGAAAAATTTATTGAGGGGGGAAGGAAATTTTTTTTCACTTTTTGGCCACCAACTTCATGCATAAACCCTTGTTTTTGATGAGATTGGCATCCTACAATATTTCAATAAAGAATTGAAGTTGGTATACCCACCAGAGCACAACTCCCCTGTCAAAAGATTCAAATAGTTCACATGTTTTGACACTATCACACCCTCTTACAAGGCAAACATGAAGGGTTGGTATGAGGGAACGAAGGAGGATTTTAGGAATGAATGGTGCGTGCCTAAGGATCTACTTGTGTAGATGAGAAGTTATGATAAGTTTGGTATGAAGCAACATTATTCACTCACATGGATTTGGTTGGATACCACTGATAACTTGCTAGGCTGGATTAAGTTGCCTTATGCCTTCACTACCAAATAGTTCATGGATTATGTTAATCACATTCTAGATGTGTGCCTGATGAATATTGATGCTGACAAGATTGACGTTAAAATTCACACTCTTCGCAATATCTATGTCTATCCAAGAAGGGAAGTGTATACATAGCGACATGAATTAGGTAAAAATGATATCTATCCTTCCAAAATAATTATACAAGGTAGAATTCTATTGGTCTACTATATGCTTAGGCCACAAAGGAAAATATCATGAAGCAAGGAGGTAGAGAAGAACTACCCCCAAACTAGAAACATCCATAGAATAAAAGGCACGAAAGGATAAAAGTCCAAGACCTAAAGCCACCAGTTCTAACAGGGTGTAGGAATGGCCTAGGGCTACTCCCAAATGATAAAGGTAGGCCTCATTGTTAACAAGAGCCCAAGGTTTACCTGTAAAACAAAAGGATGACATTGTTCTGTCCCACCTAACTACCAATCAAATCTTGAGATTGAAGTGCCCCAAATGGTGATTCCCAAACTAGGTGAAGCATCTCTAGAAGCACAACTTGAAAAGGAACCCACTCCTGAGCTTAAAAAATAATAGCTTGATATTAAGCAATATATATATTATGCAACAACCCCAGAAGTTATACTTAGAATAATACAATTTTTTTTTAATTTAAACTAAATACTGAACATACATTCAACCACTGTTATACTATAATACTTAAGTTAGTCATATATTCATCAACATCAAGTAGTAATAGTTTCAACATTCCAATACTACAAGCAATAGAATATAAGGTATGATATAAAAGTTTTACTATATCACTAGGGGCATTAGCATAATCCATAATTCTCATATTAAGTACCAATACTAATTCAACTAGTCACATGGATTGCTATGCAATCAAGTCAACCCTAACCTAGCCTAAGATCTAGACCCGATGCCCCACCATAACTTGGGTAGCCTACATATTCGCTCAGAATTAGGGTTTGATGTAGTTCTCCTTTCAATTGTGATGGTCTCCTCCAATAGATGTCATCATCTAAGGGATTGACACTCTAAGCCAAATAGGGAAAATACTACTCATGATATAGATGAGCTTATAAACCTCTGGTCTATAATTCCATAGCTAAAATACACACTCAAATATAACACCTTACTATCCAGGGTTGTGTGCTTACCTAAGCACTCTCACATAAAAACCTTGATAATAACAATGATGAAGGAATCTACATTCCTAGTTCCATAGAAAATCACATTCTAGGCACATGAGTAAGTTAAGTATACAAAATAAAGTAAGTCATATAGAACATAACAGTCGAACCTATCATTAATTTATACTCTCAAGATTGTATGCACACATACAAGTTATCCTGCTAACCACTATGAACATATTGCTCAAGTTGAAATCATTTAAACAATCAATTTAGGTAAGAGTCTAAACATACATCTACAATATGTACCACCTGAGTATCTACATCTGAGTTGGAGTATCCTATGATATTCCATACTATCATAGTTCCCGATCACTCTACCCAAACATTAACAACTATAACATATATATTTATTTAGGTATGGGTCAAGATATAACAAATACAATAGTACCATCTGGGTACTTTCCATACTATAAAACTCTATGTCATCCATACTATCATAGGTCTTTGTGTTTGATCTTCCGACTCAACACCAAATAGAATCTTACACCCAACCATAATAATAAAGAAAGTCAAGATTATACTATTTGAGTATACCTTCAATAACAATCCGAAGAGAACATAATCTCTAGGCACACCTCACGATGCACTATGTTATTATAGAAATGTCTAGTCACTTGCACAGCTAAATTTCTCATGAAATATACCACATATAAGTTTTCATCCTTACAAGATGTGACAAACTTGATCCTACCGACAAGTTTGCATAGCAATATTGTGTTACTTAAAGGCTATTTTATTTCACTAGCATTTATAGTAGATGTCATACTAAGGAATACCTATCAAGGTTAGTTTCCTATACCCACGCTCACTCCCTGAGTTGCTATACATATCTATAATGTCACCTACATACACAGAATTAGGGATAAATGTAGTTCTATAAAACTACTAAAGGTATATGTTATTACTGGAAAATTGCAATCTTAAGTAAGGATAATCATGTTCCTTAACTATAGTGAGAAAATTCAATAGGACTCCAAATAATATAACTTGCATTAAAACTCACATAATCTAGGATGTCAAAGACGTACATTATCACACACACACACACACACACACACACATATGGATAGTTGTACATATATAAATAATTGTACTTGGGAAACTACTCATGGTCTCTATCATATAAGTGAGTTATTTTAGTCATAATTTCAAACATGCTACTAATGTACCAATTATAACATTAGATTTTAAAAATACATATCCATTAAACATCGTAAACCATTTATCAACTTAAGATAATAATCTAGATCACTTCCCAAACTAGATGAGAATGGACCACATACTCCTTGTAGGAGTGGCAAGGTTTAAGACTCAAAAGAATTATTTTTGACAAGAATAAAACATTATTATGCTCTGGAGTCAAAAGTATTTTCAATATGCTTTATAAATCCAACTGAGTTAATTTCCAAGGTAACATATTTCATTCACATAAATAACACCATTTTTTACCTTAAGAGTTAACAATAAATAAGACATTATTTTCTTAGAAGAGATTCCTGCTTAAGGACAATTTGTCAAATGTTTCTATTCATGCCTTAAGAGTAATTATTCTCAATCCAAGAGAATTATAATCAATGAGATTTCTCATTTTGTAAAATAAGGTCAAGGCTAGAGAGTCAACTAACTCCAATCCATATATGGAACCCATTAAGAGAGTCAATCTATCTTAATATTCTAATCCTATTTCAAGGATTCTAATCCACACACCAAAAGAATTTAATTACCTAACTTACTCATATAAACATCTTGAGAGCTAGCATAAAAGGAAACATCGACTAAACACCATATATAGATAAAAATATATGATATAGATAAATATTTTCGTACAACTATATTCATATTATATTTATAATAAAAATATATTTCCATATTACTCCATTAAATAGCAATAGAGATATATTTTATATAATCTATTCATATATAATTATATATCTAGTTTGGCAATCATCACTAAAATGACATCAAAAGAGAGATAAACTCCAAGCAAACTACCGACTTCACACAACCACTCAAGGGTCAAATGTTTTAATTGATAGGTCAGAGAACAACATACAAACTTAACCGATTCCTCAAAATAAATATAGCATGGTTATAATATTTAGAAGACCCAAGATATGAATATAGTAGTTATTTACTAC
This sequence comes from Torreya grandis, assembly GCA_037957365.1. NCBI lineage: Eukaryota > Viridiplantae > Streptophyta > Pinopsida > Cupressales > Taxaceae > Torreya > Torreya grandis. The sequence goes on from JARHVA010001303.1 coordinate 3,485,574, forward strand.
GCCCGCAAAGGACAAAATGGTCATGCCAAAACAAAAACACCTACCTCATTTTTCTACATCAAAGGATAATAACACAACTTGGTGATCCATCTCAGCCTTAATGAATATTCAAAATATCTTAAGGAAACAAATAAGAATATAGGAATTTGAGGCATATCTTAAGTTCCATTAAAAATATACCAAACTTTAATACATTACTTACCTAGCAAGATTACTCTCTAAAAAGCATTGCCATTCCTCTATGTTTTGCTTCTCTTCCTTATTTGCCAGTATTCTCTTTCTCTCTCTCCAACTATTCTCCCTGATTCTTGTATAATCATCTATCTTCCACCCTCTCTACAACCATCTTTCCATAACTATTGATCTCTCCTTATTGTCTCTTTCTCCTAGAAGGAGACATGACTAGAACAATACATATACATTATATATATGTTTATTGAAAACATAGAGGGGTTTTCTGATTCCTTTGAAATCCTTGACTGAAATGATGTATTGTTTTGATTGAGTTGAAACAATTGAGATAAAATAATGGTGACAGTGTTGCTCTTGGGCTGAGTTAAAGAAAAGAAAAGAACAAGACTTGATATGGCAACAACATTAATGCTGCTAGACAAAAAGGTTGTTATGAGAGGTTTGAACCATGGACATGATGATAACAAGTATTGCGTAAAGGTAATGAAGAAGGAAAGATCAATGGTTTTCATAGAAGAGGCAACCACACCCCCCTTTATAACACGTTGACCCCTCCCACCTTACTTCCAGATCATGCCATCCTCAGGCTTGCATGAACTCCAATCTCTGCTTCCCCCACTTTTCTTCTACTAGGATGAAGAATATGCTTCCTCCTTTAGGAAACATGTCTTCCTCCTTCAGAATGTGTCCTCCTCCTTCAGAACTCACTTTTGAAGACAATGCCTCCTCATTCAAAAAATGCATCACCCTCCTTCAGAACTAGTACAATATTGATATAACAAATATCAATAATGAATTGGCTAAACATTCAAAGATGTTAATAATGACACATTTATTTTAATAGTTTATTCATAGAATCAAATATCTATTTCCTTGATTTACTCATGAAAATCATGATAATTAAAAGCATATCAAGACTAAATCTATAAATAAATGTAAGAACATGTATCATAACCAACACATCACAAAGACACATATGCCACCATTGATGAGGGACAATAGTTCACCAGTAGGATATCACTGACAAGTATCCTAAAACCTAGTATAGGGCAACAAGATGTAACACATTGAAAGTCCAAATACTAAGGAAGAAACAGGAAGAGGGAAAGCCCACAACATAGAAAACCTTGGCATTGATACTAACAAATAATGAGAAAAGTGTCTTGAAGTTATATATCTAGAACATGACCCCAAAAAGGGCAAGGAACCTATGAAAGAAGCAAAGTAGTAATAGTAGACAAATGTGGTAATGAGGACCTTCTCACTCTTACCATGTTCCAACAATATATACCAATCAAGCAACTGTATTTATGGGATTATTCACCTAAACATGAGTCCACTAAACAAACTCGATGTAAGTTATATTTTATGATGGATGTATATCATGGTGAAGGCCTCTTTGAGCTCCCAAAGTCTAACATTGATATTAGCCTGGAGGTGGTAGATGTCCTAGACGTGCTTTGGGTGGACCCCCTTATATGTTCTCCAGTTCAAGCTAGTGCAACCCTAGTAAAGTTTTCCCTAGACATTTCTAGGAAAAACATTCTCCATAGCCATGATGTTGGCCAACTTCATCACAAGCATTAGGAGGATATCCATATGTACAAATAATAACATGTGAAATGGTGCAAGTTCAAAGAAGAAATTGAAGAGCTCTAGTGACAATAAGATGCAACTAAGGCATCTTGACTAAAGAAATTAAGCCTTTGTCTAATAATTTTGAGGTACGAGCCAACACATGTAGATGGTATTCCTATTATCGATGACACCATAAATAAGTTGTAGATGCTCATGAACCTCTTACTCAAGAAATGTAAAAACCTGGTTAATCCTCAATAGGAAAAGTTGTGGGCAATAAACTAGTTTGTAAAGGACGTGGACGTATGATGAGACTTTTTGAATAAATTGAGCACCACTATTCCCATCAATGATGGGGTTTTGTAAACTTGGTGTAGTTGAGTAAAATTTTGGAAGTACGACTGTTGCCTAAAGAATAACAACGTCAGTAATTGGCTGAGAATGCACTTAACATTAAGGACATGGCCCAATGCATGAAATTATTCTAGGATGTAGAGGAACTAGAAAAATAAATAAGTGCCCATTGATAGGATTTTAATACTAACTTCTCAAAACTTTGAGGGAAGGTTTTGGTGGAGGTTGGGTCACTTGAGGACACCCACAAAGTTGCAACTACATGGCTTGAGATTTTGAAATCTTAAGTAGATGGTTTTATAGAGATACTTGAGGAGATAAAATGACTGAAAGGTGAAGTGGAAGTCATTGTTTCTAATCTTTAGATAACCCTCAACCAATGAGAGGAGCTCAAGTGCTGAGTGTAGTACGTAGGTCCTGATTTTTTATTATTTGAGGAAATTGTAGCATAGTCTAGGATAAACTATCGATTTATTAAGGGGTGATGTTGAACCCTAAATTTTATAATAATATATTCTAAGTGTTTTGGAGCCATAGTGCATAAAATCAAGGGCACAAGAACAATGTGGAGGAACTTGACATGGGAAAAATGGCACAAAAGAGAGAGGCATGGAAGAACAATGTGAAATACCTTGGAACAAAAGAGTGAGTTATGAAAGACAAGGAAATAAATAACAAGGAACATAAGACGTAAGAATTGAAAAATCATAAGACTAGGACAAGGGTGCAGGAAGCAAAAATGGTTACAAAATAGTTCATAGAAGCATCATAGATTAATTGAGAATGAATCTATCACTGGTTTACAAAGGAGGGGGAACACAAACATGAATATCTAGAATAGAGATAGTATATAGAGGTTGTTAGGCCCGAATTAAAAGGACTTAATTGTAATGACTCGCCACAACTTCTTTTTCTAAAACAGTCATTGGTTTGTCATCTATATTATATTAATGATGTAACTTGAGAAGGTATAAATACCCCTTAGCTTTGCTTATGAACTAGTTGTCAATATAGTGATATATATATGTATGGTGTAATAGACATAAATAGTGTGTTAAATGAAATATCCTTGTAATCTTATTGAATGATATCTTTGGAATCAATACTTTATCTGTGAATCTTGATGTGTTAATCTTTTTAGATTGTGTGAATGAATCAAATGGTTAACTCTAAAGTGATGTTTTTAGTAACAATGACTAAATGTGATAAACCAAGTGCCTAAATATAGATGGGTTGTCTATCTACCACTGTGTGGCAAAATTGATGGGAACCAATCTAAGATGCATGCCTTGAGTGAGTGCATGAGGTCACTACTCACATGATATGTCAACATGCTAGTTTTTTGGTTTCTTCCTTCTTCTAGGAGCGTGACTAATACTTAGTCAAGTGAAACTAAAGATAAAATAACCCTAATAGTCCTCACATCCAAAAAGGATGGATCTTGACACCTTTACATAGACTATCACACACTCAAAAAGATCTTGGTGAAGAATTAGCATCCACTATTGTGCATTAACGACCTTATGAACTAGCTCAAAAGTGCACAATACTTCAAGATTGAATTGAATTTAGGTTATCATCAAGTTGCAGTCCATCTTAAATATGTCCAGAAAACAATCTTAAAAACATGGGAAGGATTGTATAAATGGTAGGTTATGCCTTTTGGCCTAACCAATGCACTAAAAACCTTTATGATCTTGATAGATGATCTAATCAGGCCATTCCTTAACTACTTTATCATATTCTACTTATATGACATTCTCATCTTTAGTAAGACATGGAAAGAGCATGTGGAACATATTTAATGCATCTTAAATACTCTATGCAAACATTAGTTGAAGGATACCTTATCATAGTGTACATTTGGCACTAAATAGATTTAGTACCTACACTTCATCATTGACCATGTAGGAATTCATGTATATCCAGAAAAGATCAAGGTGGTCCAAGATTAGCCAAATTTTCATAATATCATAGAATTAATAATTTTTCTTGGACTCAAAAAATTTTACCATCAGTTTATCACACATTGCTTGGCCACATATCCAAATTACACATGAGAAATCTAAGTTTGATTGGACTCATGCATAAAAATGTGTTTTTGAGGCACTCAAGAAATGACTCAATGCAGTCCCTATGCTTTGAATGCCCAACATTACACATTCATTTGAACACCACACTAATACATCTAGCTATGCACTCAACCCAATACTCATGTGACATAGATATCTAGTCGCATATCATTTAGAAATGTTTAATGGTATGGTCCACAGGTAATCGACCTATTAATTTTATTGTATGCCATTGTGCAAAAAATGAAGCAATGACATCACTATATATTGGGGAAGGAGATAGTTGTTCATTATGATCATAAATCACTTCAGTTTCTACAAATATAGTGAAAACTAGAGAATACATGCCACATGAAGTGGATGACTTACCTACAATAGTTCCATATTGTGATCAAGCATAAGAAAGGGAAGGAAAATAAGGGAAAAAATTACCTTAACATACTACCAATTGGCATTCTCATTATAGTGTTGGACACGCATGGCCACAACTTTTTAGACTGGGTATCTCTTTATTTCATTGATTAGAACTTCAAAGAATTACATTATCCTTGAACATGGTAAACAAGTTTGAGAGTTATACTTGTATGAGCAACTTTTATACAAGCTCAATCATCTCTATGTTTATAGTGGCACACCTTGCCAATGACTCATTTATGAGGTGCATTATCCCAATATATTGATATATTTTGGTGTGACCAAGAATCTAGCCACATTGCAACCATACTTCTACTGGCCATAGATGTGGGCAGACATAGAGTGCCACATCAAGTATTACATTCCTTGTTGCATTGCCATGCCCTTGAAAAGCTAGGACTTTTCACACCTCTATTAGTTCCATCCAGGCCATGACAATTTATTAGCATGAATTTCATGATTGAGGTGCTTATGAAATTTGCCAACATGACACTTATTCATTATAGTGGATAGCATTTCAAATATGGCTATCATGATCACTTGTAAGAAATACATTGATGTAGTTGGCATTGCATAAACCTTATTCAACCATGTTTGGGTTCACTTTGGACTTCAAACATCCATTGTATCCATTCGAGATCCATACTTTTTGAGCCATTTTATCAAGCACTATGGGACTTGATGGGTACGCAGTTCGATTATTCAATGACATTTCATCCATAAATAGATGGGAAAATAAAAGTTTCCAATCGTACACTTGTTCATCTCATGTGAATGTACAACCATGTGCATGATTGCACTTGGGATGAAAATATTTTATACATTCAACATGCCTATAATAGAGCTTGTCACAACTTGGTGAGGCATAGTCTAGTCTAGACATGTCATGTGTTTTAGCCTATAACACTCCATGTGTCAATCAACACTAAGTTGTGCACACATGAACGAGAAGTAGACAAAGTTGAGAAGTTTGTGTCATATATAATCTATTCATCAATAGATTTAATAGATCCTATCTCACACCCAAACAAAGTACAAGGAATGCTATGATGCACATTGCACATCACACACCTCATATATTCTAAGTTGGTGACAAAGTCTAGTTTCACCTTCAAAAGGTGTGCTTCAAAGGTCCACACTGGAAGATCAAGCCTTTGCGTTATGGTATTTACACCATTCTTTGCGTATCTAGTGAGAATGCCTTTATTCTTGATTTGCCTCTGTACTTGGGCATGCACCCAATATTCAATGTGGATCTCCTTAACTCTTATGTTCCTCCATTTATTAAGCTAACAATGACACAACATCCTTCTAATGTTGATCTTGAACACTTACACTCTACAAATAATGATCAAATTGTTAAAGTGATAAACATGCACAATCATCAGGGTACACATCAACTTTTAAAAGCGGTTGAAATGGGGAAATATGTTAATCAAGATAAGCGACATAACTCTTAATAACTTAATGTGCAGTTTCTACAGCTACATAATGACACAATAGAAACCATTTCTCTTCAAGAAAGGGTAAATGATTTGTGTGCACCTCTTGTGCCATGTATAATTCTCCTTCGTGTACTTGCACAACCTATGCACCCCTCGCTTTGGAGTTATACATGTCATGCACATACTCGTGCTTACTCGTAGTCTCGCACGCTTTCATTCCATGCAAAGCATGTCAGTGAATGTGCATGTCAACACTTATTGCCTACTCGTAGTCATATGTGCCCAATCACACCTGCTCATAGTCTTGCATGCACCTATACTTACCTTGATCAAGTGCATCCACATGTCAGCTTGTTGCGATCACATGGATTTGTACATGGTATTTCTCAGTTTAGGACATGTTAGTTATCCAATTGGGTAGCCAATTACCACATGCCTGGAAATTCAATTGTCGCTTAGTAAAGACGATGAAATGACTTATAACTGCCTTCTTTATAATCGAGAATAGTTGTAATTATTTCTTATGTTGTATGTATAAATATGTATCAGATGCATCCAGCCAAGAGTTGATGCCATCCACAATCGTAGTGATAGATAACATGCTTTGTGTATCTATTATATCATAATGAACTACATATCTTTGTATTTTCCTCTATTCATTTACATTGAATAGAGGTGCATTCTTGCAAGCATCAGAGTTCTGCTCAATTGAATGTGTGTTGATTATTCTATTTGAATCCTCATCACATTTGTTCTTCATAATTGAGTTATTTGTAACGGACAATTGTCCTCCACGTGTTTGGTCTTGGGACCCTACAGTGCAAATCAATTTGTATACTCCATCCAGGGACTAAATTTGATGGACATATGGTTGTATTTACATTTTTTTAACTGTATAATGCAAACAATTTTTATAAGAGATTGTATTAGATGTAAGGTGAAAGTTTACGTATGCTGTTAAAAATAATAAATACGTACTTTCCTTAATATTTTTCCTCATAAAAATTATACTAACATTTAAAAAGTAATGTTGAATAAATAAACGTCATGAAAAGTAGGGTCAACCAACAAATTTAGTCCTTTCCATTTTATTTTTTCTCACAATTTTTTTTAACATTTAAAATTTTATTAAATAAAATATTATTGATAATCATATGAACAAAACCCAATGAATAAAATGTATGGATGCATTTCATTATAATATATAATTTGTAACGTAGAATACATTTTATTATAGTATATAATATAGGGATTTTTTTTTGGGGAGGGACCTTCCCATCCATTAAGACCCAAATAAGGCCAAGTCTACATGGACTCATACACATCCATTGGGATAGGAAGAAAGCGATATTTGGTATTTTCCATTGTGTATCATGAAATTGCCTCCCCTGCACTCCCCTCCACTCATCTTCAAATCCGAGCCAATCCAAGTACCACCCTCCAAGCGTTATCTGGTTATCCGTCAGCTGTCCTCCCTCATGTACGTCGGACAAAACGGAATCAAACAAAAGATAATAAAAATCTGAAGTTGAGGACGTTTTAAGCAACCAATCCAAATACTAGGAATATCTGAGTTCCAACCAAAAGATAAATAAGAAGCTCGAGTTGAAAGTCCGAAGGATTTTAAAGTTGCCTATGGCGTGAGCACATGAGAAGTTTGTAGCCTCTTTTGCAAAAGGCATATGGTTTGTTTACTTGGGATAAAATTTACTTATAATTTTTTTTTATCAATATAAATTTATTATTTATTGACAACATAAAAGTATTTGTATTGGATGTAATGAAGTTTTTTAGTTTTTAATATTACCTTTAAGATTTGATCCAATACAGTGATAATACCGTACTAAAAAAGTTACGAGACATTCTCGATTGCCAAACAAAAAAAATTAACTGATCATTATTAACTAGAAATGTCATTTTAAAAACTTTCGTACTTAATTAAATATTGATAATACAGATCTAATATGAGTCGAGTGTAAATGTGGGTTGCAATAAAATTTTCAACATAACGCTATAAAGATGGCATTTTAAGTAATCATTCAAACCCAAACCCCGCTTTCCTTTACCTTGTGCCCAGCCTTTGAGCCAAGCTACCAATTCCGATTTTTAAGATCATTTCGAAGGGAAATTATCAATCATCATTACTCTGTATAAACCATAACCAGTCTATTGCACCGTACCAATTATGGAGTCGATCACCTCTCCTCCTCCCACAAAGTTGTTTACCGTCTTTCGTGTCCCTAAACGTTCTAAACTCCCTCGTTATCCGAGTCGCTGGGTTGTGTGTAATGTGCACACACAACCAAAACCCCCTGCCAATTCTTCCACTGACGATACGGCTACTTTATATGCAGAGAATGAAACAACGCCAACTTATTCTTTCAAGTCCACAAAAAAGCCTGTTAAAGTGCAGTCGTTTGCAACCGGGAAATCCACGGATCTGCCCTCTTCGCGGCCTTTTGCTGCTCTTGTTTGTAATGCTGTAGATGAGGTCATCAATAACTTTATTGAGAAGCCGCTGAGGCCGTCGGTGGATCCGAGGTTCGTTTTAGCCGGCAACTTCGCCCCCGTGCGAGAGACCGCGCCGACAGAGTGTCTGTCCGTCCGAGGAACCCTCCCGGCATGTCTCGATGGAGTCTACATACGCAACGGCCCCAACCCCAGCCATCTTCCGCGCGGCGCCTACCATCTTTTCGACGGGGACGGTATGCTCCACTCCCTCCGAATTAAGCACGGGCGGGTTACCTTCTGCAGCCGCTTCGTCCGCACCTACAAATATGTGGAGGAACTCAATGCGAGGAGCTCGGTAATGCCCAACGTCTTCTCTGGCTTTAACGGCATTGCAGGCTTGGCCAGGGGGGCGCTTTTAACCGCCAGAGTCGCTCTGGGGCTCTTTAATCCTCTCAACGGCTACGGACTCGCCAATACCAGCCTTTTGTACTTCGACAACAAGCTAATGGCCCTCGGCGAGTCGGATCTGCCGTATGTGGTGAGGGTGACGCCCTCCGGCGACGTGGAGACCGTCGGGCGTTACGATTTCGACGGGAAATTGTTCATGGGGATGACGGCGCACCCAAAGATCGATCCCGAGACGGGAGAATTGTTTGCCTTTCGGTACGGTCCTGTACCGCCGTTTCTGAATTTCTTCCGAGTGGCGCCGAGCGGGGAGAAGGAGCCCGACGTTGGAATCGTGTCGCTGCAGCAGCTTTCGTTTATTCATGACTTCGCCATCACGAAGAAGTACGCAATTTTCCCCGACACACAAATCGTGGTGAAGCCGCTGGACATGATTATGGGCGAGGGGTCTCCCATCGGCTGCGACACTGCCAAAGTGGCGAGGGTCGGGGTCATCCCGCGCTACGCTAACAACGACTCGGCCATGAAATGGTTCGAGGTTCCGGGCTTCAATTTCTTCCATTCGCTGAACGCGTGGGACGAGGGCGACGACATCGTGCTCATTGCTGCCAACTCGTACCACGTAGAGCACGTGTTGGAAAGGGCTCATCTGGTGCACCCCATCGTGGAGAAAGTCCGGATTAATTTAAGCACGGGGAAAGTGTCCCGAACGCCTCTGTCTTCAAAACCCCTCGAGTTTGGCGTGGTGAATCCCCGTTTTATAACGAAGAAGAATCGATACGCGTACATGTCTGTAGGCGCGCCGCTGCCAAAGATATCCGGACTTGTCAAGCTTGATTTGGATAGCGGAGAAGAATGTGTGGTTGCGTCGAGAGTGTATGGCGAAGGATGCTTTGGCAGCGAACCCTTTTTTGTGCCGCGGAGTTCCGATCTGAACGCGGAGGAGGACGAGGGCTACGTGGTGGCCTACACTCACAACGAAACCACTGGAATTTCGAGCTTCGTGGTGATGGATGCTCGGTCCCCCACATTAGAAATAGTGGCGTCAGTGAAGCTCCCTGTGAGAGTTCCGTACGGATTCCACGGCCTCTTCGTAAGCGACAAAGATTTAACAACCACGAGATGTTAAATCTGTAACTGCTTGTACATAGTGCTCGGGATAAGCATGGATATTTGTGAATATAATTAATTTAGCTCGTACATACTTCAATAAGTTTTTGCCTCTAAATCAAAACACAAGCAGCTATTAAAACGGAACCGGTATCGGACGCGACTCGACCCTGCGGCCACTCGTCAGCTACGTTATGCCACGGTGGTCAAATTAAATGGACACGGTGGTCAAATTTCTGCCCGAGTTAGCCGAAACGGTAACCGCGCAACCGTGGCGTGTGTTATTGCCCGCTAAATCGCTTCTTCAAATCAAAACCAGTAAATATCCGTACAGGTATATGACGTCATATATCGAATTTTCTTACTCGACGTAATATATAATAATAATAATGCCCCAAAGAAAAAAAGGTTGAATGGAAAAGAATCACATACTAAGCAACAACTTTTGAACATTAAAAAGGTTGATAAAGATATGTTAACCTCTAACCTAAAACAATGTATCATCATTTATAAATGAACACGTGGTTTGTTTTAATATATTCTCTCTTTTACTTTTATTTTTTAGGAGAGCTCCTCTACATGCTAGCTTTAAAGTGTAAATCAAGATGAGCTTTTGGATATTTTTATCCAAATAAAGTTGACATTGACATGAATTTTTAGGGAGTCTTTATTTAAATATTTTCATTTATTGTTGGTTGGATCAACCCTTTTTTTTTGTTTTTTCGATTATTATTATTATTATTTTTTAATAAGTTTATTTTCAATGGATATGTTTCTCTTTATAATATATATTTTATTTGGATCAATTTTAATTTTCTTATTTATATATATATTTTTACATATTTGGATATGGGTAATCTTACTTCTCAAAACTTACAAATATGTATATAAAAAGAGACTTTAGAATATTGAAATGCTTGTTCGTAAAGTTTTTTTTTAAACATGGGGTTTTTTAAGTTTACTTGAAGTCCATCTTAAGTCTCTTAAATTATTTGATAAAGTTGATAAAGTTTATACTGATTGATTTTATTTTTTACTATTTTATTTTTCTTTTATAAATTTATTTGATTTTAATTTAATTTATCATTATTATTTAATTATTTTATTTTATTTTAATTTTATAATTATATATTTATTTTAAATTAAATTAATTTTATCTTTTATATATATATATATATATATATATATATATATATCAAGGGTTTTGGGTCCTTCACTTTTTCATAAAATTATGAAATAAGAATACAAAAAAGATGGATATCAGATAAAATTCAAGATAAGTTAGTCAAGAGACAAAGTCTAATAAAATTAGAAAACATAGTGAATATGAGAAAGTTATTACAAAAAACAAAAAAAATACCAAAGACCAAGAAAACACTCAATCAACCTAATAACTAGGAGACAAAAAAATCCACCATCCTACTACCAAAGTCGAGGGGAGAAGAAAAGAGGAGGAAGGAGAACATATAATGAACTAATAATCTCCTTTGCATCTAATTCCATGTCGACATCCATAATATTGACCAAGGTAGCACAGGAACATTCACCACCACCAAGGGAGACTTCACGGGTCTAGAACCCAAATCCATGCAACTATAAGGAGAACCAATATGATGTTTCCTATTGAGAGAGGGAGGCCCCACAATAACACAAGCCAAATCAACATTATCACAAAAAATGAGATCATGACCCCACCCATACCTGTGATTCCATCCACAACTGTGACCACAACCCATGCTAAGATGGCTAGCCACTTGATTCAAACCCCTGCTATGAAGATGTCTAGCCTTGTTAGAATTTCCACCTTCACCTTTCCTTGGAGAAAATTTCCAAGTGAAGCCACTCATTCAGACAAGAAAATGAACTACCTCTATCACTTGAGAGTGACATAGACAAAGGGAAGACATATTCGACATAGGGCACTATGGGTAGCTAGGTCTAGAAGAGGAAAAAAATTATCTACAAAGACTCACACTCCCTTGAAAAGGTGAGAAAAACCTATAGATAATTGACCACTTCCATGAATCCAAGTTCCATGGAACGAAAAATCCAAAGAGGGACAAAGTACCTACACTCACGACTTGAGAAATGTAGTGAGAGAAGATCCAATTAACTGGCCCTCTCTAGAACTTGGTCTAGACTAACTCAACATTTTGGGTGGACAAATTCATACACTATTCAATAGACCAAAACCTTATCATTCAGAATCTACCACAAACAACTAGCAAAAAAGGATGCCACCATGGATTTAGCTTGGAGGCATTCATCCAAATAAAGAAAACTAACCTAAAAAATAATTTGAATGGCTTACATAATCAACCCCATAGGCATCTAAAAATTATTGTTGAGTCGAGCATAGGAGATCGAGCCACAAAACACCATTTCCCCTTTATAAGCTTCTATTAAAAATAAAGGAGAATTGTGAGCATATAAAATGGAATCCTCCCAACATTGAGGCACATTAAAAAAACCAAAGGCCATGTGCTCCACACACCCTTTTATCTTACTTCAAACAAATGATAAACCAACTGAGGAAGCCTATGGGGAGAGTAGAGATAAATGGTAGAAGCTCGATAAAAAACACACATGTGAACAAATCACATCTCATTATGAATAAAATATGGGATTAACTACCAATGTATTCAATAATCAATACACACTTCCCACACTAATTAATCATTAGAAGCCCCAAATTGCATCAAAATCATGAGAGAAAGGGGTCAAGACATGGCTACATTGACCAATGCAGGCCAAGAATCAAAGAGATTGTCCACACAGAGCTCCTTAGGTTGAGATATCCCAAAATTTATGAGAAAATATATACTGGCATTGGCTTCATGAAAAAATGCCCTGTAGACCAAGAGGAAAAGAGAGGCAACGCCTGCTAAGCTCTATCCAAAACATACCTAACTTATTCCGACCTACAGAGGAAGGAAACTAAAGAGCATGAATCACCACCATGGAATCATCTTCAATGTTAAGTTGATCAATTCCACACTGGGATGCAAGATCAAGCCCAAGGATAAGGGCTTCGGATTCAACTTCATTATTAGAACCATCCATAATCTTCATAGAAGTCACCTTGATCAACGACCTAGAATAATCATGAATAATGTAGCCAAGCCCCAAAGCACTTGGGTTCCCTCTAGATGCACCATTGCAATTTAGCTTTAAAGAACCAACATGAGGAAGAACACAAATAGGGTTACACACCCACCTTTTAGCAACTCGATCTATTATTTCCCCATTAACGGGCGGTATTATATTTTAATATTAATCCAATCTATTTTAGGAATTTATTTTATTTAAATTAAAATTTTAGTTTAATTTTAATATAATTTTATCATTATTATTCTATTTTTAAGTTTCTTTATATTTATTATATTTATATTTTTATTCTTATATGTTGGCAAAATGAATCCCTCTTAATTTTTTTTTTTTGGAAAATAACAATTACCCTTAACATTAAAAAAAAATTTATCTGGATATTTGTTTAGTATCTAGTTCTAGGCATGGCTATGTGTATTACAAACTTATTGTTGAAAGCAAAATGAACATATGAAAGAGGTGGTGTTGATTAACTAATGTGCATACTCAAATTATTGTGATAAAAAATATTCCATGCATTTGCAATGATTACAATCACACACTAGCTATGAAAATAAATGAGCTTATAGAGTTAAACAATGCATATCCAGTTGTCTCTTTTGGTACAATTATTACATGGACACATCAAATTAATGACCAATATAATCTAAATGTCAAAGATGGTAAAATAAATCATGATATTTCGATTTTAATTGATAATTTTCTTATTTTTCATTTTGGGTCCTCCTTTAATGATTTTCCTTGTTGACATGCATCATCACTATACAAATATCATTATTTTTAATTCCAAGTACAATTAACCAATCAATATTTATTACTTTACCAAAAACTTCAAGATAATTTGTCTTTGGTATCATGCCACTTTTTTTAATCAAGATTTTTTTATATCTAAATGGTGTTATAGGCTCTAGGACAATCTATACTAATTAGGCCTCATTTGTTGACCTGGTTAATGATGATTTCATTAACACATGTATACAGTCTCTTGAGGAATTGAACATAGTGGCATGTGGCTATGATATTTGTTATCTCCATGTATTTATGATGCAAACATAAATATAGATCCACTTAAGGACAAAATATAATTCTATGATAGTTAGTTTGGGCACTCACACACACACACGCCAAGGACCAACTCAAATAAATTTGTATGTCTTCATCACAAGAACACATTTCTTCATCACAAGAACACATTCTCTTTATTCAATATGGAGGAAAATTAGAAAAATAATATAGTTCAACAGTGACAAATTTAAACATTGACTCCTACTCACATTAACAACAACATAACACTTATTCAATTTTAAACATAACTAGGAACTATGACTACCCTTTGGTATGAATGTGTATAATATGCCCATGCATTTTAGAAAGTACTACATGGATTTTATGTATCCAAGGTCATCCCAATAACATATAAAAAACTTAGGTATATGGTATAACTAAAAAGGTAGTAACCACATGTGTTGGACCAAATTGTGATGTCCCCTCAAGTGCTTTAATCATTTTGGTTGACATGTATAAATAATCATGTGTATATCTTAAATGTGTAAGTAACATCATGGTACATACATCCTCACTAGTACCGTTATCAATCATAATACTATGTGTAATTTGATGATCAAGGTATGATCAAATAAAAATGAATGAAGATTCCAGTCAGCATCAACAATTTCACTACCATCAAGTGAAATAAAAGGTCTCTGAACCATAAGAGGTAATATGTGTGTATAAGTGCCAATAATCCCATCTAACAGGTTTCCATAATGTGATGAAGGAGGATGTACATTATATACCATTTTCACTTTGGGATCTTTCTTATAATGATATTATAATAGATTGTTAAATATTATTTGGTTTTGATGGTCACTAGGTTGTGAACCTAAATCCTTTAGAGAATCATCAAAGGTAATCTTATGGTTATCAATAATATCTTAGATCTTATTTTTCAAGGTATAACATCTATTTCTAGAATACCCAGGGCCTTGGTTATATTCATAATATGCATTAGCATCATATCTATTTGGTAGAGGTCGACTCGTATCAACCTCTATGAGAGGAGGGAGATATATGAGATGATACCTAACAAGCTTCAAAAGTAGCTAAAGTTGGAGACTTAGGTAATCATGTAAATTATCTCTTAGAATTGAATTGGATATAATGATCTGATTGGGTTTTTGAAATACTACATTAACAATTATGCTTGTTTCCTTTTTAGGTTCTATAGGTTTTACCTCATTGTAAATTTTGTAATAATATATTAAGTATTTTGGAGACATGACATGGATATGAAAGGGTGAGGTAAGATCATAGAGGACTTTAGTATAGGAGAGAATGATGCAGGAGAGACATGAAAGAATAATACAGAAGACATTGGCGTAGAAGGTTGAGTTGAAAAATATTAGGAAATGAAAAATGAATAACATAAGACATAGGACTCAAAAAAGTGTAAGACTAGGACAAGGGCACAAAAAGTGAAAGCAGCTGAAAAGTAGTTTATTGAAGCATCAAAGATTAATCGAGCAAAAATCTAGCACTGATCTGTGAGAGAAGAGGAACATGAAAGAAAATATCTATCATATAGAGAGTATATATGGGTTGTTAGGCCTAAATCCAAAGGAATTTAATTGTAACAACTCACCACAACTTCTTTTTCTTAAACAATAATTGTCTTGTCATCTATAATATATTAATGATGCAACCGAAGAAGGGGTTATCTTATGTATAAATACCCCTTAAATTTGATTATAAAGTGTTGTTGGATGTAGATGTGTTGTTGTCAAGATAGATATTTGGAGAGACTGTGGACTGAATGAAGTGTCTTTGTAAACTTATCTAATGAGATCAATGAGATTAATACTTTGTCTATGAATCTTGATGTGTTAAATCTCTTTGGTCTTAATTCTAATTTTATGATACTAGATAAGTACATGCATTGTGTGAATACATCAAATGGCTAACTCTAGAATGATATTTGTAGTAACAATGATTAAATGTGTTAACTAAAGCAACTAAGGAATAATTGTCTATCCACCATTTAATAATAGAACCGACGGGAATCAATCTAGGCTACGTGGCTTAGGTGACCTCAAACAATATGCCAATACACTAGCACATTGGCTTATTCTTTCCTCTATACATGTGACTAGTACTTAGTTGTGCATAACTAAGGATAAATAAACCTAAAATTTTGGTTTCATTGACAAGCCTTGTTGTACTTTTTAGCACAATGGTAGAAAGATGCTCAAATGGCTATCTTTAGAAAATGTTGAGTGTTGGGTCGGTACCTTAAAAGAGAACTTTGTGCTTTAGTATCTTAAACCAGGAGTTTCTACATGCACACGGGTAGAGAAGCACCTATATGATTTTGTATATGAAGCATTATTTGTAGAATTACCCATTCATTTGCATGCTTGGATTTTGGCATATGCACAAGACTATTTAATAAATTATGGATGGGAGTCTCCTTTCTCAATAGAACATCAAACAACTTTAGTGCAAGTTGAAATCTACTTGGAAATGTGTGATGGATATATGGTGGAAGGGAGTGCTCAATAGCTATGTCTTGGAATATGTTATCTCTACATACTCTTATTTGGAGGAAACATAGTTAAACTTATTAAGGGAACCACATGGAAGGTATCTCAATCAATTCCCTTTATAAATTAATAAATTTATGGTTGATTTTGAACTTGATAACTTCCCCATGGATGGAGAAAATATCTCACATATTATCAACACAATTGGTGGGGAAATGGAGGGGTGTACATTGGTATAGGATTGGTAGTTCAACATAGAATTCAGTTAGTGGTAACTACAAAAGATTAAGTATGATGAGGCTAGACATAAGGATATGAGAGGCAGTGATCCCAAGGGTAAATGAGAGGATATTGGAAGTGTCGTAAGAATCTGTAGGAGGAAAAAAATACATGGTGAGCACTCCCTAACCATGGGTTTGTGCCCTTCATTGGCATAGGTATGCACAAAATAAGTATGATAAACATTGATGATAGTGAAACCCAATCCTAATAAACCCAATTCCCCACCATAATGCATGCTCATGATTTTGAGTTTGAGGGAATTCTTTTTAGAAATTGGGATACTGATAGTGTGAAATTTGATGTTTAATTTGAAGCCAAGAGTGTAGAATAGTCTTTGGGAGTGCAAGTTCAAAATATAAATTTACCATTAACCTTTAATTTTATATTAAAAAAAGTCATATGGATCACCTTGGAATGTTGTGTGGACCAAATGTAAGTACTAGGAAAAATACAGACCCAAAAATAACTAGTCAACCTCCCTCAGTGCCCATTATGGTGCACCTATTGTTGCAAGAGGCATGGGAGGTAACATTGATGGTGGTGTTAATGAAGCTACAGGAAGATCAGGAGGTGGTTTGGGAGGGGTTGGTGGAGCTCCACCATAAGGTTCAGTAGGAGCTGGAGGAGCACCATTGTAAGGTCCATTACAACCACTCAATATACCTACAGTCTACTATGAGATCACACTTCACTTGCCTGAATATTGATGTGTCTAAAATATAGTGGAACATGTTCACAAGTATGAACTCATTTAGTGAGAATAGGATATAAATTTTATTTATTAAAAGGTGACTCAATTTGCCATTAATTTATTGGATCGCATGCATAAATGGTACCAAAAATTTAACCTTTAATAAGAGGTTATGAATGATTGAAGACTGTTTTTATCCAAGAATTTGATATCCCTAAGTTTGAGCAACAAAGTATTATTTCCTGAAAATATATCAAGAAAGAGCTCACTGAGAGTGTGCACACATATGATGCACATTTTAAAATGCTTCTTTTGAAGATATCATTTGAGATTAACTTGAAACAACATGCTCAGTGGTTTATAGGAGGTTTATTACTTCCATTCCAATGAGCCTTATTTCACAATACTTTCATTGAATCGTGCAAGGCCCTAAAAGCTACCCTCCACATCAAAGCCATGGGAAGTATAGATATAGCGATCACCCACTTTATGGAGGCTCAAATTACTATTGTGTCTTCTCAATTAGATAAGCTTACAACCAATAATGCTCATGACACCTATAATATCTTGTGATGTACTGACTATGAAGTAGAACACCATAACAAGAACAATTTTCCATGGAGGAATGTTCATGCTATATTAAAATAGTCCTTTGAAATTTGCAAATAAGATCATGATGTAAGGAGTTTTCCCTTTCTTCAACATGCCACCCAAGCCAAAGTGTCACTATACTATAAAATATGTGATGCATATACACATGATACTAATGACTGTCGAGTCATCAATAAGATTCATAGAGCACGCATATGAGGTATGCACCAAACTTACACAGCTTAAGACTAGGAGGCTGGTGGAATTCAATATTTTAGAGGTTAATGGCATGGAAATGGATGTGGAGGTGGTAATTTTCCACTGAAGACATGTTACAAGTGTAGATATTTAGACCACTACTAGTGTGACTTCATGGTCTATCCAACCTGCACCTTTTATAAAAATGAGCATCACTTAGAATAATGCCTCGATTTGTATGTAATTATTACTAAAGAACATAATGAGAAGGGTTCCAGGGTGATACATGTTTCAAAATATCTAAATGATCAATGGAGAATGTACCCTACCACTCCACCAACTGGACTCAAGGTCAATATTACTACATGGAGTGGCACTCATTCCCAACTAGTTTAAAATCCACTTGCTGAAAAGGTTCAACATGAAGAACCTCATGCATACCACTATCCCGATATTCAACACTAGAAATAAGTGTTGCATAACACAATGGATTTAGTCTCAAAACTACAAGGTGACATAGATTTCTTAAAGGATAAAGATGCTAACATGCGGGTTGAGATGCAAAGAAATACGATACCCATAGACTTATGGCATGATGAATTCTAAGAGTTGTGAAAAATATTAATGGTAAAGCCTTAATGGTTACAACAATAAATGGTAAAGCCTTCAGAGGATCATCATTTAAACCATGCATGACAATGAGAGATCCATTTTCAACCAAATTCATAATGTGACAAAGGTGTCCTCATTAATGCATCCAATGATGGTTGGATGATTTGTGATATTTTTGTGCACACTAGTGTAGAGGTTAATGTTATAACCAAAGACACTTGGAAAAAGATGGGGAGCCCCATTTTGCAACCCTCCCAACATGATTTGTTCATGGCCAACAAAACTCAAGCACTACCCATAGGTGATGTTAAAAATACCACTGTCAACATCTTGGGAGTTGCATTCAAGAGTGATTTCAAAGTGATTAAGCTTGTTGAACTTGATGACTTCCCTACTATCTTGGGTCAACCTTGGTGCTATACAAATAAATATGACTTGTGTTTCAAGAAGTGTTATATCAACTTTGAGAATGACACTCAATGCATATTCATTCCTTTAAATAATGAATAAGGACCCCCCTTTATGGAACCCATTGATAATTATGAGGATGTTAATATAATTTATAACATCATTGCCCAAGGAAATGAAAATGTGGATCCCACTCCTGATGGCATCTTACCATGGGAATACACACAGTCTATTTTTAAAACTACTAGTATCACATATAACTAATGGGTTCAAGGTGTATATGTTCTAATAAGGCATGTATGTGTTGTATTATATAGTTTCCTAAGCTCCCCTATAAATCTTGATCAGTGACACAAAATTATTTGCCTCACTAGTCTACCATTTTTGAGGTGGACCATGCACCTCAATTCCATGGTTAAATGGAGGTCAACAAATATTTGTAGGAGATGGAAGACTACTATGGTAATGAGTATGAATGGTTGCAAATCATAAACTTTATATTTTAAGGGAAAATTTCTCAATGGTGGTTTACTCATCAGTACCACGTAGATATATGGGAATAAGTACGTGTAAAAATGCATAATCACTTCCACCATGACAACCATGTTTACACCACCCTGATTTATAACGGTGTGGATTCTTTGAAAGAACATCTAACATAATGTGAAATCTTATAGATTTTCAAAGAAACCTTTTTACCAAAATTATTGTGGGTTCATGCATTCTATGGTACTCTACATGGCTAGGCTAGGTCATGGTATATTTAACAAAAAAATTGTAGAGAAATGGATACCTGACAACATATCAAACTTGATATGCTTGCCACAATTTCATTTTATTCACCATGAATAGATTTGAATTTGTCTATGCAAGTAATCCATTAGGTAATTATAGGAGATTAGACACTAATTGAAGAATGAATACGACACATGCATGACATAATTGAGGACAATTTATCCATCTTCCAAGAACCTGATACACCTACCCTAGATTGGTTATAAATAGACTCCCAGTCAGAATATACCCATCGGGAATAAATTTTAAAGGGCAAGCAAAAGGTCATATATCAGGTTGATGAGGGTACCAACTCTGATCTACTAGAGCCATAATTTGACCACTTAAATTTGCATACAAAGTATGGGGTGCATGATGTTAGAAATATAATATAGAACAAGGATAAATCATACTCCTCACCACTTCAAACATTTTAGTACAATAATGGGATGGAGGACCCACCCAAAATAGCCACTATAGGAAATTACTAGTTTAAGGTTAAGTTTAACCAAAAATTTTGAACTCTTGTAGGAGTATCAAGGTAATTTCCCATATAAATACATGAAGATGAAGAGATTACATCCATCATTTGGTAAGATGTACATCAATTTGGTTGAAGGCACTCGATTGGTGAGAAAATAACCATATTAGATGATCCAAAAATGTGTATTTAGGTTAAAGATGAAATTGATAGTATGTTGCATTGGAGTTATTACTCCTATTGATGAAATTGAATGGTGATCAAAATTAATAAGGATGGTCACATTCAAATATACGTGGATTATAGGCTACTCAATTTTGTATGTGTAATGGACCCTTTCCCAATGCATTTCACTGAGGAAATTTTGGAAGGTGTTGTTGGATGTGAGATCTACACCTTCACTAATGGGTTTTCTTGCTATCACTAAGTCCAAATTATTGAGGAAGACAAGGAAAAAAAAAACTTTGAAACTAAATGGGGTTATTTTACATACAATGTTATGCCTTTTAGCCACAAGAATGCACCAATTGTGTTCTCACACGTTGTGGTGGAAGCCTTCAAGGATTTCATCCACACGTTCCTTCAAGTATACTTGGATGATTAGACCATATATGGTTTAGTGCATGAGTACTATGACAATCTATGCCTCATGTTTGAATGTTACCGCTAGCTTTAGATTTATTTGAATATGAAGAAGTGCATATTTACCACTCGATTTTGGATTCTATTGGGACATATTATTTGCTGGGTTGGACTACTAGTGGATTCGGCTAAAATTATAGTTATTTTCCAACTCCTAGTGCCAACCACTGAGCATGAGGCCCGCACATTTTTAGGTCATACAGGATACTATCAAAATTTCATTTAGGGTTATGCTAACATAACAACACTGATGGAAGAAATATTCAAGCACAATGACCTATTCTTATGGATGGCTCAACTCTAGTAAGTGTTTGAGTCCCTGAAAGAAAAACTGGTGACTGGACTCATTCTCCATGTCTTGAATTGGAACCAACCATTTCATGTGCATGTTTATGCTTTAGGAATGGTAGTAGGTGCTACTTTGACATAACCCATTGAGGAAATCCTTGATCATCCTATTTATTTTGCTAGCTAAAAGCTCACACTAGTGGAATGAAACTACTCTAAGATAGACTATGAAGCCTTGGCTATGGTTTATGCACTTCATAAGTTTTTCAAATACCTTTTGGCCACCTTATTTGCCTTCTATATGGATCATGAAATGCTCAAGTATTTGGTAAATAATTAGTATTACATGGACACATTTATTAATGGATTGTCCTGTTCCAAGAAATCTAGTTCTTTATGGTCATAAATCCAAGCAAAGTTAATTTCAGTCTAGACCACCTCTCACATGTTCAATCTAGTCAATCAACATGTGCCATAGAGCATGATTTACCTTATGTTCAAAATTTTCAAGTTATGTATATGCTCAAAGAATTGGAGGAAATTATGGATTTTAATATAACAAGATTAGTTACAGGTCACCTTAGCACCCAAGAGAAAATGAAGCTCATAGTCCATGATAACCTCTTCTAACTTATTGGAGAAGGCCTATATAAATTGGGATACAATGAGGTTTTATGATAATGTGTAATGCAACACGAATGTGCAATACTCCTTTAAGAGGTTCATGAGGGTTTCATAGGAGGACATTATGTTTATGACATTATCTCTAGAAAGGTTCTACTAGTTGGGTTGTGGTGGCCCACCTTATTCAAAGATGCTATAGCTTATGCACACCAATGTGATATTTGTCAGTGCGCAGGTAAACCAAATTGAAGTGATTCTATGCCTTTTTATCCAATGCTTTCTCATGAACCTTTTGCGAAATGGGTTATTGATTTTTTTAGGCCCATTCAACCTACTTAAAGATGGATTAACATGCACTATATCATTAATGCCACAAACTATCTCACATATTAGGCTGAAGTAGTACCCACATGGAATTGTACTATTGCTATGGCTACCAGATTTCTATGAGAAAATATCATCACAAGCTATGGATGCCCCTTAAGTTTAAAAAGTGATTGTGGCACTCAATTTTCTTAATGAAATAGTGTGCATCCTTTTGGCTGAGGTCATATTTGTTCACCATAAGACCATACCTTACCATTATCAAGCCAATGGCATAGTTGAAGCCTCAACAAGGTTATGGGTAATAAACTGACCAATATTTACAACATCGGTCACACTGACTAGGATGATCAAGTTTCAGCAGTCTTATGGATTTATCAAACCATATACAAAAGGTTAAATAAGAGTACTCATTTTAACCTTGTCTTTAGTGCTGAAGCAGTTTTACCAGTGGATTTCTTTATGCCTTCCATATGTATTGCATGTGTGGGAAGACTAGACAAAGAATAATCCCTCACAGATTGCATGAATGATTTGATCTAGTTGGATGAAGCATGCATTCTTGTACATTGGATTCAAGGGGTTTCAAAATAGAAATAAAAAGCCTAGCATGACCAACACATTAAAATCAAAGTTTTTCAACCTGGTATGCATGTCTTGGTCTATGATTCAAAATTTATGTGCCATCTAGGTAAACTATGGATCTGTTGGAATGGTCCTTTTATCATTCATGATATCCATCTAATAGGCACCTATAAGTTTAAAAGATTAGATGGCCACTTCCTACCAGGACATTTCAATTGTAGTCGACTCTAGGCCTGCCATTATATTTAATTCATCAATTTAGTGAATAAGGCATATGCCACTAGGTTAATGTATGACTTTGTTTCAATTTTGAATAAACAAGGCATTAGTTTCATGCCTTTTGTAATTTGTTTTTGACATTTTTTGATGCTCTTTTGGTATTTAGCACTTTATTTCTCTTTATTTATTAACATGAATTTCACAAAATTATGACATAGAGGACCACACACTTATTTTAATGTGGGGTTTACGGGTGGATAAAATACTTGTTGAGGATAGTATTCACGTGGTAGTTAGTATTTGGTAATAGTTAGTTATCAAAATATTGTTGTATAAAAATATTATGATAATAGATACGAATATTAATTTGTTAAGATATATTGTTATAAGTTACAATAATATATTGTATATAGGTTTGCATAATCTTAGGGATGAGAAAATGATGGAGAAATTATAGGAATCATATTCCTATATATTTGTAATGTGTCCTGAATGATTAATTCAGATAGTGTGAAATAATATGTTAATCAGTGTTTAATAAATTTCTTGTGTTTGGCTCTTTGATTTTTTGTGCTCAGATTTGTACCAACCTCATCATCTGGTATCAGAGCAGGAAGATATTGTGATGGATTATTTATTTATTTTATCTCATGGAAGGTTAATCAATTTGTATAGGGTAAATCCATTTTAGTCCATGGTTGCCTATGTATGGAGGTTTTATTTGATACATTTCCCAACACCATTTAGTCATAGTAAATTTATATGAAAGTAATGGATGATCATGTGATATAATTTGCCTCAATGTTCCACCATGCCAAATCAATTTATTGAATTTTAAGTCATTTTTTATATTCACTATTGAATTTCATCATTTTTGTAAGAATCTATATTGGTCCTACTTCTTTCTATCTGGACTGTGTATGCATAGATCTATTGATTTGCCCTGGCTCTACAAAAATATCTTCTATGTGCTACATCCATTTTGCACCATATGAGATGCACAAATATAGCCTGTAGAATTTTTCTTATGCATTCTACATTCTTCAAATATTATACTCAGAATTGGTCTTCTCAACTAGAATCGTGTATTCTTGATTAGATGTTTTTCATTGATGTGCAGATCCATACCATATTACCAAACAATAGTTTTTGGTTGAAGTCAAGTAGTGTGTGGCTTTTTGTTAAGCATCTAATTCTCTGTGATCTACTTAGATCCATCATGGAACTCATTTATATTTATAATTTGTCTCTTCTCTTCTATCCACATGTAATTAAAGCAAGTACATTCATCACACTAGCATATACTAGAGCACATTACACTATTACATTCAAGCACCATATGCAGAAATTGCTCTAATTTTGAGCTCAGCTGTATCTGCATTATTTCTTGCATAACTATCATTTCATTGGATAATGAATTCAAAAGTGACTTGGACACCTACATAATCGAACTCACCTTGATTCTTTCCAACGGAGATCACAAAGACCGCCCACTTACATTACATACATATAGGTTATTTTTATAAGTCAAAGTTGTTTTATTGTTAAAGTTTGACTTTTTATAAATAGGTTATGTGTGTGTTATTAGTGTTGTTTATTAGAATCATATATTTTTCTAAGGTGAAGTTATTTTTAAAGCTTTTTAGTGATTCATAGTTGGCAGAAGGTAATTTAATATTACTCACTTGTCTATAGAAATTAGAATCCTACTGTTATTTTATATGTTCTTTAGTCATAGTGTTATATATATCATAAGTTTATTTTTAGAGCATTTTTCTAAAAATAAAGTTAAAAAAATATAATATGTATTTGTGTATTTTTATTTAATAAAGTCAATACAGAATCTAGATTCAAAATTTTTGGTCCATTGTCAAAAGTCTCAAAATCAAATATCAAAAATCAAAATTATACATGGATGCATTATAAGGGTAACCAACGTCCAATTTGTATAAGATATGTCAAGAGTGTGGGGTGGAGGAATTCTCTTCACTGAACTAGTTATTTGAGCATCAACCTACTAGAGGTCAGAGGTATGAAAGGAGGTTTATAGAGCCTATTGATAGTCACCAACAACGGGGCCTAGAATGTTTTGATGACATTTTGTGTGGTGTGTTTTTCATTTCCATTACGTGTTTTCAAAATAAGAATAGATGATACATGCATGTTTAAAGATTATAAAATGTGAACTTCTATCCTTGTATTTACTCTTGTAGCATGTTTGTGATGAGGGTAAAAGAAATATTGTAACCTCATGATTTTGTGGTTGGTGGTTAACCACATTGAAAACCATTTGTAGTTGTGGTTGGTGATTACCCATTGGAAAAAAAATTATAGTTATGGTTGATGGTTTCCCACTAGAAAACCATTTGTAGTCGTGGTTGATGGTTCATCACATTGAAAACCATTTGTTATCGTGGTTGTAGGTTTACCAAATTGAAAATCTTCATGAGGAATCATGAGTATGGGTTATTTATAGTATAAGGATACATTATCCCCACGTTCACACTAGGGTTGAATGTTGTGGATAATATTAATGTGGTAGTTAGTATTTGGTAATAGTTAGTTATCAGAATATTATTATATAACAATATTACGATAATAGATAGGAATATTTATTTGTTAAGATATATTGTTATAAGTTACAACAATATGTTGTATATAGGTTTACATAATCTTAGGGATGATTAAATGATGTAAAAATTATAGGAATCATATTCCTATATATTTTTAATGTGTCCCAAATGATTAATTCAGATAGTGTGAAATAATATATTAATAAATGTTTAAGAAATTTCTTGTGTTTGGATCTTTGATTTTTTGTGCTTAGATCTATACCAACCTCATCACTACTTGTGGTAAAAGCACAGAAGAGGAGGTGTGTAAAGGAAATTCACAAGAGGGGGCATGTGAAGGAGGCATACAAGATGGGGCACATAACCCAAGAATGCAGAATGAAGATGACAAGGGAAACACCATTATAAAAAATGGGTTAAAATAGAAAAGGTAGTTTCCCATGAACAAATTGGTAAATTTAAATTTTTAAAAATGGCATCTACTTGAAAAAAGGCAAAACAACTCTCAAAGGAAATATGAGACATGCATTTATTAATGACATAGTGGCATAAATTTTAGGCATGTCAAATATGCACCAAGGCATGACCATTTTAGGTATTAATGGTTGAAGTGATGGATAGCAACATGGGGGTGTTAATATTTATCTAATTATAAAATATTTTGAGACATTCCATTTTAATTTTTATTAAAAACTTATAATAAATTATAAAGATAAAACAAAGCATGAACAAGAAAAAAGAGAAGGTGACTACACAGTATTTTTAGTGACAAAACATGAAGCAAAAATTGTAGTGAGGAGCATGTAGCAAAGGAAGTGGCAAAGTGATCATAAGAGCATGTGTGAGATAAGTTGTAAGTTGAAGATGTTATGACTACCCTTAGAGGAGGTTGAAGTAGGAAGTTAAATTATTTTGGGTCAAGGATAAAATAATCAAGATGTATTATTTGAAAGAGTTGGTCGGACACTCATTAACCTTCGGGGACCCTAGTTGGTGATGTGGCCAAAGTAGAGAGGTAGGAAAATAAATTTGCTTCCAATCATTCCCAAAGAAGAGGAGCATGAGGGTGTAGAATAATAAAATCATATTTATATCCAAAAAAGAAGGATTTAGTGAGCATGATACATAAGGCAAAGACCCTGCAAAGCTAGTAGAAGACACATCTAGTGGATAGGCAACATAAATGGCATGTGTGGGAATGAAGGTCACTACAACACTAGTGCCCTCTTTTGTTTTTATTAAGGAAATGTAATACCTAGAGATAGTTTTTCATGTCAATGAATGGGAATCTAAGGTTTCCACTTATTAGGTCCTCGATTACAATCATCACCAGATTAAAAATGAAGGTGACTTACAATGGGACTACTAGGTAAATTGACATAACACCAAGAATGAGATCACCTGTGATCTCATAGTTTATAACTTATTGGAGGATGTGGGGTTGCTCCAACTATTTAAACTACCTTACTTTGGAAAACCCCATGAGGTTGTTCAGTCTTGATCTTTCACATCCACAAAGATTATATCTACTTTGTAGGGCATATAATAGTGATCACCCCTCATCAGATCAACAAGGTAATTGGGTTAATTTATTTTAGAGTAGATATCAACTTAGATCTCAATGATCAGGCAATGATTAAACAAATGGTAGCAACACTAAAATATAAAAAAGAAGGCCATGCCATATATATATAACTAGTCTTATAGTTCCCTCTATTTGGGTAGCTACACGCTTGGCCTTGATCAAGATATGAGGCATAGATAGGTGGAAGGAGATACATACAACACACCTCTATGTCACTAGATAAATGGCCAAAGGGACCAAATATAACTACTCCCAATTCTTTATTGAGAGAATTGAGAAGGTGCATCACCTACCTAACCACAAGTTTCCTTGGGCATATTTTACTCTTGCTTATTTTTGATGAGATTAGCATACCAAAATATTCTAGCAAATAATTTAAGTGTGTGTACCCACTAGAACATAAATCCCCCACCAAGATATTCAAATATTTCCCCTGTTCTGGCACCATCAAACCTTATTACAAGGCAAAGGTGAAGGGTTAGTTTGAGGGGATAAAATAATAATTTGGGAATGAATGGCACATATCAAATGAATTTCCTATGTATATGGGAACCCATACTAAGTTTACTATAAAAAAACATTATTATCTCATGTGAATATGGATGGAAAGCACTAACAACTTGTCAGGATGGCTCAAATTACCTTACACATTCACTACTAGATATTTTATTGACTCTATGAATTACATTGAAGATCTCCACCCTATAAGTATTGATGCAGACAAGATTATTTTTGAGATTCACACTCTTCATAATCTTTACATCTATCTAAGGATGAAAGCATATGTAGAGTGACATGAGTTTGATAACACTGATATCAACCCTTATAAGATAGTTTTACAAGGAAAGATCTAGGTGATCTTCTATATAATTAGGCCATAGAGAAGAACATCATGAAGACAAGATGTAGAAAAGTAACTGCTCCCTCCTCAAATGTGAACATGTGTAGAAGAAAGGGAGCGAATGAATTATAAAATTCCAAGACCTAAAGACACCATATCGAGTAGGGCATAGGAGGAACAACCCAAGGCCAAACTGAAATGATATAATCAAACTTCATCACCAATAAGAGCCCAAGGGATACCTACAAACCAAAAATATAACGTCTCTGATTTACAAATAGCTACCTAGCCAAAGCTTGAGCCTAAATCACCTTGAATGGTAATTCCTAAAATAGGTGAAGCATCTCCATAAGCACAACTTGTAAAGGAACCCACTCTTGAGCCAAGCAAGGAACAACCTACTAACAAGCAATAAATGGACATTAAAAGTCCAAAACCTAAAGAAGTAGAGAGAAAAAGCTCTAACATATTGATGTAGGATGTTTTTTATTTCATTTATTTATTAAATGGATCATCCCTACACATGTAGATTCAACTTTATTAGGTGGTTCTTTAGTCTATGGTAGTTAGTTGCCACTTGTTTTAACTAAGTGGTTGTTACACATTTGTTCTCCACTAGTATACTATTAGTTGACTCCATGATTCTAGGTGAAAGTTGTGTTGGGTGAATATTTTGTCAATTAGCTAACTGATGTTCAAAATAGGTCTTATCATCCATGTCAAGGGAAATTGGTCATCCAAAGTTGCAAGTTTACCACATCCAAAGGGGACAAATCTCTCCTCTCATCAAGGGGAGGTTCCCTATTAAATATGAGGAGCTATATACTATAAATATATGTAAAAAATAACAATCAGGGGTAGGGAAACACCATCCATCTATCTTATTTTAGAGATGATGCTCAAAAACAAAGGAGAAATCTTGGTGAAGACACTGAAGGCACTTCTCTTCTTTCAGAAGTGATCTTGCAGTAAACAACAGGAGTTCTTTTAGGTAGTGACAAGAAACTGGTGACAAAGGGTAGTAACCAGCAGGATGAAATGGAACACAAAGTTTCCACCTCAACTACCCAAAGAGTGAAATATAAAGGATAATGGGGCACAAAGTCATCCCAGAATCCTCGACATAGAAAGAAACTAAAAACACACACTAAAGACAACTATAACAGCACAAAGTTTGAAAGTAACTAACTTCAGGACATCCTTCTTATCACTTCCACTTGTTTTACTTGTTAGATTAAATAAACAAGAATACATCTAGAAGATAGACATAAGAACAATCTCCTAAAATGGCACAAGCTATAACAGCACAAAGTCTGTAAGTAACTTGCTTTCTCATTCAGATAAAATAATATGAACAATAATCTAAGCTCAAAGTCTTAGTATTTGCCTTTCAATTTGGGTAGAGTCTTGCTTCTATGATCAAAAATATCTCCCTTCCAATAAAAAAAGAGATTAAAATATATAGCAACCAAGAAAGACTTGGCGCTCTGTTTCATGGAATGGCCCAGGCTGCACTCAATGCATTGAATGCTTTTTTAGTTTTGTCAAAGAGGGCCATTCTAGAACAGGGTAGCCGCCTTAACTGTGGCATGTTGATTCATCTCGAATGTCTTCTCTTGGGCCTGAGTCATCTAGTATGTCACCTGATGTCTGCATAGCTATCCACCTCATCTTTACCCCAAAGGAGACAAACAGGCTACACTTTCAATGTTTGCAGGCTCAAATATCTACTTAGTGAACTGTTCCACCTACTAAAATAACTACTTCATAGATATTTCTGGTCTTCCCCCTTTCCTGCTACAATTTGAGCCCTCGAGCTATCTTTTCCCCCTTTCTGGTTCTTTTGGTTCTTCCTCTTGGTGGTTCTTCCTTTCGCCTTGAAGGTCTTTGAATGCCTTTAGGTCCACGTTTCAAGCCTGTAAAGATTAATGGATAATTTATTGCTGCAAATTTGAAGTCTTTAGGCCTGTCATCGTTTGAAAGCCAACGACTAGTTGGTTGCCTTGACTTTGATGGTTGTGGGCCTAACATCCTCCCTAGCAATTCCTTCAGGTCTTTCTCACTTAATTTGGCTGCTTTTCACTGATCTTAACAAGTGACACGTGGCATTTTTTGCTATGAAATAGGTGAGGACACTTGGCAAATTCCACTTAACTCATAGAAGATTTAGACACCTTTTGAGAGTCTTGTGGAAGATGACACATGGTGGCTTTTGCTGAGTTTTAAAAACAATATAGAAACATTCAGGACTCATTCAGATTCATGTAGATGTAGACACTTATCACGCTCTGATGAGTTATAATGGGATAGGTGGTACATTCTTCTACTTTTTAGAAACAAGTTGTAATGGGTCTCGACAGATGACACTTAGAAGCTTCTGCTCATTTTAGCAACTCACCTAGGGCCCACCACAGTCCTTGCTCAATAATGAAACTAAAGAAAGAAACTGTGGCCATTGACACTTGTCAGCTTCCATTAAGCTTTTCAAGGGACACGTGGTGACTTCTGTCGCATTTATAAAAACATATTAAAACATTCCACAGTTGCCACGTGGTGCCTTCCACAGAACTCTGAGAGAAGCTTATTGAGAGAAGATTGAAGCTTATAAGAAACTCAAAACATAGATGTGGACACTTGTCACGCTCTGTTGAGTTTAGCAACTCACCCGGGGCCCACCACAATCCTTATGAAATGAAACTCGAAACTACAGAGTTTGACACTTGGCACGCTCCATCAAGTTTTACAAGGGACACATGGCATGTTTATCTAATTTTAGAAATAAATTATAATGTGTCCTAGAAGATGACACTTGGTAGCTTCCGCTCTCAGGCTTTTTCCTTTTAGGCACTCCTTTGAATCATTGAACTATGAAGTGGTTGAATCTTGATGAATTTTCACAAAGCGCTTGATTCTTTGAAGCTGGCCGATGATGTTGATCCTTGAACCCATTGAACCCTTAGCTAAAAAAGCTTAAAAAATGAGGAATTTGAAAGCTCAGAACAAATTTCAAGAAGGGAAGAGACTATTTTGGTTTGTAAAACCAAAATAGTTCACATGTTGTCCCAAAAATGAGTGATATTTTTGGAGACAATAGCTAGCTCCAGTTGGAGAATTTCCTTCAGTTGAAAACTTGGAATAGCTTAGGGGAGTAGAGACCAAAATCTCCAGTGCCTTGAAGTATGCCATTGGGCTATGGAGTCATGCTACCTAGAAAGAAAGGCTCCAAAAAATGAAAATGAATAACAAAAAGTAGAAACATAGACTATACATATGTATAGGTGAACTCATCTGATACTTCAAGAATTGAAGTGCTTCAGATGCTACCCATTATGAGGTAGAGAAAAGAGTGTGCCATCTTGATACTTCAATAGGAAACTATTTTTACCGTTGAGCTCATGGATAGTAAAAGGGCCTCTCCATAGGGAACCAAAATTTTCATGCATTCCCTTTGGTTCTCTTCTCTTGTCTCACAGGAGGACTTGATCTCCAATCTAGAAATCATGGTCTTTTTCTTTTTGGTTGAAGAGCTTCTTCACCAGACTCTGATGGGCCATAATTCGGTCCACCACCATAGTTCTCTGCTCATCCAGTTTAATTAGGAACATGATCCTCTTATTGATGGAGCTTTCATATGTCTGATCTTCAATTGCCTTATCCAATTTCAATGCTGGCAATTCCAGGGTGATTGGTATCTCAACATTGAGCACATAAAGAAGTTGAAGGGAGACATACCAATTTCCCTTTTTGGTGTGATCCTATCTGTCCATAGAGCATCAACCAATGCTTTATGCCATGTCCTTTGGTTTTCATCTACCAGCTTCTTAATGATAGTTACCAGGTTCTTGTTGCTTGATTTAGATTGTCCATTCCCTTGTGAAAAGTAATCAGAAGAATGGGATAGGGTGATCCCATAGTAAAAATAAAACTGAGTAATCTCCTAAGAAGTGAAACAAGATGCATTATCAGTGAAAATCTTGGTCGGGACCCAAAACTTGGAAATGATGTTCTCCTTGAAGAAATTGCACACTACTTTTAAAGTAACATGCTTGGTTGGGATAGCTTCTACCCACTTGGTGAAGTAGTCTGTGGCTGTGAGGACATAATCATGTCCAACACTTGAAGATGGGTTTATAGCACTAATGAAATCAATTACCCACTACTGGAATGGCTCTTCTATGACCACCAGCTTGAGAGGCAGGGAAACTAACTTGAGTTTGCCAACAAACTGCTAGCATAGTTCACATTTCCTTACCCATTTATATGCATCTTGAAAGAGAGTTGGCCAGTAATACCTGGCCCACAAAATTTTATGGGCAGTTACAAGAGCAGAGAAATGTCCTCCATAGGCCAAATTGTGGAAGGACTCAAAAAGTTGGCTTTGTTGCTCCTTGTCCACAGAGCGAAGGAACACTCCATCAAGGCTTCTCTTTTACAGGCCATTGTCCCAGAGGATAAAATTGGCAGCTTTTAGTTTGACAGTCCTCCTTTCTTTATGAGATAGGTGGGTAGGACACCATAAGTAAAGAAATGAGCAATGTTTGAATACCACTCATTTGTAGTGGAGACAAAGAGGATTGTTGGCATGTCTTCTTATTCTTTTCCTTCATGCCTTACTTCTTTTGGTCTGTTGTTAGCAATCAATTGGCATAAGCCTTTTCCACGCACCAGCTTCATTGATTTGATGACTATATCAAACTCCTAGATTTTCGTAATCCAATTGCCTCTTTTGGTTCTGAAATCCTATTGAGTTAATTTGGATTTAATCGTGGTATCAGGAACCAAGGTAGTAATGTGCAAATTTAGGATGTAGAAGCGAAAATGCTTCACTACCTTCACCCCTGCATAAGCATGCTTCTCCATGTTTGAGTACTTTAGCTCATGAGTTTTGAGAGGAAAACTCATGAAAGAAATGGGAGATTCCACACCTTGGTTCTGCTGAACTAGAATTACTGAAAGTGTGTGTTCAGAAGCATAACTATATATGGTGAATTCCTTATTGTAATCTGGACATACTAGAATTGGGGTGTGAGCAATGGCAGTCTTTATGTCTTGGAATGCCAATTTACCTTCTTCAGTCTACCTGAAGATGGCCTTTCCCTTCATCATATTTACAATATGACGAGTCTTCTCAGCAAACTCAGGGATGAACCTTCGTAAAAAGTTCAATTTTCCAAAGAAAGAGTGAATTGCAGTCTTACTTGTGGGAAAGGTAAGCTCTTGGATGGAGTTGACTCTGTCTGAGTCAATATTTATGCCTCATTTGGACACAATGTGTCCAAGAAGTTTCCCTTCTGTTACCCAAAAAATAGACTTCTTGGGGTTTAAGGAAATGCCATTATGGTAGTACCATTCCAACACTTGTTGCAAGTAGTGCACATGATCCAAGTGATGCTTAGAAAAGATAGTCAAATCATCAAGATATACTATGATGAACTTACCCATTTCATCCTTGAAATCAAGATCCATTGCTCTTTGAAAGGTGACACCAGCATTTATCAGGCCAAATGGTATTCTCTGATAGGCAAAGGTGCCCCAAGGTGTGGTGAATGCAGTCTTATACTGGTCTGCTTCACCAACTTCAACTTGATTGTATCTCGAGAAGCCATCTAGCATTGATAACATCTCTGAACTAGTCAATGTCTGAAGCACTTGTTCCATGATGGGCAGAGGATAGTTATCCTTTAAGGATGACTAATTCAAATTTCTAAAATCCCTGTAGAGGTAAATTTTGCCATTTTTATTCCTTAAAGGCACTATGTTTGCAATCCATGTGGAATGATGGATTGGGAAAAAGATCCTGGCATTTAACATTTTTTATATTTTAGACAGAATAATCCTTGATATTTTCATATTGTACTGTCTAGATTTTTGCCTGTAAGGTGCTGAATCACTTTTGAGAGAAATGTCATGGTGAATTTCATTAGGCCTGAGT
Organism: Torreya grandis; assembly: GCA_037957365.1. NCBI lineage: Eukaryota > Viridiplantae > Streptophyta > Pinopsida > Cupressales > Taxaceae > Torreya > Torreya grandis. Next base: position 3,519,892 of record JARHVA010001303.1, read on the forward strand.
GACTTCAAATCATCATAGGAGTATGCTAAGATGTCCATGTATTGGCTGAGCAAAGTAGTGAAATTGAACTCTTCTTCCTGATTGTAGCATTTTCCAATGTTCACCATCTTGGGATCTTGCTTGGTACCCAAATTTATCTGATCAAACTCTTGAGAGGAGCTTGAATCCATTTGCTGCTGTTTGATGAATCTGTCATGCTTATCAAATAGCTTCTCAAGGGAAACCAAGCCTTTAGGAATCTTATTCCCTTTAAGTTGCAAGAATTCTTCACCTGCATCGACACTTGATCCAGGGGCTGGTTCAAGTTGTTGAGGCTAATTACCTTCAAAGTGGAGTTGTTGAAAGCTATCCTTTTGTCTAGGAAGGAAATTATTTGATTGTCATTGTTAAACACCTAGAAATGACTGGCATTATCAGGTACACTTGGTCAAAAGACCAACTCAATAGTGTACTTGTCTCCTTTGAAGTCCAGGTGAGGAACTAAGAGAGTTGCTGAAATAGCTAGTGCATCAGCCCTATCGTTGAATCCCCTAGGTATGGCAGAGATGTTGAAGGCATCAAAGTTTTCAATGTGATCCCAAACTAGATTGTGGTAGTGGCACAATATCTCATTCCTAGTTTGATATAGGTTTTTCACTTGACAAACTACCAATTTAGTATCCCCCTTGGCATGAAGGAGTTTGATGCCTTTGTCTTTAGCAGCCTTCAATCTAAGCAATAGAGATTCATACTCAGCTGTATTATTGGTATTGCTAAACTGTAATTTTTTATGATGAAGGAAAAATATCTCTTTGAGGAGATATTAACATGATCCTAGTTCCTGAACTGATAGAGGAGTAGCTGCCATCAAATTCTAGAATCCATACCTCATTAGATGCTGACTTTTCTTTGGATTCTTCTTCATTTAGAGGGGGAGATCCTTCCATACTTGCATTGCACTCTAAAAATTCTTCTATTGTTCCAGCTAAATGTATTTATAGGTTGACACCTTTAAGAGCTTCAACAGATGCTTCATGAACTTCTTCTGTGGACAGAAAGTAGTTACCCATGCTTGAAGGCTCAAATAGAATTTAAGATTTAGGTACTGATGATTGGGTGACCACATATTTTACTTCCTTTTCAGGGAACAATCTTTTCATAATGCCCTTGACTGAAATCCTTGCTTCGGATAGGTCCATACTCAATTCACCTCTAATGTTCTTGTAGAAATTCCACCCAAGAAGGTTGCCATATGATGCCAGAATGTCGGCCATTGGGACAGTCACCTTGATTCTTTTGTCTGGGAACACTTCAAATGCAAATTGAGCATCCTTGATTTGTCCTAGCAGTGGTACTTGCTTGTTCTCCATGGAGAAACATCTACCAAATGTTTTGGTTAATGTGAGACCAAGGGATTCTGCCACTTTGGCAGGAATGACAATGTCTGAGGCTCCAGAATCAATGATGCAATCACTTAGCTTGTGACCATTTATCAATAGGGAAACATAGAAAGGCTCTATTTTCCCAAGGTTAGTAAGAGGGGTAATGACAAGGTTGTTTGGGATAGACATGTTTCTTGAGGGATCATGAGTTACCTTCTTATCTTCTTGTCTTGCAGGGATGGTTTGGTTCTTTACACATTGAACCAATTTGTCCAACTGCTCAGGGTTGGATTGAAAAAATTCAAATTCAGACATTTGGATTTTAGTTTTCTTGACATGATCAATAATGTCAAATGTCTGAAATGGACTAGGAAGAGGAGAAGAGAGTTCATCCTTCTAGTTTTTGGGAGGGGGAGAACTGAAATGTGAATTTGAAGTAGAATGTGTAGGGATATTTGGTGTACTTACCTTTCTTGTAATCACTGGGTCCTTTGTCTGGAAAGGGAGAGTGGTTCCCTGCTTAGTAATTGGAATTACTAGTTGAGATCACTCCTCTAACTTTTCTTTATCAGCTTGTTGGGTTGACTGGTTCTTGGACCAGGTGAACACATCATATGATCCCTCAGCTGCATTGCCTTCACTTTTGGGTTCATCCAGGTAATTTAGGAAACCAATATTGGAGTTGCCAGCTAATTATTTTTCTTCCTTAGTGAAGAGATTAGCTTCATCTTCAGGATTCAACTCAGGCTGGAATGAGAAATCCGATTCAGCTTTAAGGTATCTAACTACTGAGTTGGTTGGAGGTGCTTCAAGGGCAAGGTTCCTCTGAGGGAGAGGGAGATGATTTGCTTGCCCTTGGTTCTTGGTAGCATTGCCTTGGTATGAATGATTAGGGAATGTCCTCCTTGGGGCATTTATATATGAAAGAGTAGATGACATCCCTTGTGCCATTTTTTTTCTAAGGGACAACAATTCATTTGCTAGCTTCTGCACCATTGGATTAGTGGTGGCTGAAGGTGAGTATTTAGAGGAAGAAGAAGATTTACCTCTATTTGGATCTCTCCTTATCTTTCCTACCAAGATAAGGTCATCTTTTACTTCAGTAGCCAAGTCTTGAGTAGCTTCAAGGTCTATGTGGCCAGTACGTATCAACAGAAAACTCACTTCAGGTAGCTATGAGTTGATGAAGAAGCATTTGAGGTTTTCAGGTGTTGGCTGAGCAGTTACAAGAATTTTGTTCCTCAGATTGTCAAACTTTGCTATGAAATACCTCATTAGTTCATGAGGTTCCTTATTCATCTCTGTGATTTGGGCCAATAAGGCGTGTGCATCTTTTGCAGGCTTAAACCTGGCTTCAAATTTAGCTTTGAATGTGTCCCAATCAGTCACTGATCTAGCTTGTAGGTGGTAGAACCAATCTATAGCAGTGCCTTGCAATGTTTCTACAAAGAGCCTGACTACCACGTCTTTAAATTCCATGCCTATCACACCATAGGTTATGCTGAAAGCTGCAATGTGTTCATCAGGATGAACTCTCCCATCACCAGAGAATTTGGGTAAATTATTCTGAGCTACATGGAAGTTCATGTAGAGGTGGGGTAAGGTTTAATGGACCAAAAGAGTTACCCTAGGGGCCTTGAGCTGCCATGATGGGATTATGGAAAGCAGGGATAACAAATTTGGGTGGAGTATGTATAGGCAAAGCTCTGCTGACAACATAAAAAGTAGCTCTACCTTGGGTTGGTGACCTGGTACTAGTAGGAGGAACACTCTTGGATCGTTGAACTTGAAGTTGGGGAGGGAAAAGGTCAAAATTTCCTTTCTACACCAACTCAAAGATAGGGTCAAAAACGCCTTGAACTCTCTAGCTTTTGGTATAGCGTGGAGTTGCCAAATTATGAAACAAAAATAGAAAAGGACTGGTCTTGCTTTAGCTTGAAGCTTAAGGCTTCAAACTGCTTGTCCTTCCCCTACAGAGTTGCCAAAAAGACTGTTGGGTGAATATTTTGTCAATCAACTAACTGATGTTCAAAATAGGTCTTATCATCCACGTCAAGGGAGATTGGTCATCCAAAGTTGCAGGTTTACCACATCCAAAGGGGACAAATCTCTCCTCTCATCAAGGGGAGGTTCCTTGTTAAATATGAGGAGTTATATACTATAAATATATGTATAAAATAACACTCAAGGGTAGAGAAACACCATCCATCTCTCTTCTTTCAGAGATGATGCTCACAAACAAAGGATAAATCTTGGTGAAGACACTGAAGGCACTTCTCTTCTTTCAAAAGTGGTCTTGCAGTAAAAATAGGAGTTCTTTCAGGTAATGACAAGAAACTAGTGACAAAGGGTAGTAACTAGTCGGATGAAATGGAACACAAAGTTTCCACCTCAACTGCCCAAAGAGTGAAATACAAAGTATAATGGGGGCACAAAGTCATCCTAGAATCCTCAACATAGAAAGAAACTAAAAGCACACACTGAAGACAACTATAACAACACAAAGTCTGAAAGTAACTGACTTCAGGACATCCTTCTTATCACTTCACTAGTTCTACTTATTAGATTAAATAAATAAGAATACATCTAGAAGATAGACATAAGAACAATCTCCTAAAATGGCACAGGCTATAACAACACAAATTCTGCAAGTAACTTGCTTTCTCATTCATATAAAATAATATGAACAACAATCTGAGCTCAAAGTCTCAATATTTGGGTTTCAATTTGGGCGGAGTCTTGCTTCTGTGATAAAAAAGATCTCCCTTCCAACAACAAAAGAGATTACAATATATATCAGCCAAGAAAGACATGGAACTCTATTTCATGAAACGGCCTAGGATACACTCAATGCATTGAATGTATTTTTAGTTTTGTCAAAGAGGGCCATGCTGGAACAGGATGACCACCTTAACTATGGTGTGTTGATTCATCTCTAATGTCTTCTCTTGGGCCTAAGTCATCTGGTTTGTTACCTGATGTCTGTGTAATTATCCACCTCATCTTTACTCCAAAAGAGACAAATAGGCCATGCCTTCAATGTTTGTAGGCTCAAATATCTACCTCGGGAACTTTTCCACCTACTGGAATAACTACTGCATAGATATTTCTGGTCTGCCCCCTTTCTTGCTACAATTTGAGCCCTCGAGTTATCTTTTCCCCTTTCTGGTTCTTTTGGTTCTTCCTCTCGGCGATTCTTCCTTTTGCCTTGAAGGTCTTTGAATGACTTCAGGTCCACATTTCAAGCCTACAAAGATCAATGGATAATTTATTGCCTCAAATTTGACGTCTTTGGGTCCATCATCATTTGAAAGCCAATGGCTAGTTGGTTGCCTTGAATTTGATGACTGTGGGCCTGTCATCCTCCCTAGCGATTCCTTCAGGTCTTTCTCACTTGCTTTGGCCACTTTTTATTGATCTTAACAAGTGACACGTAGCATTTTCCACTGTGAAATAGGTGAGGACACTTGGTGGCTTCTGCTTAACTCATAGAAGCTTTAGACACCTTTTGAGAGTCCTACGAAAGATGACACATGGCAGCTTCCACTGAGATTTAGAAATAATATAGAAACATTTAGGACTCATTCAAATTCATGCAGATAAAGACACTTGTCATGCTCCACTGAGTTATAACAAGACATGTGACACATTCTGCTACTTTTTAGAAACAAGTTGTAATGGGTCTCGACAGATGACACTTGGTAGCTTTCGTTCATTTTAGAAACTCACCCAGGGCCCACTACAGTCTTTGCTCAGTGTGGCCATTGACACTTGTCAGCTTTTGTCAAGGTTTTTAAAGGACACGTGGCGACTTCCACTGCATTTAGAAAAACATATTAAAACCTTCTGTAGTTGCCACATGGTGCCCTCCACGGAACTCTGAGAGAAGCTTATTGAGAGAATATTGAAGCTTATAAGAAACTCAAAATGCATATGTAGACACTTGTCGCACTTCATTGAGTTTAACAACTCACTTGGGGCTCACCACAGTCCTTATGAAATGAAACTGGAAACTGTGAAGTTTGACACTTTGCGCGCTCCACTGAGTTTTACAAGGGACACGTGGCACGTTCCACTAATTTTAGAAACAAATTATAATGTGTCCCGATAGATGACACTTGGAAGCTTCCACTCTCAGGCTTTTTCCTTTTGGGCACTCCTTTGAACCGTTGAATCGTGAAGCGGTTGAATCTTGATGAATTTTGACAAAGCGCTTGATTCTTTGAAACTTGATGACAACGTTGATCCTTGAACCTGTTGAACCCTTGGCTGAAAAAGCTTGAAAAATGAGGAATTTGAAAGCTCAAAATAAATTTCAAGAAGGGAAGAGACTATTTTGGTCTGCTGAACCAAAATAGTTCACATGTTGTCCCAAAAATGAGTGATATTTTTGGGGACAACAAGTTGCATGTTTTTTCTCCTATATAAAATATATTTATTAATCAAGGTAATTATTTCACATCTAGATACATATTTTTGAATACAAGCAAGGTCATTGTTACAGAATTCTTGTGTGCTCACTCTACCAGAAGATCACCTATTGAACAATTATATTATGGTATTAGAGCTGGTTATGGTAAAAAATTTCTCATTGTGGTTTTTGATATTTGCATTATTTTTTCAAACTAACAAGTTGTTCAAATAATACTCTTAGTTATATGATATGTTTGTTTTAAAGGATTTGTTTTAGATATTGTTGAAGTGTTTGAGGAGTTTTTTGATAGAGATTGGAGGACTTGAAGATATTGATTATTTTCTTAGCATTATAGTTCTTTTTGTTGACTTGCCTTTCTCCTTTTGAGCTCTATCTACATCCTTTGGTAGAGACTTTAAAAGGCATATTGCATGGCCTTCTTTTAACCCTATTTGGCTCTATCTTTCTGAAATAGAGAAGTTTGTTCCAATCCTTTCTATTGTTGAATGCGATCATGACCTCTACAAATAGATGCATGCTCTTTGGATTTGATAGGCCCATCTCCACTAACCGTTCTAAGCCCTTACTATTGCCCACCATCTAGAAGGTTTACCTACACCTAGATCAGCTTCCATGCTATTAAATGACCCTTTTTATAGTTGCATGTAATGAAATGACTTACATCATCATTCAACAACCTTACCCAATTGTCCCTACCCTAACACGCTATTTAATAACCCCCACATGATTTCTCATGTTGATGCATACTCATTTGTAATTTTCATAATATATGAGTTGTTTTGACCAAAATTACTCATCATTTTCAACTAAACATTCCACTTTCAATCGCCCATGGCCACCAACAGGAGATAATAGGCTTAGTAGTTTCTCAAAATTTATCTTTACAAACCTAAAACTCCTCTCTATAGTGGCACTATTTCATTATTTTTCATATATATAGACATATACACCCACATTAGTGATGTCTTATACCATCAATGATGCATAAATATTTTTAAGTTTTCTAAAAAAAACCTAAAACACTCCTCACCATCATCCTTTGTGGTCCCTACCACATTATAAGGTGGATATTTTTGGAAGCACAATGGCTGAGAGTTGGTGAATCAGTCTTCAAAAACTTTCAATCAATTACACTTAAGCAATCATGAATCATTCAAACAAACATATAGATATATCAAGCATAATCAACTATCCACATAAGCATGAAACACACGAATACATAAGCATGAAACACAAGAACACTTCTTGAAATATTTCTTACTTTTGTCAAAATTATAGACCTTATTATCATCACCATGATGTTCATCACATTCTTCATCATGCTTAGTCTTATCTTTGTTAGGACACTTAGATGCAAAGTGACCAATCTTAGCATAATTGAAACATTTGAAAGGCAACTTACCTTTGTATTTACTAGATCCAAACCTCAATTTCCTAACAAACATGGCTATCAATTCATCATCATCTATATTTGAACATACCTCATCCTTGACCTTCTTGGATTTTGAATTCTTCTCAGCTTTGAATGTTGCTTCCTTATCGGGAGGTCTTCCTTCATTTGTTCTCATCTTACAGGCAATCAAGATGTCATGAAACCCATCCATATGAAGTGTGTCTAGATCTTGCATTTATTCCACTATAGACATCTTTGAATCAAATTTAGAGGTTAGGGATATCAATACCTTTGGTAAAACTATAGAATCTTTCACTTCTTCTCCTATACCTCTAATGACATTGGCAACTTCATCAACCCTTAATAGGTAGGATGCAATGTTTTCATCCTCCTTCATTCTCAAACTTTCAAACTTCCTATGGTGAGTCTGCAACTTTGACAAATTAGCTTTGGTGTCTCCTTAATATATATTCTAAAACTTTTTCCAAATCCATTTAGCAATATCACAATGTATGACCTTTACAAATTTTGCCTCTGAAAGACCACATAAAATGATATTCATTGCCTTAGAGTTGTTCTTATTTACCTTCTTCCTTGCTGCATTAGTTGGTGGTGTATAGGGTGGAGTGAAACCATCAAAAATATATTGCCTATGTCATAACCTAAGGAAGTTAGATAGGTCTTAATTATGATGATCCAAAATACATAGTTAGTCCCATTGAAGAGAGGAGCCTTATTAGTTGAGAAACCTCCTTATGCTTGTTGACTAGATATGTTTGTGCTTCAAGAATCTCCTTCAAGATGTTAGGCTTGCTTCAAAGGACCAAAATATGATACCAATTATTGGAAGCATAATTATTGAGAGTGGGGGTGAATCAATATTCAATTTTTTTTAATTAAATACACTTAAGTAATCATGAATAATTCAAATAAACGTATAGATCTAACAAGCATATGCAACTATCCACATAAGCATGAAACAAAAGAACATATCACATATGTGAGAAAAATTGAAGGTGAAGAAATCCCATTGATCTATGAAAATTGACTCTAGTATTATAAGACAATATCCAAATTTATTGAAGCACCAACTCTACATGGAGCACTAACCCCAACTTCTCAAATGCCCAATTGACTAGGCTTTAACAAGCACCCACTTCTAAGGAGGTGCCAACCCCCTAGATGACTCAACACAAACTCAACCAAATGATTTATTTGATCACATTCATAATAATATGTTTCTCACACAATAGATGATGATCACCTTCTTTATCTCTTCACACTTTTATCCCTCTCAAACTAGCTTCTAGGCCTCTTCGCTCAACTAAGTCTCTTCAAGACTGATTAGGTCATATAACCTTGATCTTCATATATAGAAGCACTATCAGGTCTTCAGTAAATATCCTATAAAATCCTTTGATCATCTAAAATACCTCCTTCTTCTCAACAATGTACTATTTCATTTGCATGCTCTTTTCTAACTCAAATAGGCCTAAAATTATCTTGTATATATACCATTCCTTGTTCATATCCCACTTAGTCAGCCACACACCCATAATATATTATTCCATACATATAATAGGTCTTAGGACATATTGTGGACATGAATAAAATGATATTTTAGTCTCCTTTGGTTTGACATGACTCAGTTAGGCCTCATTTCACTTTTATGTCTCATGGAGACCTCGTTAGGTCTATCTCTTAACACCAAAACTTGATTCTCTTGGGCCCAGATGGATTTATAAAAAAATTTAAAACCATTCAATTACTTATAAATATAACTATATGAACATCTTCCATGCTTTGTTAGACCTGTGTCCTTCATTCATACCATGAAACCTCTTTTAGGACAAATTGTCCTATTAGGCCTATATGCTTCAAAAGTCTATCTTGAAAAAGTGAAGCTCAAATATAATTAAGACACTAAAATATGATAAAATAAGTATATAGACATATTTTTCATGACCTTAGGATAATCATAAAATACATTAGACATTTCCATTCAAAAGATAATTCTTCAAGAATACCTCTGCAACTTACTCATAACTGCCAATTTTCCTCAAAGGCTAGTCATGGTGACTTTGAACTCCAACACCTGTGTAGACAAATTAAAATACTCTTGATGCATTAAAAATATTCTATCACATATTAACAACATCCTCAAATATAAGACTCATATGGTCTAATAGTAAAATATTAGTCTTTGAGACCAATCTCATAACCTTATATCATACTATCTTATCTAAACCAAATATGTCAACTTGTGAGCAACCTTTCACCATATTAACTAACCTCCAAAAATTATTTAAATTTAAAATTCCTAAAAACATATCTATGCACTTGGTTTCATCGTTTTATCATGAAAACACATTCCAATTCATCTTCTCACTATTGCCTGGGTTTTTCACTATTTACACCATTAGGCTTGTTAGTGACTGGCTAACTTAGATGACCCGTTTAGTACACTAAGGATTATAACATATCCATAAACCTTCATGGACATGAAACATAGTCTTTACCTTCTTCCTCCATCCATTTTCTTAGTATGTCTAATGTAACTTTTGACTTCTATAACAACTTCAAAAATAAGCCTATAACTTAACATTTTCTCTCTCCTCTCTTTGATTAATACCACCTAGAGGTATTTGGGAGAGTCCAATATAATATCCAATAGCTTACCTAAGAAATTCAATACATAATGAGTAATTTTTAGCAACATCTTGATTGGGTCTTTATTAGGGTTCTAAGAGGGTTTAAACCGATTTTCACTCTTAACGATCGTTTATAAAGTATGGATATATTTTTGAGATATGACCCTTCCCCATATACCATGAATATATTAGGTTTACATTCAATTTTTTTATGATCTAATGAGCACAAAAAAATCCTTTTTGGGTTGAGAACCCTTAATTCTGAGCACTCAAGAGACCTCCAAACTAATTTTCATGCCTTATCCTTCAAAATAGAACCTCAAACTTCATGAAAATGCATAAAAAAACTTGAATTACCTTTTTAAATTCTAACCTACTCACACTTTCCTTGGAAATTGATCTTGATATGCCATTAGGCTACTCTCTCTCTCTACACCATAGTCTTCATACCTTACTAGGCCTTGAACTGACCTTCATGCCTCTTTTCATGCTCTCAACACCTCACTGTCATGCTCAACATCTCACTCTTATTCCATATAACCTTTATCATGCTTAAATACTACCATACATCCTTCACATGTCTTGACAATAGATTATGATACCTCATTAGGCCAAGCAGGGTCCAAGAGATGTCTAGATATAGACCCAAACTAAAGGTCTGACCATTGCACACATACATACTCACCCTAAAAATCTAATGAGTGTTTCAATTAATCACATACATGCTAAAAAAACCTCATACATCCATTCATGCCTATGTGTACTCATCTCACCAAGACACCATTCTCATACCTTATCACAACGTCTCTTCATGCCATGACTAGGCTTAGGCTACTTAATCATTTGATGCCTTGACCTATTCCTTATATGTCATAACCTCAACAAAACATCAACCAATCAGATATACGACATTTCACCTCAATTATATCACTGTACCATTATCTTTTTAATGATGACAATCTTTTATAGCCTCATACAGACCTAAAACCACATGACCAAGCTTCATATGACTTGACATATCTCTTACATGCACTTGAACACCTTTGACATAATTATTGACATCAACCTTGACTTTGATGAAACCATAATACATTAGTTTCCTTCAAATTATCTCTTGCCTTCAAATTATCTCCTGCCTTCAAATTATCTCTTGATCACACTCTTATTAATGCATCTTGTCTCATCATATACTATAAACTAGGCTTAGTCACATTTGTTCATTCATTTCACTATGCTTCCTTTACATGGCTCACCATTTTTACATCAATGACAAAAACATTCCAACAAACTCCCACTTTGTCATTGATGGCAAACACACTACATAAATGAAATCACTATAAAAACACAATAGACGTGATGGATATCTTGTGAAGGAACTATTGTCAATTGGATTTTCACCCTTTGAGGAGATGTCTCAGCTCTCCTCATCCAAGTGGCATAATTGAAACACCTCTAGGCTTATGGGTAGCCTATGGATGAGGTGAATCTCTAGGTAGGGCTAGCTCCTTTGATGTACCACTTTGGATCACTAATACACCTAAAATTTTAGGGGGGAAAGGGAGAGAGATAAATGAAAGAAAACTATTCTAAGGGAGGTGATACACCAAATATATTTATGACTTACAACTAGCAACATGTTACACATGAGAACAAAGGACTAACCAAACATACACTCCTTCAAACTGCATCTTCTCACATCAATGTTACATTATGAGGTTATGGATGAATGTGCAAATACAGGATTAATAGATAAGAGGCCTTGAATGGAACTAGTGAATAAACCAACTCATTCAATCTTTGACATTTCCTAGAAAACTTCACATGCCCTGCAAAAAGAAGCTTTCCAACTGCAAATAGGATGAAATAATGAGACAACATGCTAAAGCATCCATAGTCTTCACTAAGAAATATCCAACATTCAATTAGAACACAATATAAAAAATCATTAAGAGGTAAAAAATTAGTATTCTTATTGATCAAATGGTATTAAAATGAGTAGGGCTTCACCATGCTCAGGTGGAGCATACATTATAATGGCCAAAATGGCTAGTTTTTATAGAACTTGAGAGAGAAAAGAGAAGAGAGAAGTCTAAGGCTCAAAATGACACTTGTAAATATGATAAAATAAATTAATTATGCATGATAAGATGATGTGGGATGAACCATGTAAGGTTAAGAAGCATAAGTGTCCGTCCAAGTCATAAAACTCATGAAAAGTGGCATCAAACTCCTTATTATGGCTCAAAAAAATGCCTTCATGATTTGGCCCTATTTTAATGTCCAAAATCTGATGAGGGATAGGTCTAATTATCGGAATGAAGGTTAGGAGTTTTAGACATGCCTCTCCATGCATTGGTTGTATGCTTGGTCATCTATAATCATTTGAAAAGGAGCCATCATCATCTACAGTCCAAAAACTCTTCCTTCATGCACCCTGCACACTTAGAATCCAAGAGGGAATTATTTTTTCATGAAAATACATGGTAAGGAGCGGATGACACCTTTGAAGACTCTCCATGGCCTTAGAGGCATCGAGAACACCTTAAAATTAGTCTACTTGAAGTTTTCCACCCTTCTCACTAGCTTGCCCACTATGCTTGTTTTGACTAGTTGAGATGAGAGCTCATATTAATGAACTTAGGAATTTTTTTGAGGAATTGTATGAATATGGATAGTTATAAAAAGTCTCAATATTTCTTTCAAAGTTGGTTTCATCTCTTGGAACCTCCTGAAACCTACACAATGCATAAAATAGTCAAAAAAATCCTATTTTATACCCCATCTATACAATTATGTATAGTCAAATAGGATGGGGAGGATATTGAAAGAGTATTATACAACCTCAAATATATTTAATGATCAAAATAGGCCATTAAATTAGCTTTCCAACTCCATTTCTCCAAACTGGTCATTAGTAAGGGTTTGCAAGGGTTTTAGCTTGTTTTGACCTCTTAGGCTTTGTTCATAAAAACTTGGCATTAGACTTGCGAATTTTTTTTACAAATTTTATGTTAAAGGACCCTAATAAAACCTACAAACTTATTTTTCCACCATGTAAAGCATCAAGATAGATGTGAGCCTCTAAATCTTTCCTATTGAGCTTGTTTTCTCATTTTGCACAAGTTTGTGTTGTCATTGAGGCCAAAAATGGATTTGTTGTGGTTTACATTTCATATAAATATATTTAAAATATATTATATTACCTCACAAATATGTCCCAATGGGTTGGAATGTATATCTCATGCTATAAGTGTGAATGAACCTCATTTGGATACTAGGCCTAAACTATGTCCAATAAGCCTACCTACAAAATTTACATTTTAGATCATCCTATTAAGCTTATTTTCATTAAAATGTATCATACACATCTGATATGAACTTACAAACATGATATAGTAAATTTTAAAGCTCATTTATATCTAAAATTGAAAGTGGCCTCTTGTTTGGATTCTAGGACAAAATCCTGACTAACATGTTGACTACAAACTTGGAGGTTAAGATCATTATATTTAGTTTTTACCATATTTTTAAGGTTTTAAATGTTTTCATAGGTGTATTACAGCTTATAAAACATTATCCCAAAGTCTAGACAACTCCTTGGTCATCCCTTTATCATCTCTTGTCAAAACTGCCAGGGTTTGTGCATGAGGGGAATGCCCTCTATCCAAGATAAAATAGAGGACACTCCCATATTTCCTCAGACAATGGTAGTTATTTTATTAGTTTATCTAGGTCCTACACATGTTCTTTAAAAATTTTGAGCTCATGAATATGTCAATATACCTCTCAATTCATCCAAAACCTAAAATAGACCCTTGGTGAAATGGACTGTGTGCTTGAATGGAGTCCCTTTCCTCCCTTGTTTATATGATATTGGAGTGTAAAATAGTGATAAATAACATTTTATATGTTTTCATCATGCGTTTATACCCTTATCATTCATTCCTACACCTTGAAGTTGGATGTTCTTAATACCAGTTAACGCAATTGATTAAATTTTGCTTTGGAATGCACCTATAGGTATAAATGCATGCTTTGACCTCAAGGAAAATATTCAAAACATCCTATGCTTACCTTAGTTTAATTTATTAATTTATTTGAGAATTTTTTAATCTCATGCTTTACCAACACCTATATATGCCCCTTTATGCTCACTGCCTGTTGACTATCTTTGCCCTCATGGTCCTATTCTTCTCACTCAAAATTTACCCTTGTAAGTGAAGCTTATGTTTTGGTATTGTATCTATGATTTATAATTCATTTGGATCCTTGAATTCATTTCAACTTAGCTTGAAATCAAGTCAATTTACTTATAGGCCTATCTAACTAGTTAAGGTCTTTTGACTATGATTCTTGCCCTATCTTCCCTAATAGTGAATTGTATAGGTGGTTGTGTTTGTTTTATGCCTTGAATATGATGAAAAAAACCTTATTTGAAACTTTTTACATCATAATCCAATTTGTTTTGTTCCCTATATGCCTAGAGTGAGGTTATCATGAAAGTTATCAGGCCCATTACTCATGGTAAACCTACAACCAATCTATAGGCACATATTTGTGAAGAACAAGTGACCTCTAGGTGCTAATGGGAGACCAAACACAATATAACATTTCCCTTAAGTGATCCATAGATCATAAAATTATCCTTTCACTACTTGGAACCATTTTACCTTGATTTCATAATCATGTACCAACTTGGAAAATAGGATCATTGTTAGTTGTAGGTGGGTATTTAGGCTATCTGTATGGACTGTAGGTGTATGAGAGATTCAAAAAATAACATGTTATCCCCTTTAGATGATTTATTAGGTCATAAGTATTCTCTTCAACCATTTGGAATCACTCAAATATGGTGGGAAGGTCAAGTTTTAACTTTGGGTGACAAAGGTCATCTTACATCTCCAAATCCTATAGGTATACTGCCTGAATTTAGTGGTTTAAAAGGCATATTTGGGCCTTCTAACAACTGCCTTCCATTAGTCCTTTGCCTTCCAAAATATGCAGTCTATGTTATTTCTAGGGGCTAAAATATGAGAACATTAGGATGCATAAAGGGCATTGGGAACCTTATCACAAGATATCAACAAAACCTCTCAGACCTCTATTTTCTCATTTTAGGGAAAAGGTCCTTGTATACTGCCATTTTGTGTTTTGAGAGTTTCTCCACTTCAGACTGCCAAAATGACACTCCAAATGAGTCTAATATGGTATTTACAATCCACTAGGATTCCAAAAAGGTTTTTACCACTTGTCTCAAAACCCCTATATGACATCCTAACTCTCTGTATTAACCCCTGTAGATGCACATTTTCCTATACAGGTAGTGAAGAGGAGTACGTTAGTAGGATGCATTGTTTTGACCATTCAATGAATATTAAGCCATTCCAATGCCCTGAAATTAATGTTAAAAACCTATAAATGGAATAAAAAATATGTGCTCCTAGTTTCCACATGGTTTTCTTCTTCCAAACACCTATAAGTAAGCTTGTTCATGGCTACCTAACTGAAAATGTTACATATGGATGCAATTTCACTTTTATTTCACCATATAGAAGCTTGATCACCACTTAATGATGATAAAGGATACACAAATACTTAAAAAACCTTAAATACACCTTTTTGGACATCCTTAGGGCCTTTGCAAGTCATGACTAAGGCTAAAGAGTAGATGGGAACTGACTGAGTATGATCATAAACTAAAATTTGGATCCAAAGATGATGTTATAAGAATAAAAATGAATTAAATGTGATCAATATATAATTTATACATGTAAAAACACCATATCCTATTCACATGAAATCCCCTTTAGGTAATTCAACCTTCTACAAGTGGAAAATTGACTGAGACTACACATGGTGGTATCTTCCTACAACATGAGACAAATTCTCTCATAAAAATACCATGAAACATGAAACTAAGCATAGATATAATATAATAAGATAACCAACATTTTATAGATTCAACATCACTAAATAGTTCATACATACTTGCCCAAAATGAAATAAAACCTATAGGGTGCATGAAACAACAAGCAAAAAAACATAGTAAACTTTATGAGGATGGTTCATAAAGCACAAGCAACCATTATTAAAAAAAATTTAATGTAAATGAAGGTCTCTTAGTTTAATTTCACCTCCATAAGGTGTTTGATATAAAACCTCCCCTGCTGTCTATACCAAGTACAAACATAAAGATTGGTTCTATGTGCCTAAAAGGGTGAAAAAGGAGAAAATAGTTTTGGGACAAAAATGGCACTTTAAGAGTATTTAAGACATTGAAATAAGATTAAATAATCTTAATTTAAATTATATTATCTTCTCCCACATGGCACACTTCCCCTTGCGCTGTATAAGTGCCAAACTCACCTTTTTTCCCAAGAAAATTGCTCTTTCTTATGAAGCACCTACCACTTTCAGTTACCAATATTTGATTAAGACATGTGAGAACACATTTAATGTGATGTAACCTTTTGGAACCTTCACACTTCCCAAGGAATCTATATAACTCATTAAATTCCCCCTTTTTGACTTCAAAATGACACAAAATGACTAAAAGGACTAAAATGACTAAGGACCAAGGCTAGTATAACATTAAGTGACATTAATTAACCTATAAACCACCTTTTTACATATGTATTAGCCCCTTAAAACACCTAAAATTCAATATTTTACCTATAGGGGTCCCAATTTGACTTGTAGAGTCAAATTTGGTCAACAAATTGGTGATTCATAGGGGTAGTATGCTTGTATACTAACTAGACAAGGAGCCTTATCAATCCATTAGGCTTAGGGAGTCATATGAAGTTTGAGACAAATAAAAGGACCTTGAAAACAAGCTTTTATCAAGGCAAGATCACTTGACTACCTCAACCACATGAAGCAAAGGACATACACAAAATAAGCAAATAAACTAACAAGACACACACATACATGTGCTCAAGGCACTTAGGGGAATGAGAAAACAAACTATTATGCACAAATAGAAACTAATAATACCTTCTTTCTAGGATCAAAAGGAAATTTTCTTGAATATTTTTCTTGATGAGATGGATTATAGTGCAAAGCATGTTTCTCCTTGGATTGGGTGCTTTGTAGATCAAACATCTTCTTTGGCACTTCACTTAACCTACCCTCAAGTAGATCAACTTTAAATAGGTATCCTATGTATATATATTCCTCTTGAACTTATACACATACCTCATACTACTGCCCACTCTTCATCTCATTGTCAACTTACATCTTATTCGTAGGCATGGCTTCAAGAGGATTAGTTTCTTGTTCCTTAGAAGATTAGGCTAATAGGAGCTTGTTCCATCCTTCAAGATACGATGTGTTTCTCCCAATTAGTTGAAATTATGATATCCCATCTTGATGAATTCTAAAATATCATCATGAAATGTATATGCTTCTTGAAAGGACAAATTTAAAAGGTTGTTTTTCCTTTGCATACTTACCTGAGTGCCAAGGTTGCCTTCTCCTTATTTGACTAGATCATAGTCTCCTTAAAGAGGAGTATAACATGATCCAATGACTTCAAAAAAAATATTTCCAAATCTGATTAAGAAATTTTCCTTGCCCATCCATGGTATTTTTCAAAGTGATGGAAGATCTAATGATCATTTCTTCCTCTTTGGAAAAAAGGAAGACATTCTTCCATATCAACCCAATCAAAAGTTTCCATGCAGGAGACCACATCTTATTTAGAATTTAGAACCTCTTGATGGCTCTCAAGTTTCATCTCAACTTCCACAATAGGATTTTGATTCTCCAGGGATGCAAGATCTTCCATCTCCTTCTTTGTGATTCCAAGACTAGGCATCTTTAAGTCATGTGACTTAGTCTAATGAGGCTGCCAAGGAGTTAGGCTTTCTTCAAGCAAGAGTTCTAAGTTTTTATCAACCAACTTATCCTCCTTATGTTACCATACCATAGGTCCATCAAGGCAAAGGGTGATGGGGTGAGGACAAGTTTATCTAGTTGGTGGAGGTGGAATATAGAACTCAAAATCAGATTGGGAGTGAAATGTAGGGGATTCTTTTGGAAGCTCTTGAGGAAGGGGAGGCAAACCTTGGGATAGGATAGCTTAGTTATCTTCCTTCCACTTGAAAATAAATTCATTCACATTTGATTTATCTTGAACACTTTATTGAGGGAGCCTAGATGGGGTATGTTTAGGCATAGGATCTTCTTTTGTGTCTAAACCTTCCATCACACCTTGACTTAGCAATTTCATCTTTGACTCTAACTCTTCAATCTGTTTGGATAGGTTCTCTTGGAAAATTATTTATTGGATTTCATAGGAATCATAATGAGGATGAGGAGTATAAGAGGGCTCATATGGAATACTAGAAGCTTCTTGAGGAAGGGTGGGAGGGACTTGTATAGGATCAAGCTCTCTCTTAACTTCACACTCCTTATCTAGAATTTTATCTTCTTTCTTTCCCAATGATTTCACTACCTTACTCTAGCTTAGGATTTTGGGATTAGGATTCTCTTTTTTAGGTAATGGTGCAACTTGAGGAGTGGATGAAGTTTTTAATAAGTTTGGGATCTCTTTCGGCTTGGATTCTCCACCTTGTCTCCAACTTGGAAGCTCATATCTGGAGGCCACTTCTTGAGGTGGGGTTGTAATTGGGGAGGTAAATGAGGGTTTAGATTCCACTTTCTTTGCTAATGACATGGTATTCTGCATATGCATATTATCCAACTCAATCTGCCTATCAATATTAGCTCCAAAAATAAGGTTTCTCTTTTCAAATTTTGCTTCCAACTTATTGGGAAAAGGGTGACTTTGATAAGCTTGATTGGGATCATGAGTAGGGGTCAAATAGGATTGATATCAATCTTGGGGAAGTGGACATGAGAGATGATAGGTTTGGTGAGGCTGCCTTTCATGAATTCTTAGCCTATCCTCTAAGGAAGAAACCAAGCCACTCATATCTAGCATCTCACTTGTGAGCCTTTGCCAATTGGCTCTCTCAATAGGTTCCCACTCTCTTTTGAATAGCTCTAATTCACATCTCACCTTATGAATAAGATGAATAGGAACCTCTTGACCTTATCCCCTTTATGTGTCAAGATTTAACATATACCTCTCATAACCAATAGTGTTTATTTTAAGGTGTAAATGGATTGACTTCAGAAGTGGCTAGGTTGACTACGAGAAGCAAGATATTGAAAACTATGGCTATATGACTAATATACTTCATGGTTGGGCTAATACACTTAATTTTTGAGCTAGTATACTTCATGACAAGACTGGTAAGGGTCACACCAAGGCTGATAGGGAGTGCCATAAGCTAGATATACCTCACCAACTTGTGTAAAAAAATACTCAACACCAAAATTAGCCATGAAACCTCATTGAAAGAAAGAACACAAATAAATATATTACTAACAATCTTCAAAAGGAAACTTGGGCTACTTGACTAGCTGATGTATCTTTAGAGTCACCATTGATACTTTGATAGATGCCTCCAAAGGCTAATTGTTGAAAGATAACACCAAAAATATTTCAACTCTTAGACTAAGAGTCCCATCAAACATGCCAAAAACTATTGTCACTTGTATTTTCACCCTTTGAGGATATGTCTCATCTCTCCTCATCCAAATGGCACAATTGAAAAACCTCTAGGCTTGTGGGTAGCCTAAGGATGAGGTGAATCTCTAAGTAGGGTGAGCTCCCTTGATGTACCACTTTTGATCACTACTACGACTAAAATTTTGGGGGGAAAAGAGAGAGAGATAACTAAAATCAAATTATCCTAGGGGAGGTGATACACCAAATATATTCATGACTTCCAACTAGCAATATGTTACACATGACAACAAAAGGCTAACCAAACATACACTCCTTCAATCTGCATCTTCTCACATCAATGTTACATTATGAGGTTATAGATGAATGTGAAAAGATAGGAGGACTAGACAAGATGCCTTGAATGAAATTAGTGAATATAAAAACTCATTTAATCTTTGAAATTTCCTAGAACACTTCACATTCCCTACAAGAAGAATTTTTTCAACTACAAATAGGATGAAAGAATGAGACAACATGCTAAGGAATCCATAGTCCTCACTAAGCAAGATCCAAAATTAAAGTAGAACACACTATGGATAGTCATGAAGAGGTAAAAAATTATTAGTCTTATTGATTAAATGGTATGTAAATGAGTAGGGATTTGCTATACTCAAGTGGAGCATAAGTTACAACAGCCAAAATGGATCGTTATTATAAAAATTGAGAGAGAGAGGAGAAGAGAGAAGTAAAAGGGTCACAAGGACACTTATAAATATGATAAAATAAATTACTTATGCATGAGAAGAGGATGTGGGATGACACATGCAAGGTCAAGAAGCACAAGTGTCCATCCAAGTCATAATACTCATGAAAAGTGGCATGAAACTCCTCATTCTGGCTCAAAAACCTATGTTAATGATTTGGACCTATTTGAACATCCAAAAACTGATTAGGGATAGGTTAGATGATTTGAATTAATGGGAAGGGTTTCAGACATGCCTCTCCATGCATTTGTTGTAGGCTTGGTCATCTGAAATCATCTAAAAAGGAGCCATCATCATCTATAGTCTAAAAACTCTTCCTTCATGCACCCTACACACTTGGCCTCCAAAAAGGAATTAGTTTTCCATGAAAATACATGGGAGGGAGTGGATGACACTTTTCAAGACCCTCCATGGCTTTAGAGGCATTAGGAACACCTTAAAATCACTCTACTTGAAGTTTTCCACCCTTCTCACTAGCTTGTCCTCTATGCCAATTTTGAATGACTGAGATGAGAGATCCTATTATGGAAATTATGAGTTATTATGAGGAATTAAATTAACATGGGGAGTTATCACAAGTCTCAATATTTCATTCAAAGTTGTTTTCATCTCTTGGAACTTCCTAAAACCTACATAATGCACAAAATAATCAGAAAAACCTTATTTTGTACCCAATCCATATAATTTCGTACAGTCCAACAAGATGGGTAGGATATTTAGAGAGTATTATAAAACCTACAATATCATTAATGATCAAACTAGGCCATTAGATCAACTTTCCAACTCCATTTCTCCAAACTGGTTACTAACAAGTGTTTGCAAGGGTTTTAACCTATTTTGACGTCTTAGGCTTTGTTCATAAAAAATTGACATTTAAACTATGAATAAATATTAAAAAAATTATTTTTAAGGACCCTAATAACACATCAAAACTTTTTCCCCCCCATGAAAAGTATCAACAGAGATGTGAGCCTCTAAATTTCATCTATCGAGCTTGTTTTCTCATTTTGCACAAGTTTGAGTTGTCCTTGAGCCCAAAAATGGCTTCCTTGTGGTTTAAATTGCATATAAATAGATTTTTAATATATTATATGACCTAAAAAACATGTCCCAATGGGTTTTAATGTATTTCTCATGCTAGAAGTGTGAATGACCCTCATTTGGATACTAGGCCTAAACTATGTCCAATAAGGCCTACTTGCAACCTTTGCATTTTAGATCATAATATTATGATTATTTGAATTACAATGGATCATAAACATCTTATATGACCTTAAAAACATGATCCATCAAGTTGGAAAATTCATTTAGATCTAAAAGTGAAAGTGGCCTCTTGTTTGGATTCTAGGCCAAAACCTTGACTAATAGGGTGACTGCAAGCTTGGAGGTTTAGATCATTATATTCAATTTTACCACTATTTATAAGGTTTTATATGTTTTCATATGTGTATTTAATCATATCAAACATTATAATATATATATATATATATATATATATATATATATATATATATATATATGTATATATATATATGTATATATATGTATATATATATATATCTCCTTGGTCATCCTTTTATCATCTCTTGTTAAAACTACCAGGGTTTGTGCATGAACAAAGTGCCCTCTATCTATGATAAAATAGAGGGCACTCCTCTATTTCTCAAGACAATGGTAGTTATTTTTTGAGGTTATCCAGGTTTTAAAAATGTTATGTAAATTTTTTTATCTCATTAATAGGTCAATGTACCTCTCAACTCATCCAAAACATAAAACAGACCCCATGTGAAATGGATTGTGTGCAGTATTCTTCCTATGGACTGTGTGCCTGATTGGAGTCCCTTTCCTCCCATATTTATATGATATTGGAGTTTCAAATATTTATAAATAAAATTATATATATTTTAATAATTCCTTCAAACCCTTATCGTTCATTCCTGCACCTTGAAGTTGGATGTTCTTAAGACCAATCAAGGCGACTGACTGTATTTTGCTTTGGACTACACCTATAGGTATAAATGCATGATTTGACCTCAAGTAAAATGTTAAAAAAATAATTTTATTAAATTAGGATAATTTATTATTTTATTAGATAATTTTTTCATCTCATGCTTTACCAACATCTAGATATTCCCTTTTATGCTCACTACCTACTGACTGTCTTCGCCCTCAGGGTACTGTTCTTCTCACTCAAAGTTTACCCCTGTAGGTGAAACTTATGTTTTGGGATTACATCTATGATTTATAATTCATATAGATCCTTGAATTCATTTAAAATTATCTTTAAATCAAGTTAATTTACTTATAGGCCTATCTAACTGGTCAAGGTTTTTTGACTGTGATTCCTACCCTATCTTCCCTAATATTGAATCTTATAGGTGGTTATGCTTGTTCTAGGCCTTGAATATGATGAAAATAACATTATTTTAAACTTTTTACACCATAATCCAACTTCCTTTGTTCCCTTTATGCCTATAGTGAGGTTATCACCAAAGTTACCAAGCCCATTACTCATAGTAACCCTATAGCTAGCATGTAGGTACATATTTGGGAAGAACAGGGGACCTGTAGGTGCTAATGAGAGAACAAACACAATATAAAATTTCCATTAAGTGATCCTTAGATCATAAAATTATATTTTAACTACTTGAAACCATTTGATCTTGATTGCATAATCATGTACCAACTTGGAAAACAGGGTCACTGCCAACTGTAGGTGGGTATTTAGGCTATCTGTACGGACTATAGGTGTATGAGAGATTCAAAGAACATTTTATCCCATTTAGATGATTTATTAGGTCATAAGTATTATCTTAAACCATTTGGAATCACTAAAAATGGTGGGAAGGTCAAGTTTAAACTTTGGGTGACAAAGGTCATCTTAAATCTCCAAATCTTGTAGGTATACTTCCTGAATTTAGTGGTTCAAGATGCATCTTTGGGCCTTCTAAAAATTGCCTTCCATTAAACCTTTACCTTCCAAAATTTTCATAGTCCATGTTAGTTATAAGGGATACAAGATAAGAACATTAGGATGCATAGAGGGAATTGGGAACGTTATCACAAAATATCAATAAAACCTCTCAGACCTCTATTTTCTCATTTTAGGGAAAAGGTCCCTGTATACTGTCATTTTGTGTTTTGAGAGTTTCTCCACTTCAAACCTCCAACATGACACTCCAAATGAGTTTGATATGGTATTTTAAAACCAATATGATTACAAAAATTGTTTGACCACTTGACTCAAAATCCCTATATGACATCCTAACTCTCTGTATTATCACCTGTAGATGCACATTTTCTTGTACAGGTAGTGAAGAGAAGTAAGTTAGCAATATGCATTATTTTGACCATTAAATAAATATTAAGCCATTCCAATGCCTCCAAATGAATTTTTAAAACCTATAAATGGATTAAAAAAGCTATGCTCCTAGTTTCCACATGGTTTTCTTCTTCTAAACACTTGTAGGTAAGCATGTTCATGGTTTCCTAACTGAAAATGTCGCATATGACTGTAATTCCACTTTTCTTACACCATATGAAAGCTTTATCACCACTTAATGCTGATAAAGGATACACAAATACTTACAAAAATTTCAACACACCTTTTTGGACATCCTCAAGACCTTTACAAGTCATGACTAAGGCTGAAGACTAGATGGGAGCTGATTGAGTATGATCATGGACTAAAAGTTGGATCCAAGCATGATGATATAATACTAAACATGAATGAAAGGTGATAAATATAGCATTGAGACATGGAAAAACACCATATCATATTCACATTAAATCCCCTATATGGAATTCAACCTTTTTCAAGTGGAGAATTGACTGACACTGCACATGGTGGTACCTTCCTATAACATGAGCCAAATTTGACCATCAAAATGCAATGAAACATGAAAATAAGCATAGAGAGAGTATAAGAAGATATACAACATCCTCTAAAGTCATCATTACCAACTGGTTCATATAGACTTGCCCAAAATGGAGCAAAAACTATATGGTACATGAAACAACAAGCAAAAAAACATAGTCAACTTCATAAGGATGGTTCATAAAGCACATGCCATCATTATTAAAAATATTATAATGGAAATTAAGGTATCTATGTTTAATTTCACCTCCCCAAGGTGTTTGATCTACAACCTCCCCTACTGTCTGTACCAAGTACAAACTTGAAGACTGGTTTTGTGTGCCTAGAAGGGTGAAAAAGGAGCAGCATGGTTTTGGGCCAAAAATGGAACTTACAGATAATTTTAAACATGGAAATGAGATTTAGGAATCTGAAGGGACATTATCTTCTCCCATGTGTCACTCTTCCCCATGGGTTGTACAAGTGCTAAACTCACCTTTTTCCTAAGAAAACTACTCTTTCTTCTAAAGCACTTGCCACTTTTAGTTACCAACAGTTGATTCAGACATGTGAGGACATATGAAATGTCAAATAACCTTTTTTAACCTTCATAATTCACAAAGAATCTGTATAACTCATTAAATGCCACCTTTTTGACCTCAAAATGACTCAAATGACTAAGGACCAAGGCTAGTATAACATTAAGTGACATTAATTAACCTATAAAACACCTTTTGACATATGTATTAGACCCCTAAAAAACCTAAAATTTATGTCTTTACCTATAGGGGTCCCAATTTGACTTGAGGGTCAAATTTGGTCAATAAGAACTCCATTGGAAATGCTGCCATAATCTCATCATCAGATTCTCTTTCTTCCAGAGAAAATTTGTACTTAGATTTAAAGGCATTCCAGGGGATCCAGAATTGAGTTTCTTTTCAGAAAAGGTCTTACGCAATCCATATACCTCTATGATATAATCTAAGTGCATGAATCTAAGGCACTTCTACCAAGGGAACTGCCTACATGTTTATGATCAATGACCACCAAAGTGATAGATAGTTGATGAATATCCCATACCTAAAGCTTGAATTGTTCCATAATAGCCAAGGTTTGAATTTTTCCTAGGCTTTCCAAAATCTTTATAACAAAGGTTCCCACCACTTTGACAAGGGTGACTAGAGTAAGGATATTCATAAAACCAAACCCTTTCCAAGATGCATGGATGCAGGGGAACCTTGAGTAATGCAATTATTGACAAGAACATTCTAGGTTTCTTTTCCCTCCATTGCATGAATAATCCACTTAGTGCATAAATCAAAGGATTGATGAGATATATCAATGAGGCCCATACCACTAGTCTCCCATGAGAGAACAATAATCCTAGACAACTCTATGGAAATGCTTACTAGAGGAGGGATTGGCCTAGATGAAGTCCCTCAACAACTTCTCAAGTTTGCTGACAACCTATTTGTTAGGTACCTAGCATGAGAAGTTATAAACATGTGCGTAAATAAGTACTTTAGATAATATTTGGAATTTTCCAACCAAAAAAAGGGTGTTGGTGATCTAATACAAGAGTTTTTCTCAACACAATTGACCACGTATTGACAAATGCAAGAGGGGGAGGCTTGAAAGGTAAAGGGGGTCCCCAAAAATTTAAATATCTCATCATGCTAGAGCCAATGCTAATTTTATTATGTCATCCAGTTAGGTTGTGAAAGATAACACTAGCTATAGCACTATGTTTTATGTCATTGAATGATGGAGTCAGAAGAGTGATAAAAGACCTCCAAGCATTGCATTGAATTACCCATAATGTCCTCATCCTCAATAATTGTAAGAAAAGAGTCATCAATAGAGTGACTGTTGAGAATTTGTTAGGGTTATTTTGAAAGAAGGGTTATACTATACACTAGGCCTTGTGATTGATCATTAGCTAAGAGATATCCAAAGCCTTCTACGATGAGAATTTATAGGGATAGGGCTAAGGGAAATAATTTTTTGATGGATTTGAATAGGTTGAAAAGCTTGGAATTGACTCTATTAATAGAGAGATATGTCAAAGCATCATACAAAGTATGTGCACATACTAACTAATAGTGGGACAAATACCCAGAGCTTGTAGCATGGCAAGGATAAATGACCACTCAATGTGGTCATAGGCTTTCTTGAAGTCTATTTTGATGAACAATGCCTTTTGGTACAACCAGTGAGACCATTCCATACCTTCCCACACTGGTATGACATTAGCTAGAATATACTAGCCTTGAATGAAGCTCATCTATTTAGGATGAATGAATGATGGCAACATATGCCTAAGCCAAAGATCCAAATCATTGGCAATAATTTATTAGAAGATGATAAGTAAAGTGATATGATACCAATTATAAATGATTTTGGTGTCACTAAATTCTAGGATGAATTTGATATGAATTTTATTGATGGGTGATCCCAAAGTCTATGATTGGAAGGCTTTGAGGTAGACCTTGTAAAGGTCATTCCCCATAGTATCCCAAATTTTATTATAAAATCCATAAGGGAAGCCATCATATCCCGAGGCTTTGTCATTGGCCATTTACATCATGGCTTCAAAGAGACCCTCCAAAGAGAGGAGCCTTTCACAAATGACCCTTTGGGTGCAAGAAACTTTAGTGGGAACCACTAAGAGGCATTGGTTTAGGGCCTGCTAGATTTCCATAGATGGTAGTTGGCCAAAGAGGACTTTGTTGATAATGTTTAGCAAAAGCCTTGACCATTTCAGGTCTCTCTATCAATCATTGCTCATTATCATGAAGGGATACCATTTGTTACGTGATGGATTTGGTCTTAAACATGTGAAAGAATTACTTGGAGACCTAATTTCCCACTTTGAGCTAATGCATATGAGCTCAAATTTGAGCACTATGGGCATTGTACTAATCAACAATTTGTATTTTATAGTGTAGTTCATCCACCTACAGCTAGAAGGTTTCAATGAATGGGTTTATTCTAGCAAGGCCGACACTATGGTTAATTTAAAAGAGGTGGAAGAGTAGGATCATCGTTGAATCTTGGATAATTGGTACCCATAAATGTGCATAAATATAACCATCCGATTAATAACATCCACCCATCACTGGGTCCACCCTGGCTATTGAGTAGGCATAGGAATAAGATTCCAAACCTGCTTGATATGTGTCATGGTGGGCCCATGATATAGGAGGTTTGTATTAAAATAGAATTATGTCTCATGAAATTTATGATTTTTGAATAGATACAAATTAGTGATTGGAGAGTGGTAAGATAAAGTAAAGTGTGATAGGACTTCTATCAGTGGTAAGAATGTGCTATCAAAGGAGAAGCATGGTTAAGTAGAAATCATGGCATGATCAATTTGTTTAAGGACACTATCAAACACACGTTGAATATTGGTCCAAGTGTACCAATATTCTTGAGTGGGGTGTTGCCTATAATTAGGGTCATGAAATCCAAATTTATTTTTCATGTATAACCATGCCTCCCTTTCATTAGTGGCCCATCTCATAGGTTGATTACCAATATTTTTAGTTGAATGTTCAACCATATTAAAATCCCCACAAATAGCCCCAATGGGCATCATGAAGAGAATCAACATTACATTGCCATTCATTTGTATGCTCATGAGAGTCATTTGAGGCATAAATATTAATAATGTCAAATGAACAATTATCAATATTGAAGAGGGTCCATATGACATGGTGAGAAGGGTCATTTCCAAATGTCAAAAAATGAGGCCACCATTTAGATAAAGTAAATGTCATAATTCCACCATGGCATACTTCATGTTCATTATAAAGAACTAAACTGTTAGGATAGATAACTCTCATAGCAACCATGAGAAGGAAACCCATCACCTTCACTTCTTGGAGGCAGAGAATGCCCAAATCTACAAACTTACTTCTAAAATATTGAACCACATACTTGTAGATTGAGTTTGTCACACCCTAAACATTCCATGAGAAATAATTCATAGAATACAAGTGTCGAGAGACATATCCTCTATATCTATCCCTTAGAGGGCTTCATATTTGTTCTTCAAGAAATGCTCTAAGTTAGCTAGGAGAAATTTTGGCTATTGGGAAAATTCTATCACATACTCTGAATCCTTGAAAAAATCTTAATGAACAGGGCTTCAAGATCAAATTAGAGAGTTTTGAGAGGGGTTGCATGACTAGTGCTAGTCCAAGTGAAGTGTGATAGGAAAGCCAGACTATCTATAGAGACATCTGATGAAACTTGATAACTAGAAAAAACATTCATTGCCATAGGTATGCTTTTAAAAGGAGGCTAAGATGGTGCTACTTCTATAGCCATTAGTTCCTTAATGGGGATCATGCTATGAGGCACTTCTTTATTTAGTGATGTCGAGGGTTAAAGTTCCTGAAGAATGAAACTAGAGGAAGGCTTATTAATATTCCCATTACTTGTTTGAGTAGGTCATTTGTTACAAATGCTATTCTTCACCCAAATAGTTTTCCATCCATATTCTTGGGTATTTTTAGGAGATGTAGTCACCTTCTTGGTGGGCATAATATTGTAGGGGAGGTATCATGTGTAGTCTTTAATATTATGGTCTGTGGCTTGGTAATGGAAGCATGTGTTAGGCAGGTTGATATAAAAGATTCTCTAAGAGTATCGAGAATCACCAACTTGTATTTTGATAGATTTATTGACATCCTTAGAAAGATCAACTTACACATAAACCCTCCTTTATGGTCGGGTCAAGTAGAATCTCTAGGATTCATGAGTGACAATCTGGCCTATGGATCCAACTATTTAGTCCAAGAATGGCTATCAAGGCAGGGGTAAACCTAGGAACTCAACCTAGATAGGGAATTTCAAAGCAACTTTATTTGAGACAATAAAGTCTTTGTTCCAAGGGGATAACACAAAGAGGGAGTTTCAAACATACTAGGTGGTTGATTTGTTTAATATGACACCTTCATGTGTGGGGTCAACCAATTTTAACATAAATAAGCCTCTGGTCATGTTTTGTACACTTTCAAGCTTAATGCCATGGGCCACCTAGGTGGATTGAACCCAAGATTTAAGCATTCTTTCAAAAGGAATGCAACCAATAAAGTAGCATATGAGGCAGAACTATTCTAGCCATTGACAAGTAACTTCGAAAGTAGGGTGAGAAAGAACAAAATCAGGTAGAGAATCCTTACCTCGTGATAAACTTTTAGGATGATTTTACTTAGATTCTTGTTTGGTGGGGCCATTACTGTGTGCCCCTCCTTCGACCATCATAACTGCAACAGTTGGATGGGAAGGTGGGGGGACCATTAAATAACTCACCTAGAGGGCAAAGCTATTAAATCTCAATTAATTATATTATCCTAGAGGGACAGGGTATGGTAAGGAGGTCTAGTGGTGAAAGGACTGTGGCTCTCAATGCAAGGCATAAGTAAATCCTCGTAAACCCTATCAAAGTGAAACATATTCAACTACCCAACTAGTTCATGCTTTCCAATTTTTAACTAGATTCTTCTAAATTGAAGAATATTGTTACTTCTTATGCTGGATAATCATCATTTTGATGCATGTTTTTTTATAATTAATTTATTTTTTATGTGTCCTTTTGTAAATTTGTGTTTTTAGTGGATTTTTATTATTATTTATGGGTTTTGAATTGGTCTTGGCTGACCTTTTAAATAAATCTCCTCTAATAATTTTAAGACTCTACTTGGCGATAGTTTTGAATGACTATGTTGCTTCACCAACTCTATTTTCCTTTTTTCTCTTTAATTTTCTTAGATTTTATATTTTTATATTTTATTTTTTTGTATTATCTCTAGTTGTATCTATTAGTGTGTTTCCTTTATTAACATTCAACCTTTTCTCCCCTATTAGTGTGTATGTTTAATAAAAATTAAAATTTGTTATTAAGAAAGATGTATTTAGAAGAGGAAACCAAAAAAACATACCAATTATACTTGTTGAGACATAAATAAGGGTTTATTTGTGTATATGAAATTTACATTAAAGAAATAAGTCTAAAGTTTAACTATGAAATGAATAATTGTGAACATGACTCTTGAGGAGGATATCTTTGAATTGTCATATATCTAACAAATAGAGCTACACATATTTGATCCTCATTATAATAAACTATTGTAGAGAACCTTGGTTTCTTCTAAAAAGGTGATAAACCTTGTCATAGATGCCATAATATATTGGACATGTAAATATAATATGTTCCTATAATTTTAGTTCATAATTGTAAATTTTATATATGCATTAATGTCACATAAGAAAGGGCTTTGTCTCCAACAATTGACCCGAAGGAAATCTCTAACAAAAATAGACCATAGTGTACTTAAGAGTAATGATAAGTAGTAATGAATTTTAGTTAACAATGGTTTTGATAGTTCTGTCCAAGTTAATTTTATATGGGATTTGTAAATTTCATCCCCGATACCTCTATGAATATATCTTTTCAATGTGTAAAGAACATTGATAGAAAAGATACTAAGAGACAAATGATTAATATCAATGTGATAACATAAATACCAACCCTATGAAAAGGAGAAAAATTTATTAAAATTCAAATAAAGGTTTTTTATTAAAGAAATCATCTTAAAAACTTTAATATTAAAATATAACAAAATCATTTTTTTTAAATCGTGTTTATTGGTGTAATTTTGCTTACTCCACTTTATTGTTACCTCATTTCAAAAATGTGTTGAATAGATATGGTGTATATATCCATTTTTTCATAATATATATTTAAATTAAAATAATAATTTTTTGATGAATTATATTTATATATATTATAACAAATATATACAAATAATTCATAAAATAAATAGATGGTATAAAAGCATGCCCCCAATGTCAAACTAGGCATAGCCTAGGAACATGAAACATCAACACAACTAGGCCTTGCCTAGGAACAAGTCATAATAAATAAGATAAAATTAAGTTGCTAAATCAATGCCAGAAGGTGAAGGATCCATATCATCAAGGCCCTAGCTTGAGCTTGGTAAGTCATTGCCATCTGGAATTGGCTCCCAACTAAAAGCCTAAGTAGTGTCCTTATCATCTTCTTCTTCTTGTGTCTGAGTGGGAGAAATGGCTAGAAAGAGCCTGGAAAACTTGTCCAGCATGCCTGAACAACCTCCAGGTGGTGCCCCCAAACATTCAGATGCAGAGGAGGAGGAGCATCCCATCCATCCTACCCAACA
This sequence comes from Torreya grandis, assembly GCA_037957365.1. NCBI lineage: Eukaryota > Viridiplantae > Streptophyta > Pinopsida > Cupressales > Taxaceae > Torreya > Torreya grandis. The sequence continues at coordinate 3,551,083 of JARHVA010001303.1, forward strand.
GGGGAAGGAGGTAGAGGCTGCCACCCTCATTGCTATCCAAGAGGGGGAAAACATTGATATAGGGGGCCACTGTGAGAGTAGTGCCAAGATCAGTTATGGCGATGTCCACCTTGAGGCGGTAAGGCAATTATATCTTCCATTTTGTGCTCTTTGGGTGGAGACAAAGGAACCTATACCATAGCACAAGGAGTGTCTCCCCAATATGAGAGAAGGTCCTAGAGATGGCCCATCTCTATAACAACTTTGTTATCTTGCACTTGAATCTAAAAAAGAAACCTAAAAATAATGGATGACTTGGTCAAAGTAGAAAAATTACAATCTGAAGAAGCATGGTTAAATAATGCATTATTTCTTTCTTTCCATAACCAGAAGAAAATCTCCACTCTAAAAATATGCCAAACTTGGGTATATTTAATAGGTAGGATAGGTTTATCTACAACAAGGATATGATGCCAATGAAAGAATTTGGGCTGGAAAGGCCTAAAGAAATCATGAATCCATGTATAGGTGCTTTGAGCTTTGGAGTAGTACTAGAAAATATGAGGGAGAGTTTCTAGACGGCCACAGAAAGGGCAACTACGAAGGGAAACTTCTAATTGAACAAACCTTCTACTAATAGGTAAACCTTGATATAAGATACACTAAGTAATGAGCTAGCTTAGGCTCCAAGCATGCATCCTAGACTATAATAAAATGAAAGCACAAGGGGTGAATAGAGGAATGCAGATCCCAACAGGGGTTAAACTTGTCCACCATAGGCATGTGGGGAGTAAGACATCCATAGCCAAGCTGGGGGGTGTAATTGCAAAATGGAGTGTCAACATACCACTTTTAGTCCTTCCACCAAGGATGAGTGGAGTGAACAATTTTTTTGTGAAGCATTGAAGGTGGAACAACATTATTGATTTCTTAGAAGGATTCTCTATCAGCATTGGCTAACCGAAATTTGGTTTTCATCTCTTCCAATGATAGCCAAAAATGAGAATGCTTACAAAAAATATCTTGGATAGTATGAATGCCTCTAAAAAAAAAATTGAGAGCATTGATCTAAGGAACCTCGGCTAGAGGGACTTCATTAAAATTGATAACAGGTGACCACCATAATGAGTGGGAGTTAACAGACAACCCATCTTAAAACCTTGAGCCATTCCATAAAATCCAAAGTTACTCTTTTCCCATGCTTTCCAGATGCTTTTCACCATAAAGGACCTTGAAATTTGGATGGGGGACTTGATTATAAGAAGATTGGAGAAGGTGATCCCTTTCTCGGTTTTCTTGCCTTTAGGCAAGCCTGAAGTGATGCAGTGTTTGAAAAACACCTTCCAAGCTTCCTTGCCATTAATGGTATGCACAATCCATTTGGCACATAGGGCAGTTCCTTGATGAGCCACACCAATGAGCCCCATAACTCTAACATCCCGCATGAGGCAGTAGTAATCCTAGGCCACCTTGTGGAATCCATGTCCATGGGAAGAATTGTCCTAAATAAAATCCTTGAGAAGTTTTTCAAGTTTCTTGTAAGAATTATTCAAAGGCACCCAACATGAGGATTAGTAAACATGGGTGGTCTCAAGCACTTTCGAGCAGATTTGGAACTTACATGTTAATGATAAAGGCTTAGTCAACCAATATTCTAGATTTTTAGCTACTCTATCTACACCATACTACCACAATAGGGGTGGGAGGCATTGAATGCAAAGGGGATGCCAAGAAACATGAAAATATCATCATGTTAGATCTAGGCCCATCCATATTTAGTAGCCCACATCGACGGAGGGAGGTAAGATTGCCTATAATAATGATTTTTTTACCATTAGATGCTTGATCCAGAGGCAAGGCATAAGGTATTGAGACACTGTAGGGCATTGTCTACATCATGGTCATCTTCAAAATGAGTGAAGGAGTCATCCACAAAGTGGCCATTCAGTACTTGCATATCTTCATGAGGGTTTTTTTAATCTGGAGGGAGATAGATTCCCTTAACAAGTCCCTTAGCCTGAGCATTGCTAAGAAGATATCCAAAACCCTCAGATGCAAGCACATACAGGGCAGGTGCTAATAGGCATCCTTGTCAAATAGATCGAAACAAACTAAATTGCTCAGAAGTGACTCCATTAATGGAGAGGATGATCGAGGAATCTAAAAAAAGCATCTAGACATTTGAATGAAATTGGGCCCAAAGCCTAGGGCTTTAAACATGGCTAGGATAAATGGCCACTCAATACAACCATAAAATTTTTAAAAATCAATTTTAACAAATATAGCTTGTTTCTTAGACCTTCTATCCCAGTCCATTCCTTCCCAAACTGCAATGATGTTGTCTAATATATATCTACTTTTGATAAATCTTGTTTGCTCAGGGTGAATGATGTGCGGAAGCAGATTAAGCAACTATATTACCAAAGCTTTGGTAATGATCTTGTAAGAAACATTCAAGAGGGTGATCGGCCCCCAGTTATAAAATAATTTGGGATTCCCTTGCTTAGGTATGAATTTAATATTTCCTTTGTTTATATTCTTCCCTAGAGAATGAGTGTGAAAGGTCTCCTGGTAAACCTGATGTAAGTCAAAACCCACAATATCCCAGAGGGTTTTATAAAATACATAGGGGAAAACATCAATGCTTATAGCTTTGTCATTTGCCATATGAGACATTGGCTCATGCAAATCATCCATAGTGAGGAGCCTATCATAAGACACCTACTGGGTAGGAGTGATTTTGCAAGGCATCACTGTGAGACACTTGTGAAGGACAATATCACACTCTACAGAGGAAGCTTGAGATCTGAGCACTTGTTGATAGTGAAAGATAAAGGCTTGACCAATTTGTGGTGTCTCTAATAATCTCTTTCCAACATCAGAGATAGACTAGATTTTTAGCTTTGAGTTTTTAGATCAAAGCATTTGAAATAATTCTTTGGAAGCTTTGTCCCCTATCTTGAGCTAGTAGAGCCTAGCTTTGATTTGAGTTCCTTAAGCATTGTCATTATATATTATTTGGATACGATGGTGCAAAGAGGAGACTCTGACCTACAAGATCTCATTGAAGGGATCTTTTTTTAGGGCTAAAGTTGCATGGCTAATCTCTAAAGAAGTAATAAAGTCAGAGTGTTTTCAAATTTTAGCAAGTTGGCAGCCATAGATTCTCAAAAAGTAGGAGGTCCTTCTGATAGCATCAACTCACAATAGAATTCAACCAAATTCTTAGGATAGACGGGGATCCATATTTTGATCTCTATGAATGTGCACCATAATGGGCCCATATTTGAATAGGGTAGTGTTTATAAAGATTTGTGTTTTGTGCACCTTGGGTTTCATGAATTGCCATGCCACTCTAAACCAAATAGGGGAGTGATTAGAAATCCACAAATTTGATAGCACCTGCACTTGAGGAGAGAAACTATTATCAAAGGAGAAATACAATTGAGTGGACATCATTGCCCTATCTAGGCACTTTAGAATCTAAGTGGGGCCCTTCCTAAGATTACTTTAGGTGTACCATACTCCATCTGCAAGATGACAGATTAAAGGGTCATAAAAGCCCCATTTAGTGCACATATAATACCATGCTTGCCTTTTTCCAACTGCCCAACACATTGGTAGGTGGCCCACTTTGTCTTCAGGGTATGCCACCATATCAAAGTCACCACATATGACCCAATGAGCATTGAGGAAATCATCCATAATCCATCACCATAAATGGGTATGCTCAATGACATCATTTGAGGCATAAATATGAATAAATCTAAATAAATGGCTTTCAATGCTAAAAAGCATCCAAATTAACCAGTTGGTGGGGTCTACACCATATTGCACTAAGTACGGTTGCCACTATAGAGAAATAAATGTGATCACTCCTCCATGTCCTACTTCATGATTACTATACAAGATAATACTATCGTGCCAGATAGAGTTACTAACCATTGTTAATAAATTTTTTTTCCACCTTTACTTCTTGTAGACAAAGAATGTCCATCTCAAGAAAATTGTTTCTAAAATCATGCACAACAAACTTGTGTTTTGGGTCTGCAAGACCCCAAACATTTTATGAAAATCAATTCATAGATGATGGGTGTCAAGAGATATATCCTCAGATTCTAGGCCTTCTAAGGCATCATACTAGTTTTATAGAAAATGCCCACTATTGACATTTAAAAAATCATCAAATTATTTCCTCACTATAGGGTCATCCTAAAACTCTCCTTCCTCTGACTCTTCATGCCTCTTAGGAGGGCTACAAGAGCATTTAGATGCATCCCACTGAGCAGGAAGTGGAAGAGTGGTTCGCTTTGGGTCTGAGAAGCCTGACAAAACTAGGCAAACAAATCTCGATACCCTCAGATAAAACATTGATAGCAAGAGGGGTGTTGAAGACCCTGGGTTTTTCTATAATTTTTGGGGCTTCAGCCTAGGAAGGCTCTTTCTCAACAAGACCCTGAACCTGCAGGCCATTACTTGTTGACGACTTGTTTCCTTTAGGATTCCCTGCACTTGATCTCACAGCTTTAGTGCGATCGTTCTTCTTCTCAACCATCCTTAGCTAGCTTTTCACTAGCTTTAGGAGAGGGCTTAGGAAGAAATGATGAGTGGTTGGGCATATTATTGCAGGCTAATTGAAGGAGAAGTCTCAAATCTTATGGTTAGTGGCTTGGCATCAAAAATAGGTGTTGGTCAAGTTGATATATAGAACATGTTGGGAGTGTCTCACATCCCCAACCTGGATTCCCACAAACTCTTTGAGGTTTCAGGAAAGGTCTACTTCTACACAAACCTGCATATGTGGTCTAGCAGATTAGAACTTGTTTTGCTCATGATATGTCATTCTCGACCTATGGAGGAAGCTATCGAGTGAATAAAATGCTCGTAGGGGAGCATAAGACCTGGAAATTCAACCCAGACCTGGACCTTGAGAGCATTGTGCTTTGAGATGATAAAGTCTCGTGTCCAGGGGGAGAGAATCATGAGTGAGTTCCTAACATACCATGTCACTGACCTATGGAGGATACCTCCTGTATGGGAAGAGTCGACAAAGTAGAACAGAAAAAACCCTTGGTTATATTCTGGACACTCTCAAGCTTAATGGCATGAACTACCCAGTGTACCTGAAGCTAGGACCTAAGCATATTTTCAGAGGGGATTCAACCCACAAAATATCCTATCAAACAGAATTGTTCTAGCCATTGACAATTAGAGTTAAATTTTAGAGTAGGTAAAATAACAATAGTTACCTCATGGTAGACCTTCGGGATAAACTTCCTTGGGCACTTGTAGGGGACCATTGCTCGATGCTCCGTCGTTCTTCTCTACAACTGAAACAACCGAGAGAGAATGATGAGAAGTCATTAAATTCACTGGCCTTGCCCGAAGGTGAGAAACCCTAAAAGATAATAAATGCAAGTCCTACAAGCAACCTAAGGGCCATAGTATGACACAGACTAGAGTGACAAAAAATCAAAAGCTGACTTAATGACACGAATGGAGAAAACCCTAGTAGAAGAAAAAAACCCTTCTCGAAACATAAAATATATACTTCATTAAAATAATAATTTTTAAAATATAATTTAATTTTTAAAATAATAATTATATAGGATAATTTTTTTCAAAGTTTTAAAATATTATAAGCTTGAAAATAACACTATCTTTATTATTAATTTAAAATTTATACTTTTAAAACTCATGTTTTTTAATAAGAATTGTGAAAAGAAGTTTTTAATCAAAAACAACATAAAACAATTTCATACAATTCTCTTCTAAAATTATTTTTTAAAAATAATTATTATTAAGATTTATTATCACACTAATATAGAATTCCTGCTTAATGTAACATATTAGTAAAATTGAATTATCAAATATTTCTCTTTTTGTTGTGATCAATTAAAATTATAAATTAAAATTTGAATCCCAAATATCAATTACCATTGATCAAAATCAAAAGCATTGATTTTTAAATAGTGCTAACAGTGTTTTTTTATAACATAAAATAAACAATCAAACCTGTTTATTTTGCTGTTATTAACAATCAATTTAAAAAAAAAACCTACTACATAGTCCAACACGAATCCTAGTTGGCATATCACTTATCCACTTGGCTCCCTCTTACCCATCATGATGTCGCATCCCGTTTTTCATGTGTCGGGATTGAAGGCATATGTTAGCAATTAAGCATTACAAAATACAATTAATAATTGAATTATTACATATAATTTTAGTTTAGTTAAATGACATTTCTATGTTTATAAATGTTATATAATTAGTAGTTGTCCCATGGATGCAATGAAAGTCAAAGGAATTGTAAACTTTTGGTGATTATATTTAATAAATGAATTATTTAATTTTTTTAATGTATTTTTTTATATGTTATATTGTAATAGATTATATTTATATTTGTTTCATATTGGAAGATTTTTTTATTACGATAACAATATTTTAATACAAAAAATCAAATATAAAATGGTGTATTAATTTTATATATTAAATGTTAGTTTTTATCATATAATATATATTCTGTTAATTTTTTATGTTGAAATATATATATATATATATATATATATATATATATATATATATATTCTTTTTGTTAATTTTTTTTCATAATTATTTTATTTTCATTTGTCGTTCATTTGTCGAATATATTCCTCTTCAAGTATATGATGTAGGCACACCTTACTCCATAATAAACAAACCTTCCAACTCTCCTTATCACATGAGAATAAACATAAATTCAAAAATATAAATTATAGATTTAAAATATACATAATATCTGTTTTCAATTATATAAAATATTATATTTTAAAAGATTTTTTTAGGTTAATATTATTTTTACTATATATGTTAATATGTCCTATAACTACATTAAATTATAAATTATCACATCAATGTAACAATAGTGCAATATGATACATGTTGATCAAATATGAGTAAATGGTGTTTTATTTGATTGACTATTTTATATTGTCAAGGGTGGACGAGAATGGCACAATATTTTAAAGTCTGCTAATCAAAGCAATCACTTCTCTTCCAATAGTTCAACTAATGGCCTTAGAAATAATGCCCCATAAGGTGAGGAGAGAGCACTCCGGATGTTCTAAGTTCTATCAGTTTCAACTTCCAACCTTAATCTCAGGGGACAATTTGAGAAACATGTGGCATCATTTAATGTAGGCCCATCACACCCTACATTTGGTCTAATAACAACTCAATGGATGGTGGGGTTTAGCGTGTGGGTCCTTATTGTAGTTCTACCTATTTAAAGCATCTCAATTCAGATTTGGATAATATAATAATTAAGGTAACATAGGCACTAACATTAATACTCCTAGCAACAACTCGTTTGACCCTAATAACAACACTGAAAATTATTTTATTAGTAGGACAATCTAATTGTAAATTTGTTGAATGCTCACTTAAACAAAAATACTTTTAATATTCTTAAAAAACGTTTGAACTTCGTTATTACACCACAATTAATCCCTCACGACAACTTCATAAATGATATAGACCAATTGATGTAAAAATAAAAAACAACACTTGGATTCCTCTAAAGAAATACAAGTAGAAAACATATATAAAATTAAAAAATAACCTAATTTAACATGTGAAGGCATGTTGATAATCATTTTCCTATGCAAAAATATTTTGCTATTATTATTATTATTAAATTGTTATAACATTAAAAATTATATATAACAAATCATGAAATAATTAACATTTTTTAATAATGTAATTATTATACTTGTCAATGTATTAGTGTGCCTATAATAAATGACTTATATTGACAAAAATATACCTGCGCACAGAAATGAAAATAAAACAGATGATATTTTTAACAAATGCATTATATTAGCAATCTTCAAAAACCTGCATATTGGAGACATGTGGTTTGTGCACGTTATTGTGTGCAGATGGTGTCAGTTGTGTGGATGTGCGGGTGCAGTGATAAAAAAACATACAAAGCGAATTGCGATTATATATCGTGACGTGATGGATGTGAGGATGAGAGAATTCGAGGGTTTGAGGGATGTAAAGCAAGTGGAGCACCTGGAGAAGTGACGCGAAGATTTGCCTATTTACATACCTCATGGGCGATCCCATTTGTCATGTATGCCACTGCCCATCTTCTGTATTTCCTGATTCCTGAGCTTTTAAAGCAAGTAGACCCCGACTATTATCCCGCCTCTGCAAAGTCTCTTTGTCCTGTTGTGTGGAAATTGCACGGTAATTTTTGTTTCTGCTACATTGCCAATACCATTTTGTGGGCCACAGATCTTATTTATCATCATCATTTCTACACTTTCTCCTACTGCTATTTATTGATTTTGCTGAGGGGCTTGTGCAACTTGGTTTAAATGTTAACATATTGTTTGTATGCGCAGGTATTGGAGTTGGGGACGGAAAGAGAAATCATGGGGCTCATCCGAGGTTGCATGAAGACCGTTACATGCGGAAAGAAAACATTATCGCAACCCCCTTCTTGCGCAAAGGCATCTTACATTCTCGGCAAGTCTCCTGTTATGGTCGTATGCTATTAAAAATAAGACCTTTCTCTTTGTTGTCCGCAGTAATTGGCCCACCACTCGGGATTGTCAGCTAGACACCAGGCATTCGCCAATGGATTTTTGTTTGATGTTCATTGTAACTTTCTAAAATCTCTGACAGCTGTGCAAAAACAAATAATACCTTAATAATATTAGAAATAAATATTATTAAATTAATTAATTTTTTTAATGTAATAAGAATAAGGATTTCATATTTCAAAGCATCCAACGAAGGTCACATGTCTGAATGGTAGCTCCTCCTATACCATGTAGCTTACAAACTTTGTATGCATTAAAGAATGCCATTTGCTCTATGTTAGTATAAATCGCCATCTTTTCCCCGTGATATGTAGAGTCCTTTTCGTTTTTCCCTGAGCTAGATTTTATGTTAGAAATTGATTGATTTTAGCCTAGCAAGAGTAATTTATCATAAAATTATTGATTTCCATTATTTTGTTTGAAATCAAAAATAATATCAAAGATCTTGTCATAACTAGGTTTTTTCTTTTTGAGCGATTAGAGCAGGGGATGGATGCAACACAGGAAGGGGACAGCTAGGGTTTTATGAGAGGAGTTGTCCAATCTGTAGACCCATCACAGGGGGATAAAATGGGCTCGATGATCATGAATTAACATTTATTTTCTCAATCATATGTCTATGGAGGGGATGCATGATTCAAACCTTGGTATGGAAGTGAAATTTGTAACTCACAATACCATCTCTTAAATATTTTTTTGATCATACCCAGTTACAATTGCTTTTAATGCTTTTCTATTGATCATAACCAGTAACAAATGATTGTATTTACTTTTTTTCACTCTAAAATAAAATCAGATTTTTCCCTAAATCGTATTAGATGCAAGATGAAATTATTTTTTCTTTGTTAAAAATTGATAACAAATATATTTCTTCAACAAATAGGAATATTAGTCTCTATCAATTGATAATACTCTGATCTAGGTTAAGAAAATGAATAGAAATTTTGAATAGCGAGATGAAAAACTAAAAAATTATAACTTACCATTGTTTTAGTTTTACAGCAATTGAAGGTCAATGCAGGGGCCGAAAATCTACCATTGTACCCACAAGTTTGTGTATATATAGCTGGTCATGGCAGTTTATGGAATGTTCAATAGAATTCGAATCTAAAGCAAACAAATTTTTAAATAGAAAGAAGTGGCATAATGTTATGTCACTTTAAATCATTCTTTCCAACTCTACCACCTCTGCTGCATGTATGCCCACTAGATGGAAACTCCTGTTGCTCCTAGACCATTGTAAACCTTCTAACCATTTGTCCACGTTCAAACCAGTAATATGGAAAAATAGTAAGAGCAATATATTCTTCTTTTGTTTCATGTGAGACAAATCTGGGAACTTCGCCCCACCGTATAAGCATTCGACTAGTTATGTAGAATAATTGTTAGTACCATAGTTTTATTATTTATATCATGTGATTTTGATAATATCATTTGAATATAATTGCCTTCTATTCACTTATATGTGACTTGAGTTTAATGTTTAGTGTAAGGGTGAACTTTATCAGAGATGAAGAGCTAGATGTGAATTATGGGTAATAGAGAGAATCTCGTACACTGGTTTATGATCATCTTTGTTGCATGGTAGAGATAGCCATCTATGTTCCCCAGTTTGGTACACATAGTGACCATTTAGATTTTGGTGCTTGTTTGTATGCTTGTACTGTGTTCGTCTTCTCAATTAAATATTTTTATAGGAGACATTGACTAGATAATGATTACTAACAATCGTATTGATTGGATATGATAAGATAGTGTGTGTAAATATTTTTGCAATGAATAAACATATGCTTCAGATGATAATATTCATGTTTACAATCTGAATAAATGTTAGGATATAAAAATTCATGTTTGGTTGAAGAGTTTTATCGTTAGAATTCATTGTATTTTATAATTGCATAATCCTTTAACTATAATTAACTAAATTCAAAACCCAGCGTATCTCTACGAACCATTTTTAATTAAACAATGACCTTTTTAATTGACATATGCATTTATTAGATGTAAATTACTCATTGGTGCATAATGAACCATTATAACCCCCTTCTCGATTTTTCTATCACCACTTAACAGTTTACGGGACAAAAAATGTTTTCTAATATGTAGATTGGGTAACTCCTTATCTTAGCCTTTGCTATTATCAATAATCCAATTTTAAAAACATGGAATTATCATTTTATGGCTTAGTCTTGGATGGCGTAGCATTTAGAGAAAGTGTCATTGGCATTATATGATTATAAAAGGAAGCGTTGGAAATATGATTGTTATTATTCAATATAGTTCTACCTCTTCACCTCATTTCTTGATCACGAGCTGCCATAACATTAAAAGCAATGTTTAATAGGTGATATATCAACAATTAAAGCCCACATGGGTGGCCAAAGAGTTTTTCTTTGCTTTGAACTCTCCTATCATTAATTTCAGCTGGTTGTGCGCCTTTGTCAAGGAAAACGAGTTCATTTAATGTAAAACTCTATCAAATGCACCTTAATTGGATTTTGCAGTTGGTAAGAGGCATTCATGAATAAGTTTGAGTTTTACATTTAAGAGGAGGACACATCCATTAGAGAGGAGACGTCTTGTTTGTAAGAGGAACACCATTTTCTGATTGAAAGAGAGAGGACGCCATATGGAAAAAAGGGAGGATGCAATTTGCTAGGGGCGGGGAGAACACCATTTATTGTTGATGAGAGTGATGCAACAGGACACAATACAGTCCCAGAGCTGTCCCCAGCTGGAGCAATACGTTGGAAAAAGAAGCAACAGGATGCCATGAAGGCTGGCACAGTGCTAGTGAAGAAGGTGGCGATGGAGGTAGCTAAATTTTGAGGTCACAAACAATCTGTCCAAGCATCTGGCAATACACTTAATTGCTTGGAATTGCGAAAGGGAGCTTCGGGTGGACATTTGCAGGAGTACACATTCAATACAGTCGATATAAACCAAGTTTGTTATTTAATTCTTTCAAATCTTTTCCTCTAAATTATATTTCAATATTGGTAAGATAATCATTATGGTGCAAGGATTTAAGGTGATGTTAGAAGCAGTAAGTAAGAATTTGAAGAAAACACACAAATAATCAAATGAGAGACCACACAGAATGTGTAATTAGAGCATGACAATTTTGAATATATCAATTTCTCTGTTTTAGTCCACTACAACTGGCCATACATATAGCAAGCCAATCTTGACTTATTTTTCTCCATCTCTAAGGAAATCTCATAAAAAATTAATCTATCTATTTATATTTAATTGGATTTTTTTCTTTTAAAATCATACATTGAATCCTACGGATTAATGATGTAAGTTAAAGCAATACGCCATGGAAACATAAAATTTGAGGATGTGCATTGGCCTATATTATACAACATGTTTGATTCTGTCTACAGATTAGAAAAATGTTTGTAGTAATGGGGCTTCAAAAATGAGTTTAATGGATGAGGCACATTTTTGAGTGTCCTCTTTACTACTAAATTTCAGTGGTATTCTAATTTGTTCAAATATTAGAGAAAGTTTTATAAACAATCGATTAATCAATACAACATTATAAATAATAGTAAAATGTATTTATTGAAGGCTTCTTTGAAAAATGTAATTGGATTATTAACATTTTCAAAATTTTACTTACACAATTAAACAAGTGCTCCCAAAACAAAAACCTACTTTCTCAACCATTATTATGATTTAATTCTACGTTACATGCAACTACTTCTCAACCTTGTAAGAAGACTTTAATTTCCTTAGGTACTACATTTATAGATTTCTATGATTTAATTGGTCACATTCCCTTTGTTTAATCTCCATATTCTTATTATATTTGTCTCCCATCTCATGAACTTTATTGACATCTCTCCTTATTTGGTTATGAATGGGTCAAATGGTGAATAGAGTTGTGGCTTCACCATTCTTTTAAAGAATATATTAAATCATCTCTTCCCATCTTGAAATAAATGAAGAATTAGTATGTGAGAAAATTAGACATGATTATATAAGAAGGGATATAATTTTGATAAAATGATTTTTTTATATAAATTTTTAAATTTTTTTAATATGTGGTAATATATAAAACTAAAATAATATGATTTTTATTTTAATGAGGCTGATATTATGATGGAAGTAGGCATCCTTCTAATATAATGGTTGATTGATTTTGGATAAGTATTTTTACTTATTTAATATCCTCTCTTTTCTTATATGGTCCAACAAAATTTTAAAAATATTTTTCTATTTTAAGTTGAATATATTTAGTTTGTGCATTTTAGAATTACTTGTATAACTCTAAATATTCATATCACATTTACAAATGATATATTATAAAAAAGTAAATTCTTTACAAATTTTAAAATAATTTAATAAAATATTAAAATAATCATCACTATAATCATAAAATAGGTTTAGAATTAAAAACCAATACAAATAAATTATATTGTAAATATTCAATAATTTTTTTTTTCAAAAATCATCTATGAATGATAGCTACTCTATGTTCCTTAATCAAAAGATTTGATGAGATATATTTACATTCTTAAATTTATTAAGGAGGAATGCGTACATAATAAAACCAATTTTACAAGGGTACTAAAATCATGAAGTAGTTCATTAAACAAAGGAACTTGTATTCATGTAGTGGATAAGAGTTGTTTTAGCTTAATAGGACATAAACGTATTTTAACAATGGTTTAATTTATGAATTTAATCTTGGTGACATTCATCTAATAATCTCTATTCCCACAAGAATTAAATCTTATGCAACCATAAAATATGCAAATTGTTAATTGCTTGATGATTTAAGATTTGGGCGTTAAAATTAGGTTTTAAAATTTAAGATTCATGATATATTATGCTCGTATTAACTCTTAAATGATATTTTATACTAATTTATATTAGTGATTTAGGACATTTATGGGGTAAATTATTACGCTTGTCTTATGTTTGATTTGGATTTGATGTACAAATTTATTTGTGAAAGTTTAAACTTATAATTACAGGGAACAATAAAAGATAGATAAAATTTTAAATATAATTTAATTGAGATATCATTATTAGATGATAAAATTATATAAGTAATATTGAGACATAATAAATTATTATATCATAATGACGATTTCTTATTAAACTTAAATATTGAACTTGGGATATTAATCTTTATATGGAGAGTAAATTATTAAATAATAGACTATAAACTTATATGAAATATTATTGACGCTAAACTCATTAGACATCAAAACATATTTGGTAACCATACATCTTTTATATAAATATAGTTTTGGGTCTCCAAATTATATTTTCGGTCATGTTTTGGGTTGGAAATATGCTTCTTTTAGTACATATAGACCTTTTTTTTGGAAATTAGTTTTGGGACCAAATAAAGATTCTTAAAGTCTTTATTGATGTGTTAGTAACTTATTGGAAGATTGACTAAATAGAGAATTGACTTAGAATTTTTGGCTAAGTCACTAATTGCTTATAATTAGTAGAATTAGAATGCATATGTCAAACTAATTTACTATGGAGTAGTATGTTAAACTATTATGCTACGTGAAGTAGTATGTCAAAACTATTTTACTGCATCAAGCAATATGCCAAACTGTTCTATTGTGTGGAGCAATATGTCAAATATATTTTATTACATGGACTAGTATGACAAATTATTCTACTACATGGAGCAGTATGTCAAACATATTTTACTATGTGGAATAATATGCCAGACTATTCTAATATGTGGATCAATATGTCAAACTATTCTATGTTGTGAAATAATATGTCAAACCTATTTTACAGTGTGGATTAGTATGCCGGGCTATTCTACTAAGTTGAGTAGTATGTAAACACTATTTTAATGCATAGAGTAGTATATCAAGCTACTTTATTACATGGAGTAATATGCCAAACAATTCTACTGCATAGAGTGGTATTCCAAACTATTATACTATGTGGAGTAGAATTCTAAACTGTTTCTACTTTCTGTGATTCTTTCTACTTTCTCAGTTGCTTGTATTTAGCATATTCATGGACGTGAAGGGCCACTCTAGTAGATGAGAGGAGTATGGGGGATCCTAAAGGTTTTGAAATTAGAGGAAAATCTCTCCAATGATGTTTTCCATCTTATGTTTTATATTTGGTCTTCAAATAAAATGATGAACTGTAAAACTTTGGTGGATTTCATCATGAAGATTCATTCACACATCTTTGATAAATAACTATACTTATTTTTATTGATTATATGAGAAGAAAACAAACATGAGATTGTAATAATGTTGTAAGCACTTTCTTATCTTCTTATTTTATAATCATGCTCTATTTGTATGTTAATCAAAGATGTATTTTGAATTAGCAAAGGATCACTGTTGAATTATATACTTAGATACCATTTTTTTTTAATTTGCAATGAAATAAGAATGTATCTTTAGTATCTTATTGTAAAAGTTGATTTAACTTATTATGATCACAAATATGCATAATGAAGTTATCATTTATTGTACACTTCATGATATAAGTACATTGAATTATAACCTAGTGCACACTAATTTTTTTACCCTTATAATTAATTAAGTAATTGAAATTAACTTTAAAGTAATGTAAACTTGAAATTGGATATAAGAACGTAGATAAGACAGCCTACTATAAAAATACATTAATATCCATAATTTATAGAAGTTGTAAATTACCAACATCTAGGGTTATGGTTAGAGAGATGTCCTTACAAACTGATTTATTCTAAATTGTATTGTTCATTTGTTTAGTGTGATTGTTTGAAAATACTTATGAAAATCTGAAAACACAATGTTAATTTAAAATTGTGCTTCACTATATTTTGAGACAAGTATGTAGTATCCAATAATGGATGTAGTGTAGTTGTTGTATACCAGTGTGACTCAGTCTGTGTTGATTGTGCACTAAATCTAAAAATTTAGATTGGTGAGTCTCTATCTGAATATTCCCTATTTCTGTTTGGAGCTTGTTTGGATGTGTTGATCACCTACAAAAGTAAAACCCTAGCTTGCACAAGGACATAAATAAGATTAAATGCCTAGGGGAAAAAGTGTGGAAGTGGTATATGGCCAAGCTATCCTAAAAAAATCTCTTGTTGATTGAGTGCTACCTACATAGTCCAAATTGGCCTCAGATCGATGTACTTCTCCCTTTGGGAAAGATCAAATAGAATGTAACTAACAAATTTGGTTAGAATGTTTGATAAAGGATGCCCTCAACCTATAAGAAAATAATGTTAACTTGGTTGATGATTGTATTAGTGAAACAAAATTATAGTAGGTCTCTTTGTTAATTAGATAGATGCTTTTGAAATTGACATTTAAGAGAGTGTTAGATAGAGTGACCAGGGGTTTGAAGTGAGACATATGATGAAATCTTTTATAAAAAATATTTGAATTATTTCTGATAACTAACCTATTGTTGCATAAGGGAGAACCAATAAGAAGCATGCCATTTTAAAAAATTAACTATCAGATAACTATAGACAAGTCCACACTAATGGACATGTGCATAGTGTGTCCCTATCTGCCTAGTGCACACTTGTATAGAATAGACACTGGCTTCTAAAATTTGGAAAGACAGTGAAAAATCTATTGATTAAGAGAAAATATGAATAAATTAGGGAATTCTTGAAGATGTTCTCAGTATTTTTAATATTTTAAGTATTTCATATAGATAAATGGTTATCGAAATGGAAACTTGGCCAAGAAAGGTAAAAATGTCAAGGACTAGTATTGTCAAGCATTTATTGATGAAATTTCAGTATTTATGGATTTCAATATATAATGTAATTAAGTTTACTATGATTCGAATTGAAAGAATGAAAATTTGATTTCATAAATTATCATTGTTTTAGTACATGACAATACTATGATCACACTCATAACTTATTTTTTGATCTAGTTTTCATGTTTGATCAAAATTTTGTAAATTTTTTGAGTAATTTAATGAAGGCTCAGTAAGAAAACCTTTGGTATGATAAATATGTTAAAAAATGGCACTTTTTTCTAGTACCTAATTGAAGGGTTCTTACACACACAAAACAAAACAGTTCAAATCAATCAATGGCAATGGCGATGGGAATGGGAACAATATTAGCCTCAATGCTCTCTATTAAATCTGTAACTTCTTTGGATTCAACCATTTTCAAGGTAAATCACCTCC
Organism: Torreya grandis; assembly: GCA_037957365.1. Classification (NCBI taxonomy): domain Eukaryota; kingdom Viridiplantae; phylum Streptophyta; class Pinopsida; order Cupressales; family Taxaceae; genus Torreya; species Torreya grandis. The sequence continues at coordinate 3,567,813 of JARHVA010001303.1, forward strand.
ATCAAATTCATTATCTATACTTGTTCCCCATTCTTTGTTTCTATAATGGTATCATTGTTCAACTATTTTTGTAGGGCAATCCAAATAATACTAAAATGGGCTCTTTACTGAAGCCATTATGTCTTCCTAAAATAAAATTGGGCGTTAGAAAACATGTCCAAACTGTTAGATATGTGACAACAAAGTTAAACATTAGATCCCTTTGTGGTGTGGTTTGTAGCCTACGTCTTGATAGGGGTGGGGGGCAACGGTCCAGGTGGGTAGTGATGAATTCTCTCAAATTCTATTTTTAGGAAGGAAAATTCTAATAGTGCTTTTCTACTCTATTTTTAGGTGGAAGAATCCAAACGGTACTTTGCCAATTACATATATTTATCTTTGTATAGAGCCAAAGTAACTCATATAACAAATTCACATGCAATCTGTTCATCTTGAGTTAATAAAAACTTGATATCTTATACCGTGGATGTTTTTCTAACTCTACTAAAATTTTACCATATAATTTTGATATTTAATCTCATATATATTTAATATTTTATCTATTTAAACTATCTATTTTATTAGAAATTTATATTTTATTATTAAAATAACTAATTATTTATTACTGCGAAATGTCTTATTTCTTAACACAAACTAGGGTGTTGGTGTGCCAATAACAATAGTCGTTACTACTCATGTCTCATGTCTCATTTCTTAATCAAATTTAAAGTTTGACTTCCTTTTTCATATTTTTCGTGGTGCTGGACGCGTCGTCTCCCACGTCCAAAATAATGGCGTCATTGGATATCATGTTTTCTTCGTCCAAAATATTTTGCTTCCCTCGCATGATCAATATGTAATTGATTTTTTCCATTGTTATTTGTGAAAATATGGTAATTTTTGAAAGGTTAAAAAATTGATTTTAGACACGGTGTGTTACAAATTTTGGATTTAAGCCCATGAAAAGTGCAACCTGGATATATGTAATACTTTTGAAATAATCTAGATGCCTTAAACTTCATACCTTTGTAATGCTATGTCATTTAGACAGATTTCACCATTTTTAAAAATTAAAAAATATTGTTCGAGATTAAAAAAATATAGTAAAAACTATAAATACAACTAAACACAGAGGGCGAAGGTGTCAAATCTCAAACCTGTCACCCCGAGGCCCTACCAAGATATGTGTTGACTGTGATCGATTATCGTTGACCAAAAATATGTTGTCGAACTGCTAATTGCATTTGCTTGCGTCTCAACCCCGAAACTTCCCCCCTACCAAATGCAATGCCCTCACCACTATCCATGTGCATGTATTTTTCAAATATATTTGATAAAATTTTTATTTATCGATTTCTAAGTCAAAATTTTAATCATTTTTTTTGGCTGCAACATTTTTGTGTTCTAGTTAATCTCACCTAAATCTTTTTTCCTAAATCAAAACTAACACAAACACGTGTACTGCCATCACTCATGAGTAGATTAGTATTGAATTATGACATTAACTTGGTTATATGAACTTATAGTCCCAATTTTACTTGTCTAAGTACTGCAACAAAATTAAATTTTAAGGAAGAATTTGTAAAAAAAAATGGAGTAAAATATAAAAAATGAGAATTAAGTTGTTGAGATCTTTTCCATGACAATAAGGGATTATTGAGTATAATTGTAGTTTCATTTAAGTCCTTGAAATTGAAATTGAAGTTGAAGAAATGAGTATAAAGTTGAACCATAAAATACTAACGACTTTTAAGGAGGACAACTCTATATTGGGTCATCTCTTCAATGGAAAAAGCTATACATATTTTATATTCATTATGAATAAGATATTGTAAAGCCTTGATTTCCTCTAAATTTACATTAAACCTGTTACATATATCATAATACACTAGACACCTAAACACAAAATTTCACTCTTATTTTGGATTATTATTGTAAATTTTATATATGTGTTGATGTTGCAAAATAAAGTATTCTAACTCTATGCAAAGTTGATGCGAGCATACCCGCAATTTACTTAAAGGAAATATCAAACCAAAAAAAAGCCTTGCATACTTAGGAGTAATAATACATTCATATTATATTTGAAGATATTGGTTTGCTTAGTACATATTCTTCTTCTTTTACCTTTACCTTTGAAAAGGAGAACTCCTTCACATGTTGGCCCCAAAGTGCAAGCCAAGGTGAGCTTTTAGATAATTATCCCTGATCAATATCAACATTAACAAGATACTTTGGGGAGTCTTTACTCAAAATTTTCAATCTACTGCACTAGTTGGATAGTCACATGACAAAAAAAATCCTTCTCTACCACTTGACCAATCACTTCTTTGTTCTTTAAAAGATCTACTTTTTTGGTTTCTTCTTTTATTTTCAATTTATGTGCCTCTGTTTACACCTCACTTGAAACTAATTCTACTCTCAAAATTCTCCCAAATTAAATGAAACCAAAAATAATCATTACTTTAATGAGGCTAATCAAGATGGTAATATCATTAAAAAAAATGGGGGTTTGTGCGCTTACAAACTTTCATTCTTATTAAAAATAAAAATGTAGCATATTTCAAAGTCTTAATTGATAATTATTTGACAAAAGAGAATATTAACTTTCCCATGCTCGGAAATGATAGTAATGAAAAAAATTAGAATTAACTTTCCTGCACTCAAAGAGGATGGAAAAATAAAACTTAGAGAGCATTAATTTTCCCACACTCAGAAACATTATCAATCACCTTATATATATAAACCTCTCCCATGCTCAAAGAGGATGGCAATGATAAAATGAAGTATTGACTCTCCCATGCTCAGAGTATGGCAATAATATTAGGTAGTTATGATTTCAATCCTCCTTTATCCATTAAATTCTTCATATTCATCAATAGATCATCCCATTCCTCATTCATCATTCCTCGTTGCAAACACATCATCTCTCCCTCAATCTACTCCTTGAGATATGCCATATTTCAATGTTATCTACACCTACTTTTATGGTGATATCATCATAAAAATACTGATTAAACAAGCATGGATGGTCTCTGGAGTAATAGTCGACCCACCCTTTATGAAAAGAAAGCTTTAATATATGGTCTAATCATTGCTCTTGCCCCAATTTTGTGAGTATTCAACACTCCAATTCATTATGAGCTAGGTTATGCGAGAAGAACAAAATCACAAAAATAAATAATTGAAGGCGATTTGTGAGCTCTACCAACCTAGTATAAATGTAAAGGAGGTCCCATCGAGCTATGGAAGGTGGATAAAAATGATTTGGAAAGATCCTTAAATACCAAAGTGCGACGATCTAAGACATTCAAAAGGAAAGGTGAGCATGACACCTGCCCTTCAATTCTCTCACCTTGAATACAATGAGGCAAAGTTAGACAAATCTTTAGGTCAATGTTACAAGAAAGCTTTCAAAAATCATAAAGTTCCTATGAATCCCATCTCAACTTCGGCTAAAGACAAGACCCCGTTGGGTGTCCCTTTGATGTTTAAAAGATTTGTAAGGAAAGGAGGTAAGAAAAAAGAAACTTGTTGGCCTTATCTGTGGACATTTTTGGATGATTGAGTATGCTAGTCACCCTCTAGGTCTACCTTCAATCCACATCATCCTCTCAGGATATAAATTGACAATGGATCAACTTATCTCAAAGTAAAATATGCGAGCAATATTTGATCAAGAAGTTTCCTTGGTTTTCACAGGTAAAGACAAATCAGGTGAATTCTAATCTCATATGAAGGTATTCATAAAACAATATGATGTAACTATGTCTAATAAGGAAAATAGAAGTTAAACTTTCTTACAATAATCTTGTTGTTACTTATTTTACATAGTATCTTCTATATTTACCTCAACATTTAATTTAGTATATTCTCATATAAAAAACATGAATATATTAAGTTATTAATATTTTTATATGGGTGAGTGACCCAAAAAAACCTTTTTATCATATAATAAAATTACTTAACTTGTGTAAAATAGGCATGTGCCCATTCTTCACAAAATAAAAATATTGGATTCTTAACTTCCTAAATAATAATATTCTTATCTTATGTAGAATGGGATGTCCTAACTTCCTAAATGATAATACAACATTTTCATATTTTTAAATTATAAATTAAAATTAAAATACCAAATATTGATTATTTATAGTTGCTACTACTGATCAAAACCAAAACATTGATTTTTAAATGGTGCTAACAATTTTTTTATAACATAAAATAAATAATCAAAACCATTTTATTTTTATTTTTATTTTTATTTTGATTAACAATCAACTTTTAAGAAAAACTACCACGTAACATGACACAAATACTAGTTGGCATATTACATGCCCTCCACTTATCCACTTGGCTCCCTCTTACCCATCATGATGCAGCATCTTGTTTTTCATGTGTCTGGATTGAAAGCATATGTTAGTGATTAAACATTACAAAATATAATTAATAACGATTAGTATTTGAGCTATCAAGGATTGAATTACTTCATATAATTTTAGTTTAGTCAAATGACATTTTTGTGCTTATAAATGTTATATAACATGTTATATAATTAGCAATTATTTTGAAGGTGGAAGAAAAGTTTGAGGAATTGTATTTTTGTTTTTTAAATATATATTTAATAAATATATATTTTTTATTTATAGAATATATTCTCTTTTTATATATATTATATTGCGATAGATTAATTTTATCATTTGCTATGTCAACAACATTTTATTATTAATGTATAAAAAATCATTCACAATGTAAAAATTCAAATAATATTAATCAATTTGAAATTCAATCATGCAGGAACTAATATAATAATTCTTATATCATAGAAATTATCACATCATATTGTGTTTGACAAGTGTTTCTATTTTTATTTTGTGAGGTATATTCCTCTTTTAACCAAAATTTAACCCACTACATTCCCTCCAACTTAGGACTGGTCATCAAGCGAGGATCTTTACTCTTAAGCAGTGAAACAAACAAATATAGGGATTCAATCTGTAAAGTCATTTAATAGAGTGTACGTCAAACGTAAAGTCTTTATCAATAGAAGATGTCACCATCGTGTGAGATATAAAGCACTTTGTAGTATATGATTTCACATGAAATATTATGTCAATAGAAAGGATAATAAAAGAAACTAATTTGAAATATCATGTTATCCAAGAGTTCATTGTTGAATATTAAACTATTTCTCATGTTTAAATCTCATTGTTGATTATCATTATAATATCACATTGTTAATTTTTTTTTACCAATTTTTAAGCTTGTCACAATTAAAATGGTTTGTCTGGGCTAATTCATATGCTGAATATTATTTTTTAATTCAATTGTAGACATAAGAAACTTGCTCGATCTTTTTTTTAATAATTGAATTTATATATAAACAATAAACGAGTATGCAATATACCAAATATTATAATTCTTATTCACCAATATATCACTATTCTTGGACTACATATATATTTTAAAGTAATATCTACAATTTCCATATTGATATGAATATTGGACGAATCAAATCCTATTATAATATTTATCAATTTTTAAGTTTGCCAACAAATAAGGTGATCTACCTGGGTAATGTACATGTATAAAAAACAATAAGGAAATGGCTTCTACACCTTCCATGCTATTGTTTATTGATACATGTGGCACACAATTGGTCAGGTTGCTAAGGGAGGTCATGTCTTCAACTATTTTTTAGGTTTTGGTTCGGTTTGTTGTTGAATAGGTGGAATACACTATAAAACTGAACATAAAACAATTGCAGAAAGCCTATGCACCAGATATAAGTACACCAAAAAAACCAAAGATGTGATTTACTCCAACAACAAATTACCCAAAACAAAATTGTTATCTCGTTAGGATTTTGATTTGATGTTCATCCTACCATTCCATCTTCAATTTCAATCAAATTTCCAGCTTGACAATATTTTCAATTGATACATAACTATTTCTTATTGTAATATTCATAAAATATAACTAATTTTTTTAACAAACCGTTTCGCCATTTTATTTAATATAAACAAATATTGTATTCTATAATATATATCTTAATATTGTATTCAATTATATAATATATATTTTAATATTATATTACGTCGTATATATATTAATTTAATATGTCAATATAATATGTTGTTAATAATATTGAAAATAAATATTATTAAATTGAACTAATTTTTTATGTAGTAGTAATAAGGATTTCACATTTGAAAGAATTCATAGAAGACCACTTGCCTGAATGGTAGCTCCTCCTCTGCCATGTAACATATAAACTATTTGTATACACTAAAGAATGCCATATACTTTGTGTCAATACAAATCACCAATTTTTATTCACGATGTACAAAGTCCTCTTCGTGTTTAGCTGAGCTAGATCTCATGTTGGAAACTAAAGCTATGTTTCTCCCTGTGTTTTGTAATGTGAAGTCTTGAGAGTTCCGCTACATCGAAAAAAGAATGTATGCTGAAACATTTTCTGATTCTGAAACTAAGGGCAGGTATCTCAACCACCTCGAGAAGTGGAAAAATGCCCTACACTCTATTTCATGGTTCTCCAGCTTCAAGTTCTCTGAAAATCTTTTTTAATAAAATCACAATGTAGTTTTTTTATTGCTCAAGATTTGTAACTATCTTCTGTTTTCCTGCAAAATTGATTGATTTTAACCTATCAAGAGTGATTTCTCATAAAATTATTGTTTTCCCTTGCATTTTTCAGCCCTCTACATAATAAAATTGTGTCAGTTGTGCTACAAGAGGTAGAAAGGAGAAAACCTTTAGATGTTGCGAAACATAAGGTGGGACTTGATGAACTTGTGGGAGAACTTGAAATCCTATGTCAACAGAACGTCGAGGAGGAAAACGTCCATATCATTGGCATCTTTGGAATGGTTGGATCATGATTTCTGTCTGATATCAGAGAAGCAACTCTGGAAACAAACAGTTTTTTACGCTTTCTTATTGTGGTAGATTATATCAGTGACCTAGACTTTTCTAAATTCCTGACAGGTCTCAAGGATAGTGGTGGCACAAAAAAAACCCAAGAGAAGACGAGGGATGCGTTAGAAGGCGTGAAGCAGAAGCATTAGAGCATGGTAGGAGATACACAGAGTTGCAGAAGGGCTTGGTAGCATTTGTTGTAAACCTCAACGTCTTTTTTATATTTTAATGTGGTTTTATATCTTCTACAAGAGAAGAAGGTGTAAAAATTAATAGTCCACCGTTTAATATACAACTGATAGCCTTATTTCTTTGGTTCTTGGTTTAACAACTACCAAAGATTGGCATGGCAGTGACACTCCTGAGTGCTATGGTCTGTGTAAATCACATATATTTGGGAGGACGAATTTTACTGAATATAAATATAGTTTTAAATTTTCAAACATCTAAATCTCTCCATTGGAATGGAGATCTGACCATTAGCTCTTATTTTCCGACAGTCGAAGCTATTTGGGGCAGAATTACTTCCAGGTTTAACAGGGTTTACATGGTATTTCCAGTTTTGTTCGTTGATGCACTTGATGGGGTTTATACAGGAGGGGTGCCGACAGCTTTTGGATGTTTACGGTGGGGTGAAGGGTTCGACTCAGTGTCATCCGAGGATTTTAGGTAGCGTGTTGTAGCACATCTTGATTTTTGCTTCATTCTATATGTGATCGCTGCACGGTTGTTATTGATGTAGCCGTTTGCAGTTTTCCATTAAGAAACTTTGTGTCTTTTTTAGCTACAGGATGGGGTTTGGTAAATGGAACAAAACTTTTCAGCGTTTAATTTTGTGTTTTGAGCTCTGGCGAATAAATTTCTTAGTCTGTTAAGGCAAGCGACCAACAAATAAGATGAGCAGCAGATAAACTCTGCTAATTAGAAACCTATCTTGTAATGTAAAGATCAATTTTCATTCAATTTTTGCATTGAATTTCAGTTGATTATTTTATAAGTATGTGTTTTGAGTTTGTTAAAGAAAAAACGAAAAATATTTGGTGCACCCCTGGCTGCTCACTGCATTAAACAAACCACATATAATCAAATTTCTGACTTAAACCATGGAAGGGGCCGTGTAGCAGTAGGTTAACAGCTACTGTAGTGGACGGTTGCCACAACTCTACTCACACGTGGATTTTTTAGCATCCTCCATGTGAACATAGAAGGTTTCCACCATATCTGCGAGCTGCCAACCATTCAACATATTACCAATATTTTACAAAACCATCGTTTAACTCCCTATGTCAGTGTGCAAATGGCAACAAACAACATCTTCTTTTTCATTTCATATGAGATGAATCTGAGAACTTAGTTCTACTGTATAAGCCTCTGACTAATTATGTAGAATAATTGTTAGTATCATGGTTTTTCTATATACATTGTGTGATTTTGATATTATGACTTGAATATAATTGTTGTCTATTCGCTTATTTGTTACTTGAGTTTAACGTTTGGTTCAAGGGTGAACATCATCAAAAAGGAAGAGTTAGATATGAATTTTGGGTAATAAAGAGAGAATCTCATGGACTGGGTTATGATCATCTTTGCTGCATGGTAGAGATAGCCATCTCCGTTCATCAGTATGGCACAAGTAGTGACCATTTGGATTTTGGTGTTTGTTTGTATGTTTGTATTGTGTTCATCTTCTTAATTAGACAATTTTATAGGAGATGTTGACTAGATAATGTGTGTAAATATTTTTGCAATGAATAAACATATGTTTAGGACGATAATGTTCATGTTTACAATATGAACAAATGTTAAGATATGAGAATTCACGTTTGGTTGATGACTCTTATCGTTAGAGTTCATTGTATTTTATGATTGCATAATCTTTTCATTATAATTAACTAGGTTCATAATCTAACATATCTCTATAGACCATTTTTAAATAACAATGACCTTTTTAGTTGACATGCGTTTATTCAATTCGATCGCAAATCAAAGTTGTGAAATTGAATTTTTAAGTTGACTTGTGACATAACATCTGGCATATAAATGTCGATTAACCATTAATGCATAATAAAATCATTATAACCACCTATTGAAATTTTCCTATGACCACTTAATAGTTTACAAGACCCCCCAACCAACAAAAATAATAATAATAAAAAAAAAATAAAAATAAATAAATAAATAAATTTAATATATAGATTGGGTGACTCCTTATCTTAGCCTTTACTATAATCAATAATCCAGTTTTCAAAACATGGAATTATCATTTTATGGCTTAGTCTTGGATGACGTGGCATTTAGAGAAAGTGCCATTGGCATTATTTGATATTAAAAGAAGCGTTGGAAATATGATTGTTATTATTCAATATAGTTCTACCTCTTCACCTCATTTCTTGATCACGAGCTGCCATAACATTACAAGCAATGTTCAATAGGTGAGATATCGACAATTAAAGCCCACATGGGGTCGCCAAAGAGTTTTTCTTTGCTTTGAACTCTCATATCATTAATTTCAGCTGGTTGTGCACCTTTGTCAAGGAAAACGAGTTCATTTTAATGTAAAACTCTATCAAATGCACCTTAATTAGATTTTGCAGTTGGTAAGAGGCATTAATGAATAAGTTTGAATTCTACATTTAAGAGGAGGACGACATCCATTAGAGAGGAGACGTCTTGTTTGTAAGATGAACACCATTTTCTGATTGAAAGAGAGAGGACGCCATATGGGAAAAAGGGAGGATGCAATTTGCTAGAGGAGGAGAGGAAGAAGAACATTTATTGTTAGAGAGAGTGAGATAGCCAGATGAGAATGATGCAACAGGACACAATACAGTCCCAGAGCTGTGCCCAGCTGGAGCAAGAAGGAACAGGATGCCATGGAAAGCTGGTACAGACCTAGTGAAGAAGGTGGCGATGGAGGTAGCTAAATTTTGAGGTCACAAACAATCTGTGATATGTTGTGAAGAGTCTCGGTTAATTTATAGTGCAAGCATCTGGCAATACAATTAATTGCTTGGATTTGCGAAAGGGAGCGTCGGGTGGACATTTGCAGAAGTACACATTCAATACAGTGGATATAAACAAGTTTATTATTTAATTGTTGCAAATCTTTCCCTCTAAATTATATTTCAATATTGGTAAGATAATCATTATGGTGCAAGGATTTAAGGTGATGTTAGAAGCAATAAGTAAGACTTTTCTATTCCACTCTAATAATTTTTTATTTTAAAATTGATTGGAATTTTTTTTTGAGTATTCCATATGGAATCTGAGTTGTCAAATGTATAGTGAAGAAAGAAAACAAAGCAAAACCAATAAAATCTGAAACATTGTTTAGGCTATAAGAATTTGAAGAAAACACTCAAATCATCAAATGAGAGGCCACATAGAGTGTGTAATTAGAGCATGACAATTTTGAATATATCAATTTCTCTGTTTTAGTTCACTACAATTGGTCATACATTTACCAAGCCAATCTTGAGAGGCCACATAGAATGTGTAATTAGAGCATGACAATTTTGAATATATCAATTTCTTTGTTTTAGTCCACTACAACTGGTCATACATTTACCAAGCCAATCTTGACTTATTTTTCTCCGTCTCTAAGGAAAGCTTATAAAAAAGAAATCCATCTATTTATATTTAATTGGATTTTTTCTTAAAAATCGTATATCGAATCCTACGGATTTTTGATGTAAGTTAAATCAATACGTCATGGAAACATACAATTTGAGTACCTACATTGGCTTATCCTATAGTACAATAGGTTTGATTCTGTTTATAGATAAAATAATATGGTATAGTAATGGGGCTTCAGAGATGAGTTTAATGTACTTGGCACATTTTTGAGTTTCTTTCTTATCTTACCATTGAATCTCAGTGGTATTCTAATTCCTCCACATATATAAGGGATTTTATGAACAATTCATTAATTAATATGAGATTGTAAATAATGGTAAAATATTTTTATTGAAGGCCTCTTTAAGAAATGTAATTGAATTATTAACATTTGTATAATTTTACTCGCAATTAAACAAGTGCTCACTAAACAAAAAACCTATTTTCCCAACCATTATTATGATTTAATTCCATGTTACATGCAACTACTTCTCAACCTTGTAAGAAGACTTTAATTCCCTTAGGTACTACATTTATAGCTTTTTATGATTTAATTGGTCACATTCCCTTTGTTTAATCTCCATATTCTTATTATATTTGTCTGGCATCTTATGGTCTTCTTTGAAATCTCTAAATCTCTTCTTATTTAGTTATGAATGGGCAAATGGATAATAGAGTTGTGGCTTCGCCAATGTTCTAAAGAATATTTTAAACCACCTCTCTTCACATCTTGAAACAAATGAAGAATTAGTATCTAAAAAAAACTAAACATGATTATTTAAAAAAAAATGTAATTTTGATAAAATGATATATTTTTTTTATAATTTTTTTTTCAGAATCTTCATTTTGTGGTGATATATAAAACTAAAATAATATGATCTTTATTTTAACGAGGGTGATATCATAATAAAAATAGGTATCTTTCTAATATAATGGTTGATTGATTTTGGATAAGTATTTTTGCTTATTCAACAGCCTCTCTCTTTTTATGTAACTTCAAAATTCTCTTACAAAAAACTTTTAAAAAAACTTTTTTATTTTAAATTGGATACACTTAATCTATACATCTTGTAATTACTTATATAATTCTAAATACTTATATCATACTTAAGAATAATATATTACAAAAGAAGGAATTCTTTACAAATTCTAAGATGATTTGATAAAAAATTGAAATAATCACCACTATAATCATAAAATGGGTTTGGAATAAAAAACCAATACAAATAAATTATATTGTAAATGTCCAAATATTTTTAATTTTTTTTCGAAAGTCATCTATGAATAATAGCTACCATGTATTCCCCGATCAAAAGATTTGATGCGATATATGTACGTTTGTGAATTTATTAAAGAGGAATCCGTACATAATAAAACCATTAAAAATGGCTATAATCCAAATTTACATCGGTACTAAAATCATAAAGTAGTTCATTTTATGGCAATTATGCATGATCATGATTACCAAAGAGGGTACCCATATTCCCTATAGACTTTGATCTAGCCTTTAATCTCGCATTCCTTAAACAAAGGAACTTGTATTCATGTAGTGGATAAGAGTTGTTTTAGCTTAATATGACATAAAAGTATTTTAACAATGGTTTAATTTAGGAATTTAATCTTGGTCACATGAATTAAATCTTATGCAACCATAAAATATGCAAATTGTTAATTGCTTGATGAATTAAGATTTGGGCGTTAAAATTGGGTTTGACACTTAAGATTCATGATATATTATATTTGTTTATTTTCATATCAAATTGTAATGATATCTTATGATTGATAACTTTTATTAATGATTTGGGACAGTTATGGAGTATATTATCACTTTTATCTTATCAAATTGTAATGATATCTTATGATTGATAATTTTTATTAATGATTTGGGATAGTTATGAAGTATATTATCACTTTTATGTTATGTATGATTTGGATTTGATGTATAAACTTAGTTATGAAAGTTTTAAATTTATGATTACAAGCAAAAATAAATGATTAGTAAAATTTAAAATATCTATCAGCATTAAGTGATAAAATTATATAAGTGATATTGAGACATGATGAATTGTTATATCATATTGATAATTTATTATTAAACTTAAATATTGACTCGAGGGATATTAATCTTATATGGGAAGAGTAACTTATTTAATAATAGACTATAAAATTATATGAAATATTATTGATGCTAAACTTATTGGACATGCAAACACATTTGAGAACCATACATCTTATACAAAAATATGATTTTGGATCTCCAAATTATATTTTCGATCACGCTTTGGGTTGGCAACATACTTATTGCATAGTATATATAGACCCTTGTATTGGAAATCAGTTTAGGAACCAAATAAAGATTCTTAAAGTCTTGATTGATGTGTTAGTAGCTTATTGGAGGATTGAATAACTAAAGAATTAAATCAAAATTTTTGACTGGGTCATTAATTGTTCATAGGTAATAGAGTCAGAATGTATATGTCAAATTAATTTACTATGGAGCAGTATGTTAAACTATTATACTATGTGAAGCATTATGTCAAAACTATATTACTACATCAAGCAATATGCCAAACTATTCTATTGTGTGAAGCAATTTGTCAAACATGTTTTATTACATGGAATAGTATGACAAACTATTCTACTACATGGAGCAATATGTCAAACCTATTTTACTACATGGAATAATATGGCAAACTATTCTAATATTTGGATCAATATGTCAAACTGTTCTACGTTGTGGAATAATATGTCAAACCTATTTTACTATGTGGAGTAGTGTGCCAAGCTATTCTACTAAGTTGAGTAGTATGTAAACCCTATTTTAATGTGTAGAGTAGTGTATCAAGCTATTTTATTACATGGAGTAGTATGCCAAATCATTCTACTACATAGAGTGGTATTCCAAACTATTCTACTATGTGGAGTAGGATGCTAAACTATTTCTACTTTTTGTGATTCTTTTTACCTTCTTAGTTGCTTGTATTTAGCATATTCATGGAAGTGAAGGGCCACTCTAGTAGATGAGAGGAGTATGGGGGATCCTAAAGGTTCTGAATTTGGAGGAAAATACCTTCAATGATGTTCTTCTTATGTTTTATATTTGGTCTTCAATGAAAATGATGGACTACAAAACTCTGGTGGATTTCATTGTGAAGACTCATTCACACATATTCGATAGATAACTATAATTATTTTTATTGATTATATGAGAAGGAAAAAACATGAGATTTTAATAATGTTGTAAATGCTTTCTTATCTTCTTATTTTATAATTATGCTCTATTTGTATGTTAATCAAAAATATAATTTGAAATATCAAAGGATGACTGTTGAATTATATACTTAAACACCATTTTTCTTTTATTTGCAATGAAAGAAGAATGCATTGCTAATATCTTATTGTAAAACTTGATTTAACTTCTTATATGCACAAATATGTATAATGAAGTTATCATTTGTTGTACACTTCATGATATACGTACATTGAATTATAGCCTAATGCATACTTTGAATTTAGCATGGAATAAATGATTTTTTTACCCTTATAATTAATTAAGAAATTGAAATTAACTTTAAAGTAATGTAAACTTGAAATTGGATCTACAAACGTAAATAAGACAACCTACTATGAAAATATAGTAATATACATAATTTATAGAAGTTGTAAATTACTAAACATAACATCTAGGGTTAGAGTTAGAGACATGTCCTTACAAATTGATTTATTTTGAATTGTATTTTTCATTTTTTGAGTGTGACTATTTGAAACTACTTATAAAAATCTGAAAACATAATGTTAATTTAAAATGTGCTTCATTATAGTTTGAGACAAGTACATAGTATCCAATAAGGGATGTAGTGTGTTGTTGTCTACTAGTGTGACTCACTTTGTGCTGATTGTGCACTAAATCAAAAATTTAGATTGGTGAGTCTTTGTCTGAATACTCCCTATTTCTATGTGGAGCTTGTTTAGATGTGCAGATCACCTACACAAGCAAAATCCTAGCCTACACAAGGACATAACCAAGATCAAATGACTAACGAAAAAAGTGGGGAAGTGGTATATGGCCAAACTATCTTAAAAAAATCTATTATTGATTGAGTGTTGCCTACATAGTCCAAATTGGCCTCAGGTTGATGTAATTCTCCATTTGGAGAAGATCAAATAGAATGTAACTAGAAAATTTGATTATAATGCTTGACAAAAGATGCCCTCAATCTATAAGAAAATGATGTTAACTTGGCCATTAATTGTATTCCAACAACAAATTTATAGTAGGCCTTTTTGATAAATGGATAGATGTTTTTGAAATTGGTATTTCAAGAGAGTGTTAGATAGAGTAATCAGGGGTTTGAAGTGAGACATTTGATGCGATCTTTTAGAAATAATCTTTGAATTGTTTCTGATAATTGACCTATTATTGCACATGGGAGAACCATTAATAAACACATCATTTAAAAAAAATAAATGTTAGATAACTGTAGACAAGTCCACTTTAATGGACATATGCATAGTGTGTCCCTATCTACCTAGTGGACACTTTTATAGAATAGACGTTGGCTTCTAAAACTAGAATGATAGTGAAATATCTGTTGATTAGGGAATAATATGAATAAATTAGGGAATTATATAAGATGTTCTTAGTATTTTTAATATTTTTAAGGCTTTCATATAGATAAATGGTTATCAAAATGGAAACTTCACCAAAAAAGGTAAAAATGTCAAGGACTAGTATTGTCAAGCATTTATTGATTAAATTTCAGTGTTTACAAATTTCAATATGTAAACAAGCAATTAAGTTTACTATGATTGGAATTGAAGAAATGAAAAATTGATTTCATAAATGATCATTGTTTTAGTACATGACAATACTATGATCACGCTCATAACTTACTTTTGATCTAGTTTTCATGTTTGATCAAAACTTAGTAAAATTGTTGAGTAATTTAATGAAGGATCAATAAAAAAACCCTTTGGTATGATAAATATTTTTTAAAAATGGTGATTTTTTCTAGTACCTAATTGAAGGGTTCTTACACATACACAAAACAAAACAATTCAAATCAATCAATGACAATGGTGATGGGAATGACAACAATATTAGCCTCAATGCTCTTTATTAAATTTGTAACTTCTTTGGATTCAACCATTTTCAAGGTAAATCACCTCCCTCAAATTCATTATCTATACTTGTTCCCCATTCTTTGTTTTTATAATGGTATCATTGTTCAACTATTTTTGTAGGGCAATCCAAACAATACTAAAATGGACTCTCTACTGAAGCCATTATGTCTTCCTAAAATAAAATTGGGCATCATAAAACATGTCCAAATTATTAGATATATGACAATAAAGTTAAATATTGGATCCCTTTGTGGTGCAGTTTGTAGTTCACTTCTTGACAAGGGTGGAGGCGAGGAGGATGGACCCAGATTGGCGACGATGAATTCTATTTTCAGGAGAAAAAATCCTAATAACATTTTTCCACTCTATTTTTAGGAGGAGGAATCCAAATGGTACTTTTCCAATTAAGTATATTTATCTTTGTAAAGAGCCAAATTAATTCATGTAACAAATTCACATATAATTTGTTCATCTTGAATTAATAAAAACTTGATATCTTATATTGTAAATATTTTCTATACTTGTTCCCCGTTCTTTGTTTTTATAATGGTATCATTGTTCAACTATTTTTGTAGGGCAATCCAAACAATACTAAAATGGACTCTCTACTGAAGCCATTATGTCTTCCTAAAATAAAATTGGGCATCATAAAACATGTCCAAATTATTAGATATATGACAATAAAGTTAAATTTTGGATCCCTTCGTGGTGCAGTTTGTAGTTCACTTCTTGACAAGGGTGGAGGTGAGGAGGATGGACCCAGATTGGCGACGATGAATTCTTTTAAATTCTATTTTTAGGAGAAAAAATCCTAATAACATTTTTCCACTCTATTTTTAGGAGGAGGAATCCAAATGGTACTTTTCCAATTAAGTATATTTATCTTTGTAAAGAGCCAAATTAATTCATGTAACAAATTCACATATAATTTGTTCATCTTGAATTAATAAAAACTTGATATCTTATACTGTAAATATTTTCTTAACTCTACTAAAAATTTACCACGTAATTCTGATATTTTATCTTATATATATTTAATATTATATCTATTTAAACTATCTATATTATTAGAAACTTATATTATATTATTGAAATAACTAATTATTTGTTGCTGTGAAGTGTCTCATTTCTCAACATAGAGTAGGTGGTTGGTGTGTCAAAAACAATAGTCCATAGGCTATTTTAATCAAATCTAAAAGTTTGACTTCATTTTCCATACTTTTAGTTTGTCTCCCACGTCCAAAATATTTCCATGTGAGAAATCCCTACGGATTTCAGTTTTCTTCGTCAACAATAAATATGCAATTATTTTTTCCAGTCCATGAAAAGTGCAACCTGGATATATGTAATACTTTTGAAATAATTTATATGCCTTAAACTTCATACCTTTAAAAATGCTGTCATTTAGAGAGATTTCACCATTTTTAAAAATTAAAAAATATTGTTAGAGATTAAAAAATATATTAGAAACTATAAATACAACTAAACACAAAGGGGATAGGCAGCAAATCTCAAACCTGTCACCCAAAGGCCCTATAAATACAACTATGTAGAACGTTGCCTCTGATTGATTGTCATTGACCAAAAATATGTTGTCTGAACCGCTAACTGCATTTGTTTAAACCATGCAACCTCCCACCTACCCATGCAATGCCCTCACCATTATCCATGTGTATACATTTTGAAACATATTTGAATTAAATTTTATTTATCAATTTGTAAGTTGAATTTATAAAAAAAAAAATTGTCATTTTTTTGGCTAGATAATCTTAAACAACATTTTTGCGTTCTAGTTAACTCACCTAATTTTTTCCTCTTAAATCAAAATTAATACAAACATTTGTACAATCATGACTCATGAGTAGATTAGTGTTGAATTATGACACTAACTTGGTTCTATGATGTTATCATCTCAAATTTACTTGTCCATGTACAAGGCTATTCAAAAGAACGGCAACAAAACTAAATTTCAAGGAAGAATTTGTAAGAGAAAAATGGAGTAAAACATAAAATATGAGAACTAAGTTGTTAAGATATTTCTCATGACAATTCAAGATTATTGAGTATAATTATGGTTTCATTTAAGCCTTTGAAATTGAGATTGAAGAAATGAGTCTGAAGTTGAACCATAAAACACTGACGACTCTTAAGAAGGCCAACTCTATATTGGGTCATTTCTTCAATGGATAAAGCTACATATATTTTATATTCATTATGAATAAGGTATTGTAGAGAGCCTTGATGTCCTCTAAATTTACATTAATCATGTCACATATATCATAATACACTAGACACTTAAATACAAAATTCCACTCTTATTTTGGCTTATTATTGTAAATTTTATATATGTGTTGATGTTGCAAAATAAAGTATTCTAAATCTATGCAAAGTTGATGCAAGCATACCCACAATTTACTCAGAGGAAATATCAAACCAAAAAAGAGCCTTGTATACTTAGGATTAATAATACATTCATATTATATTTGAAGATATTGGTTTGCTTAGTACATATTCTTCTTCTTTTACCTTTACCTTTGAAAAGGAGAACTCCTTCACATGTTAGCCCCAAAGTGCAAGCCAATGCAAGCTTTTGGATAATTACACCTGATCAAGGTCAACATTAACAAGATACTTTGGGGAACCTTTACTCAAAATTTCCAATCTAATGCACTAATTGGATAGTCACATGGCAAAAAATCCTTCTTTACCACTTGACCAAAAACTTATTTGTTCTTTAAAAGATCTATTTTTTTGGTTTTTTCTTTTATTTTCAATTTATGTGCCTGTCTTTACACCTCACTTGAAACTAATGCTAGACTCTCAAAATTACCCCAAATTCAATGAAACCAAATATAATCATTAATTTAATGAGGCTAATCAAGATGCTAATATCATAAAAAAATTGGGGGACTGCACACTTACAAACTTTCATTCTTATTAAAAATAAAAAATGTAACATATTTTAGAGTCCTAATTGATAATCATTTGACAAAAGAGAATATTAACTTTCTCATGCTTAGAGATGATAGTAATGAAAAAAAAGAGTATTAACCTTCCCACACTCAGAGAGGATGGAAAAATAAAACTTAGGGAGTATTAACTCTCCCACGCTCAGAAAAATTACCAATCCCCCTATATATTTAAAAAAAAATCTCTCCCATACTCAGAAAGGATGGCAATGATAAAATAAAGTATTAACTCTCTCATGCTCAGAGTATGGCAACAATATTAGGTAGTTATGACTTTACTCCTCCTTTATCCATTAAATTCTTCATCTTCATCAATAGATCATCTCATTCTTCATTCATCATTCCTTATTGCAAACACATCATCTCTCCCTCAATCTACTCCTTGAGATATGCCATATTTCAATGTTACCTACACCTACTTTTATGGTGATATCATCCTAAAAATATTGATTCACCAAGCATGGATGGTCTTTGGAGTACATTCGACCCACCCTTTATGAAAATAAAGTTGAGACATGGCCTAATCATTGCTCTTGGCCCAATTTTGCCAATATTCAACACTCCAATTCATTATGAGACAGGTTATGGGAAAAGAACAAAATCATGAAAATAAATAATTGAAGGCGATTTGTGAGCTCTACCAACCTAGTATAAATGTAAAGGAGGTCCCACCGAGCTATGGAAGGTGGAAAAATTGATTTGGAAAGAGCCTTAAACACCAAAGTGCTATGATCCAAGACATTCAAAAGGAAAGGTGAGCATGACACCTTCCCTTCAATTCTCTCACCTTGAATATAGACAAATCATTGGGTTAATGTTACAAGAAGTATTTCAAAAAGTGTAAAGTTCTTGTGAATCCCATCTCAACTTTGGCTAAAGATAAGACCCCATTGGGTGTCCTTTCGATGGTTAAAATATTTTTAAGGAAAGGAGGTAAGAAAAAAGAAACTTGTTGGCCTTATCCATGGACATTTCTGGATGATTGAGTATGTTGGTCACCATCCAGTTCTACCTTCAATCCACATCACCCTCTCAATATATAAATTGACAATGGATCAACTTATCTCAAAGTAAAATATGTGAGCAATATTTGATTAAGAGGTTTCCTTGGTTCTCATGGGTAAGAACACACCAAGTAAATTATACTCTTGCATGAAGGTATTCATATAAAAATATGATGTAACTATGTCTAATAAGGAAAATAGAAGTTAAATTTTCTTACAATAATCTTATTGTTACTTATTCTACATTCCATCTTCTATATATTTCCTCGACATTTAATTTAGTATATTTTCATATAGAAAACTTGAATACATATTAAGTTATTAAGGTTTTTATATGGGTGAGTGACACAAAATAACCCTTTTACCATATAAAAAATTACTTATCTTGTGTAAAATAGGCATGTGCCCATTCTTCACAAGATAAGAATATTGGATTCTTAGCTTCCTAAGTGATAATATTCTAATCTTGTGTAGAATCGGATGTATTAGCTTCCTAAGCATTATAATATTATTATCTTGTGTATAATGGAAAATGATAATATAACAACTTTCTTTATATTTTCTGCTTTTACTACATTGGTCTCAAATTTCTAGCTTTCACCATTAATAAATATTTTTTCGCAGTGATTCATAATATAGTTCATAGATGTGATGTTGAAATTCGAGATGATGCCACTTGTTACATTTTTTTGTTCACATCTCTCACATTATTCACAAATTTTTCCTTTTAAAAGACTGCTATTAATTTCTTAGACTCTCATTTTTTACCTCTTTGCAATAGTTTTTATTTCACTATTAATTCTAAATATGTCACTTTTATACTTAGTACTTACATCTTCACACAGTCACTTCAATACATCGAGATGATTTCATGTGTCATAATCTCAGTCATTCACAACCACTTATACAAGGTATCAAGACAAAATTTAAAAATTTAAAAATGTGAGATAATAAGATGATGTCGCATGCCATGATCTCTCTCACTCATAAACACACACTACACTGGCATTGAGATGAGATTTCTAAATATGATATTGTGAGGTAGTAACAGTAGGCAACATGTCACTTTTTCACTTACTCATGTCTTTGGATATTCATTTCTTCAAATCAAAAAAATTCTCACCCAGACTTCATCCTTCATGGTGAATAATTTTAAATGTGAATGTGTGTTGACATATTAAACTTTACGCTATGCCATTATTTCATATATTGATTGTCTCATGGTACTGATGTTATACAAATTAAGTGAATGAAATATCTTTTAGTTCAGTTCAACATAAATAATTAGAACACTGATAACACATAATACATAAAATGGCTCTTGATTCAATTATCATTTAAATATATGAAACATAAATTTAATACATATAATATTGGTATCAAGACCATTTAAAGATATTGGGATATTATATAGTAGGATGTATTCCTTAAAATTCATTCTTAAGGCAAATTATTTTATGAAATATTAATAAACACATCTCTTCTTTGTGCCTAATATACATTAATGTTTGTTTATGTGGGATGTTGTGAAAGACGTGTGTGTTCTATTTGATATCATAGTATCACTGTAAGCTTCCAAAATTTTGCCTTTAATATGATAAATACTCTAATGAATAATCCTACCAAAAATGCAAACAAATATGGGTTATATTAATGTGACCTAATAAAAACTTGATATATGGATCCAAGTATAACCTTGAGATGGAATATAGTATACAAATGTTGTAAAAAAATAGAATAACTATGAAGTCTCAAAAAGGTAAAGTGTGGCATGAACCAAACTTGTGAAGTTAAAATTAAAAAAATCATGGTAAGATGCTATGAAAATAGGACACATGGTCTCTATAGAATAGGGTTATGAAACAATTTAGTCCATGCATTAGTAGAGTAAACCCAAAATAAGCATAAAGAACTAACATGTTAAGCCTACTCTCTCGAGGGGTGGTGTTAATGAACTCAAGGAAATAATTACCAAATTAAGACAAACAATACCTTCCATGTAATGAATCTCCTTAAAAAATGGTCAATAAGCGTACTTATGCCTAGATTTGGTGCTCCAAGTCTTCATCAATGCATTGTAGCATGAGTCTTCATCATCTCTTAGCTAACTAATGGCTTTGGTTCCTAGATTTGTCAATTAGGGGGAATGATTGAAGATTATATAACAATATTCTTGCATAATAATGTTACTCAATTGTAGTTTGATGAAGGTATTTCTACATAGTAATTTTACACAAAAATAGATTAAGATTTATGGTCTTGGCTCACTTTTTTATAGATTTTTTGAAATGTTTAGAATCAACCATGATCATCCTTCTTGAGATCAAAATGTTTGGCCATGGATTGATTCAATCCTATAGGTACAATTAATAAATATGATCATCAATATTTGGAAGAGTAGAGCATTAATAATGCACAAGAAGCCTTCATCTAGATATTTCTATTTATTAATGCCTTGTGGATGACACCATTGTGATGATATCATGGAGTGATGTAGATTTGAATAATGAATTTCAAGTAAATAGATATTCAACAACTTTCATGGATTTTTCATTTAAGCTCCTAATTTGGTTTTGATTTGCTTAAATGACTTTAATTAGTTTTCTAGAATTCTTTGGAAATTTGTTAGACATTTAATCAACCTAGTCGAAAATGTCATTTTACTAAGTTGTAATTTGACTGGAGTATAATTAGAAGAATATGTTAGTTACGTATAGGGTAATACCCCATCCAAGGTATTATAGATGTGAATTGACATATGCACATGACGTGTACAGTTAAATTAGAATATTTTAGTGCTCTAGGATGTCATTTTACATGGTCATAATTTGACATGAAGTGAATTAAGAAAAGTTAATGATTATATAAAATGACTTGCCCCAATCAGGGATCAATAGACAAGAATGGACACTTACACATGATGGGTGTAGATTTATAGTGTTTTAGTGATTTTGGTCTAGATTGTGCATTGTTACAGATTATCATTCAGATTTACAATTTTAGCATAATAGTGATAAGAATTGGATGTCTACATTTTACCCCTATTTTATAAGGCATAGTGAGGCATTAGGTCGAAGCAATGAATTTTCAAAGAATAAAAAGGTCGCTATAATTAGAATAAATAAATGTGTTCCTACTTTCTACTAAATTTTTCATGAGTCACAGAGAAACATGGTTATGAAAATGCCCCAAATAATGTTTTGGCAGTCCATATGCCCCTTCAAGGGGAGGATGGAAAAATTTATTTTGATGGGTTCGCTCTCAATTAGAAGAAGAATAATCACGTAATTCAGTAAAGGAGGCTAAAAACCAGAGAAATTAGAAGAAAATGGGGGGGAAATGGATAAATAGGGCTAAAATAATAGCCCAAGGAAGAAAAATAGGGCAAATATAGGGTCAGGGGAGGAAAAATTTGAAAAATTTACTATAATTTTACCCCTAAGGGGTAAAAATTATTCATTTGCACCATTGGCTATAGTAATCTAGAGATTTGAGATTTGCGCATGATAAAGATGAGAAAAATGGCCAATATCCCCTACCATCGATATCTTGGTGAGAGTATTAGAGACCATCGAGGATCAAGGCATTGGGAAGTACCCTTTTTGGTATTTAATTCCACATTTATGGCATTTAATGCTAGGTAAAAGTAGGTATTTCGATGATCCCACCATTTGCAAAAAATTGTAAACAGTGAGGTTGCCCTCAATAATGATAAATTCACCATAAAAATGGTGATATCACCAATGGTTTGGTGGGGTCGTGAGTCAAAATGACAAAATAATAATTAATCAGTGAGATCACCAATTTTAGTGGAAATTTTTGGGTAAACGACACAAATGTTGGGCAAATGGTAATATCACTATAAATAGTGATATTGCTCTATTAAGTGGTGAGATCTCCCATAGAATGGTGAATTTGAAAACCCATGAATATATATGGCAAGGTCAACCTATGGTTTGGTAAAAACATCCAACAAAATAACATGATCACCAACAAAATGATGAGGTCATTATAAGGACTAATATAATGATAGACGAAGAGAGAATGGGGCCCATAGGAGATTAATCTAGGTCCAAAGTTAGAATAATTTAGGTAGACTTGAATAATTAGAAGAAAAATAGATTAAACTCATTCTTTGTGTTTTTGACATGCAAGAGCGAGTTAGGGTGATTACCACTCATGAATGATGATCATGAGTTATCCTACATCAAGGTATTTAGATTGATGAGTTAGTGAGGCTACTAGGGGTCATGGAATTATATCACCTAGAATGACTACCAGTGATTCATGTAGATCAAGTGTATCTTTTAACACTTATAAAGAGGTGGCATTCTGAGACCTTGACCTTATATTTACTGATTGAGGAGGACACAATCATTTTATAGGATGTATATCATATATTAGTGGTGCTAATGTAGGGCCTTAAGATCATTTGGATGTTAGTGGGCTGATGAACTATTTTAGGTAAAAAGGTATTATGGCTTCCAGTAAGACATCCCAAAGGGTCCACACTATTTTTCACATATGACAAGGGAGATCCAAGAGTGGGTGCCATTAGTACCCTAGAATTAGGCAGTGATGGACTATGACATAGTCCATCATATTTTATGGGATTATGCATTTTGTGTTGCATATGATGGCATTAAAATGCCTATGCCACATGGTGGGATAGTGGTATACTAATCCGATTGATGAGGCCATAGCCTCAGCAACTAGTTTTTCAATAGAGATGGGTGAGACTAAGGAGATACTTGGGTTAGACCCTAGTACAAGGACATGTTTAGGTGTCAGCTCAACCAATGATTCCACATGCCCTTTTGTTATAGGTAATTCATGACTAGGGACATTAGGAGCCTCTAGATGATAGAGATGGAGGACCTAGATTGGAAGGATATTGATATGGGGCATGCATCAGGTGGCAATGAGGGCCACATGGAAAGTACAAGAGAGGCTAGGTCCTTTAGGACAAGGATAGGCACATGGATAGGAGAGTTAGGGTCCTCTAGTATGGGTAGATTTGTAGAGGACTAGACATTGATTAATAAGCTACAACGAGAGATTATGACATGTCTATTAGAGATAACATGCATACATAGTGATATAGCTAGTTTACATACATATTTGGCTACTACACAAGGGGAAACCTCCAAGTTACAGGGGCTTATTATAACTAGGGATGTAGATATTATTACTTTGAGAGGATCAATTGCCCATTTAGCAGGGGTTGAAGCATAGTTAGCTAGACGTGATGCAAATATTTTGAGAAAAATTGGTGAGTGAGATAGATCTTAGGTGGATAGGGAGAGGATAGTCTCATAGGTGGAGAGGCTCATAAAGGAACGAGATAAGGCTCAATGAGTCAGGATAGATAGTAGAGCATGTTCAACTAGGGACCTGGACAATGTGATTATGACCAAGGATGATGCCTTATGCATAAAGGATGATGTCTTATGCATGAAGGATGATGAGGCAATAGTCCTCACAAAGAGGAGAGTGCCATCCTATAAAGATTATATGAGATCTTAGCAGACTAGCCAGACCTCTAGGTCTAGACATATTATAGAGTCAGAGTGGTCAGTGACACAACCATCATCATAATGAGTAGTCATGGGGCCTCCATCACCATGCCCACCACCATGTACACCACCATCTCCACCATCAAGCATGGGTCATAGCTTCCAATAGTGTCCTTCAAGGTATGACCATTATTATAATTGATGTTATAAATATATTTTATATTTATGAGATGTATAGATATTCTCATGATGTATAAAAAAATATTTTGAGATATATATGACATTCATTTTTTAGCTCAGTGTTATTTGTACATGGACTCTTAATATTATTTTGTGTCACATGATGTTTACATTTATGTTTCTCTTGTTATGATATGCTAATATATGCTAGTTTTAGGAGATGCACTTCCTTAGTTAGCACATAGATGTTGATGTTTTATATTAGATGTATGACTAGATGCTAGAGGATAATTTAGGAGATGCACATCTCAAATTAGTCATATAAATAGTCATGATGACTCAATGTGTATGCCAAGAGATGCATATCGTACGTAGAGAGTCTTCTTTATTTCAAATGTTTGGCTTATGATATCCTGTTTAGGTAGAGGATATGTAGGATAGTGTGTTCAAAGATATTATTCAATGTTGCATTAACTATTGGACTTTGGATCACTTGGTGTTTAATTTATCAAAATGAAATTATGCATCATAAGGATGAATAACTTATAATAACATTGTGTTTCGTTTATGATTGATCGATGTAAATGTGAATATCTATAACTAAGGATAATGATAAAAAATACCAAAACCAAAGCTACAACTATTGATGTTTGAACAAAAAAAAAGTAAATAAAAAGATAAAAAAGAAGGTAAAATACAAAAATGCAACCAAATTAAAATCTATATATGAACTTTCAATACTTAAGTAGGAACAAGAATGTATAAAACACAAACAAACAACAAAACAAAGTAAGGACAAATTATTAAATAATCTAGAATCATGACATGAATAATCAAGACCCACACATTTAATAAGATGTAAAAACAAACAAGTAATAAAATAATTTAAATACAAATGTAAACAAGTCAAGCCCAAGGTAAGGCCATACTCAAAATGTTTATTAAGTGTATTCAAATACAACTGAACAAAGAAACACCTAAATAAAAAAGTAATTAAATAAATAAAACACACAAAAACATAAAAAAGAATATAAAAGACAGATAAATACACAACATAACACCAATAAAAAAATATAAATACATAAAAAAATGAATAAAAACAAATGAACGAACAAAAAAACACCATTAAAAATAAATGAATAAATATCAAAGCATAACAAAACACCAATAAAAATAAATAAAGACACAACAAAACAATCAATAAGAAGAAACATAAGCACAATAAAACACCACAAAAACATAAAAAAACACCAATAAAAACATTACAAAACACCAACAAAAACACAACAAAACACCAATAAAAAAAAGTGAAACAACATAATAAAAAAGAACTAAACAATCCAGAGCAAATTAAAATGCAGCAAGCAAACTATTTTAAGCACACATAGTCAAACAAACACAAACAATGGTTAATCATAATATTTGTGTAGATAGATAATAAATTGTTTGTGAACATGAAATATAAGAATTATGCTCTATGATAAGGTGACCCCTAGGCTAGGTAATAATGACCCATGTTCAACGAGACAAGAATAATGGATACAAAGTTGCCCCCATGTGATAGGGAAATGACACAAAATAAACAAAAAATGCCCCTCGGCTATAGGAGGAAATAAAATAAACAAAAATGGGGGGGAATATAATAAAATGAAGGGGTAGCTGAGCTGACTCTAGATGCACCAGGAAAATGGATGCTACCTACATAGATCCATGGACACAAGATCCAAAATGAACTTCATGCCATATGTACTTCTCCCAGGAAATGGGATAGAATAAAATTGATGTAAAAAAAAAGATGATTAACATATAGAAGAATATGGGAATGGTCTCACAACATGATAAGTACGTGAGAGAAGAGAGTATGGTTGATAAAGAAGTGATTGAAAAAAAAAAAAAATGCAATTGAGCTAACTTAAGATACCCCATATATCCAAGTGTTGCCTACATAGTCCATGCAGACCTTGGGATGATGTAGTTCTCCCAAAATTGGGAGGAAAAATACCAAGGTGGTCTAGAACTAAACTGAACAAACAAGATGGCTCATCCCAAAAATTTTGATAACTTTATATCTTGTGAGGAGATTCTAAGCCAATTTCCATGATTTTATGATATTTATGGTTTTCTAAGATCATTTACAAATGTTTAGGGGTTTTCTATGAATGTTTACAAATGTTTAGGGTTTTCTAAGTGTCTCAAATCAATTGAGAATTATAAGATACTGAACAGTCTAACTGACAAAATGATGAGAGTGTGGCTAAGCCAAGGGTGCAGTAATGTATATTGTTCAAATGAACAATGCACATAATGGTGATTAAAAAAAAGGAGAGAGCGTGGCCAAGGTTGCTTGTAAAATGGTGGGAGCACTTAGGATTAGAATAAACAAAGGTATAATGCAATGTTTTTTGGTCATTTGTTGTATCAGTTTTTTAATGTTTTTGTGTTTTTAGGATAAAAAATAGAAACACAATATGAATAAAGGTACAAGGAATGACTTAACCAATGAGATACACTTCCATAGGTAAGATCTCATGTAAAAGCTAAGCCAGATTCAACAGTATTGACAATGGCACTAGAATATAAACAAAGGTATAGAGAACCACCTAGCTGAGGAACTACACTTCCACAAGTAAAATTGCAAGAAATAACTAAAACTAGTTGTAATGGGGTGGTGGTCCATATGAAGGCAGTAGTAAATATCAATAAGCAACAAAATAAGAGTAGAATAGTACATAGTGTTAAATAAATCCCAAAGAACCATTTAGTAGGAAAAAACCATATGTTAACCTACCTTGGTACACTTGTCTTCAAAAGAAGTTGTGGATATTGATAAAGCTGAACTAATTTGTAGAACATTATCTAAATACTTCCAAAATGCTTATGAATCATAGTCAGGATCATAATTAGTATTGGGTAAAATGGTCCAAGTGAAATTAGAATTTTTACAATGAAATATAAATGGCTTATGTTACAACAGTCTAGGGTTATAATAGTCCAGAGTGAAATGATACAGGGCTACAATGGTATACAATTACAAAGGCCTATAATGAAATGATACATAATAAATGGTACAAGGTATAATGGTATAAGGTACAATTTATAAATATAATGGAATAACAAATGACTTCAGCACAAGCTATTCCCAAGTAAGGGATCTTGTAGACAATAGTTTAAAAAAAAGATATCAAGCATAGAACTACTTGAGATGTACAATGTTCATGGACTTAGGGAACTCTTTCCCTACTGGTGTAGCCAATCTATATGTACCCTATCCATATTTTTTTGTAACCACATATGGGCCCAACCAATTGGGTTGAAACTTACCCTTATTCTTATGTTCAACATTAATGTTATTTTGGTTCTCTTTTAAGACCAAGTTACCAAATTAAAACTCCTGAAGGAGAATGCATTTGTTATAGCTATGATATAATCTATTTTAATATGCTCTCAAGATATCCACAATAGCCAAATGCTTGTCATCAAGGAGTTTTAGATCTTATAACTTGTAAACTCTATAATATTCATCATCAACAATGTTCTCCAAATATACCTATAATGAAGGTAGCTCGAGCTTGATTGTTATAGTAGCCAAACACCAAAAAATATGTAGTGGCTCATGTAGGGGTTTGATGAATAGTGTAGTAGGCCTAGAGGGTAAGAATATTTGTAAGTGTCATTTGCAACCAACATCATTGAAAATCTTCTTAAGGATTATGATAATGGTTTTGTTAGACACATTGATTTGACCGTTACCTTGTGGGCTATATGGTGTGGACTTGTTGTGTTTAATTTTGAACATGCTATGAAGGGATTTTACATATTTGTTCACAAATGAGCCACCATTATCAGATATAATTCAAGTTGGGATACCATATTAAAAGATGATATGGTAATGGATAAAATTGATAATCTACTTCTTGGTGATGTGAGAGTAATGGCCTCAATCCAATTAGTAATATAATCAGTAGTAGTAAGAATGTGTTTGTGGCCATCATAAGAGGCTAGGTTTATTTTCGTGATGAGATCGAGATCTCATGTAGAAAATGACCATGGTATAGTGATTAACTATAGTGGAAAGGAAGGTGCATATATTAAATTACCATGTTGCTGGCAAGTGACACACTTCCTAACATAATTACAAGCATCTATTTCCATCTTAGGCCAATAGTACCATTTTTTGTGAAGTTTCTTGGATAAGACTACAGCATTGGTGTGGTCCCTACACATTCCTTCATGGACCTCCTTAAGTACTAATGTTGATTCTCCCAAATATAAACAACAAAGAAGTGTTCCATCATAGCCCTTATGATAAAGCATGTTCTCAAAGAGGGTATAATAGGCTAGTTGATGAAGGAAGATTTTTTGGCGATTGTGTGAAAGGTTGGGAGGAAAAACTTGGTCATGGAAATAATTATAAATATGATAGTACCAAGTTATTTTAGGTGGGGATTGGGACCAAAAATTATACATACCCTTTCTGAATCTGCTAATACATGAGCTAGTTGTAAAAG
The DNA here is from genome assembly GCA_037957365.1 of Torreya grandis. Classification (NCBI taxonomy): domain Eukaryota; kingdom Viridiplantae; phylum Streptophyta; class Pinopsida; order Cupressales; family Taxaceae; genus Torreya; species Torreya grandis. Next base: position 3,597,644 of record JARHVA010001303.1, read on the forward strand.
ATTTTCAATAAAAAATTGATACTCGTTGACATTACTATAAACTTGTACCATGGACCCAATTATTGCCATTCATTAGTGGATTTGTTATTGGCCTATGGCACCTATTCAAACTATAGGGACTTGAAATGGTATTTGATATTGTCCACAATGCACTTTTAGGGTACAAGCTTTTCATCTTGAGTCTGATATTGGTTTTTGGTTTTATTAATGATTAATTGAGAATCTCCATAAACCATTAATTGTTGTATATCCCACTATATTACAAGATGAAGTCCTGTAATAAGGGATTCATACTCAACCATATTATTGGTGTAGTTGAAGCTAATATGAAAGGCCTTAGGGATGAGGTCCCCTTGTGGTGTAACCAATAAAAATCTCTATATCTATGTGAAGTGAATGAGCCATCAAAGTATAAATTTCATTGTTTAGGTTCATGAGCCACCTATTCTATCTCGTGATAGAATCATATGGGAAATTGAATGTAAGTGGTTTAGTATCTATAATATGAGCTTTTGTAAGTTGATCTAAAATGACATGCCCCTTGAAAGCCCTCTGATTTTGGTACTCAACATAAAATTCAATCAATATCATGACCCATTTAGCCATGCATCCTGTAAGAGTTTACTTGGATAATAAATATTTGAGAGGGTCCATCTTAACAATAACAATAGTTCTATTATTCAACATGTAGTGTCATAACTTTTAGTAAGTGAACACCATTTCCAAATAAGCCTTCTCGATAGGTGTATAATTATTCTTATATGATATGAGTTTACTATTCAAATAATAGATTGGATGTTCCTTTCTTTGCTCATCATGTTAGGCTAAGAGTGCCACCAGTGTATTCTTTGTGGCTGATATGTAAAGAAGCAATGGTTGTCTAGGTGTTGGCAATCTCAAGATTGGTAGGTTGGCTAAATATGCCTTGAGCTTTGAAAATGATTACTAAAATTCAATATCCCATTGAAAATCAACCCCACTTATTCAATAGGGGCATGAAAGGATGACACTTGTTTACTAGATATGAAATAAACCTACAAATATACTGAATCTTGCCCTGTCTATGGAGCTCTTTTAGATTGGAAGGTGAAGGCAATTCCATGATGGCCTTAACCTTACCAAGATTCACTTCAATCCCTCTCTATGATACAATGAATCTTATCAATTTTATTGAAGTGATGCCAAAGATGCACTTATTAGGATTAAGACAAACCTTGTACTCATGAAGTCTCTCAAAGATCCTTTGTAGAACTTTAGGATGTATGACACATGTTACTGACTATCCTATAATATCATCAAGATAATCCTAAAAAATATCATGCATCATGTCATAGAAGATGACTGTCATAGCACATTAATAGATGGCATCAATGTTATTCAATCTAAAAGGCATTACTTGGAAAAATAAATTTCCCCATGGTGCGATAAATGTTATCTTGTACTATTACTCTAGGTTTATCTTATTCTAGTTGTATCCTCAGAAGTTGCCTATGATGGAAAACATCTCATACCCATCAGTCGAGTCTATAATCATGTTGATGTTGGTTAGAATAAATCATATTTAGGACATGCTTTCTTGATATCTAGAAAATTAGTACAAAAATGCAAGCCTTGTGGATTTTTGCTCATTAGAGCTACATTTGATATCCATTCGGAATAGTCCATTGATCTGATAAAGCTAACTCCCAATAAATTTTCATGCTCATTTTTCACTAAAATAATAATGCATGGGTACATCTTTCTCAAAATTTCCTTGATTGGTTTAACATCATGATGTAAAACAAGCCGATGCATGACCAATGAAAGGTCTAGGCTTGACATGTATGGGTAATCCCATGTAATAATATCAAGAAAATCCCTCAGAATAGTGATAATATAGTGACACTCTTCATCAATGAGGGATTATCCTAGATAAACAATCTTGGGATCTTCATAGGTTATCAAGTTCACTTCCTCTAAAATAGTGGGAAATGTTTGGTCCTGATCCTCTTCTTTTGCTTTAGCTTTTGTTTATGAGCCCCAAAGCTCAAGATAGTGAGATGAATCAGAGTCTACTGGTTCAAGTAATGTCTAATTGGAAAATGTTTCCAAAAAGTCAACAACAAGATGCTCAAAGGATTTCTATTATTCATAGGTAATATTAAACCTAGTTGTAAAGTTTAGACTTGGTAGACACTACATTTCTTATGGAGGTAAGCAAACTTCCCCATCCAAGAGCACCTGAAATAGGTTTTGACTCAAGGGATTGTCTTTTTGTTTAATTTTTTATTGACCAAAGAGTGCCTTAAAGAGGTTTTCACACAAAGATCTTGATGTTTTATGTTTATTTTATGACCAAGAAACTTTTCCTGCTCTATAAAATAAGCGACAGGGTCTAATGAAAAGTTGAAGTCTTGTTTATGATCACCAATTAGAAATCCATATCTAAGGCCCATGTACTCAGAAATAGACTCCTCATTTTGAAACTTGTTGAGGGGTATAATAGAATTTTTTTGGGTCCTAATATATGAGGTTAGGATGGCAAAGGGTAAGTGGATAATGGGCCATGATAGTCGTAATAGAAATTGAGTCAAATAAATTAGTGCTAGATAGACCATCATAAGTCCTATCATGGGACATTATGTGACTATCAAGAGTGTCTTCATCAGTTGATAAAGAGGAATCACTGCCAAAATACACAAGGTCACTGCTAGGGGTTTAAATTTGAGACCTTGATTGATAGTAGGTTTACCAATTGATAAAGGTTCTAGAATACCTTACTCTTGTGGCCCTAGGCCATTTATTGCATAATCCAAACTATCCAGAATTTGATTAGGGATAGGGTACTTGAGATTATAAAAATAATTGGTAAGGTCATCAACATATAACTAATGTCCTTCAGTAAAGACCCCCTAATCTTTTTCTTATGGAGGTAAGCAAACTTCCCCATCCAAGAGCACCTGAAATAGGTTTTGACTCAAGGGATTGTCTTTTTGTTTACTTTTTTTTGACCAACGAGTGCCTTAAAGAGGTTTTCACACAAAGATATTGATTTTTTATGTTTATTTTATGACCAAGAAACTTTTCCTGCTCTCTAAAATAAGCAACAGGGTCTAATGAAAAGTTGAAGTCTTGTTTATGATCACCAATTAGAAATCCATATCTAAGGCCCATGTACTCAGAAATAGACTCCTCATTCTGAAACTTGTTGAGGGGTATAATAGAATTTTTTTGGGTCCTAATATATGAGGTTAGGATGGCAAAGGGTAATTGGATAATGGGCCATGATAGTCGTAATAGAAATTGAGTCAAATAAGTTAGTGTTAGGTAGATCATCATAAGTCCTATAATGGGACATTATGTGACTATCAAGAGTGTCTTCATCAATTGATAAAGAGGAATCACTGTCAAAATACTTGAGGTCACCGCTAGGGGTTTAAATTTGAGACCTTGATTGATAGTAGGTTTACCAATTGATAAAGGTTCTAGAATACCTTACTCTTGTGGCCCTAGGCCATTTATTGCATAATCCAAACTATCCATAATTTTATTAGGGATAGGGTAATTGAGATTCTAAAAATAATTGGTAAGGTCATCAATATATAACTAATCTCCTTTAGTAAAGACCCCATAATCTTAATTTGGCGAAGATGATGGTAAAAATACCACTAGTGGTTTTTATGTGTTCTTCTTCTACCAAATCATGTTGGGCCTATAAGGGATTTCAAAGGGTTTTGGTCTGCTATAGGATTTAAGATAATTGGGCAATTTTTCAATATGAAATGCATCTTTCAAATGGTACGTGTAAATTCTTTCATCTTCAACAATAAGTTGGTTTACAAATGATCTATGAAATGGATCAGCTAAAGTAGAAGCAAGATCACCGAGGTTAATATATTTAGATTTGGGTAATTCAAAAACTATTGGTTTGTTCTTTTTGGCTATAAATTTGGAGATAGGATAATAGTTATAATTGTAGTAGTCAGCCTCTAGGTGTTATCAATATTGGTAGAGCTAAAGATCAACATAAATGGTGACCTCAATTCCTGAATGAGGGAACTTGAGACACTAATGTAAGGTATAAGGTACAATGCATACTTCATGGATGCAAGGATAACCAAGAAGTACATTATAATTTAGATCAATGTCCACAACATGACACATGGTATCATGGGTGACATGCCCAACAATGATTGGCAAGAAAATAGTCCTTGAAGACTCTCTTTCAATGTTATACATTTTGATCATGATTATCTTAGGCTGCATGTCCTTGACAATATATCCCAACTACTATATCAACTTTAGCAACACTATGTTTAGCCCTGAACCATTATCTATAAGAACTTGCTTGATTTTATGGTGAGCAATAATGACTTCAATAAATAGGGGATTATTATGGTTAGGATCAAGGGAAGACATATCTCACTAATTAAATGTAGTTTCTAGCTTGGAGATAGATGCCCTATAAGTGTTTGTAATTGGGTAGGGTTGATGTCTTAAAAAATAGTGGAATATTGAAAGAATTCATTTAGTATAGTTCTGTGGACTTATTATGTACTCAAGAGATCTAAGATATAAATTTATGTTGAGTATTTGATTAGTTGGTCCTGAATGCTATATGGATTCTCAATAGAAGGATGAGAGGGTTTGGACTTGGTCGGTACAATGTTTAGTTTAGGATTATAAGTCATAATGTTTACATTTGGTTCACTGTTAGAAGAAGATAAAGGGCCTTATAAGGTAACTCATGAGCATCTAGTTTTGATTACATAATTTTGAGTCAGCAAGGAGTCATTATAATTAGAATAATGGGGTAGTGGTCCAGAAATAGTAACCTATAGAAAATAAGGTATAAAAGAATTACTTGAACTTGGTGAGATGTTACTTGAAAAAGAGGGTATCAACCCTAAAATAGGGGGACCAACACTTTGAGCAGTGTTGGATAGTTCATGGGTTTTGATTGTAATGGTGTCAATGTGATTTGTAAAAACATGCCCCATAGTGTAATTATAATCATACGACATAATATTGTAACCCAAGTTATTAGATTGGGTATTATGATCTTGATTATAAATATACTAGTTTAGTTTCTGACCTTGTCCTTGTTGATATTGGACCTAACCTTGATTCTGATTATTCTTCTACTACTTTTGAGTATGTTTGGTAAATGGGTCTTTGTAGATGCCCATATCTTGATAAGTGTTCTGCATTGTTTGTTTCACTTCAAATTTACTACTTTTAATCAAGTCCTCAATAAGATGTCTCAATTGTAGGCATCAATAAATGGCATGGTTGATAACATGATGGAAATTATAAAACTCATCTTCCCAATACCAGGAAAATTTATTTTGATCTTATGGAAATAAATTAGGTAAATGATATATAATCAAATTGGCTACCACTAGCTTCTAGAATACTACCTCAATAGGCTCTCCCTATTTACTGAATCATCTATACTTGTTGAACCCTCTGCATGAAGGTGTTCTTTGCAAAGTGGTTAGTGGATTGGGTTATACATTTGGAGTTGGTGGAGCCTACACCATTTGCACATGTCTTGATTGTGTCACTTCATTTCCCACCATGTTCTTATTTTTTTTAAAAACCTTAGGTTTTTCTATAGTAGTAGTTTGAATAGGTGGTTGAGTTTGAGTAGATGTTTGACCCTATGAATAGATTTTCACAAGGCCTATGGTTATACGTGCCTTTTCATTTTTCACTCCCTTCTCAATAATTTCTTTGAAAGTGTTTTGAAAAGTGAGTCTTAGATTGTGAGCTACTTCAAGGTGAAAATTTTGTGCAAAAATATTGGCTATTTGCCTGTCTGGTAAATTTTGTTGAAAGCAACCAGTTAATGCTCTCTACCATTGTAGGTATGCTACGAAGCTTTGTCCATATATTTGTATAACTTTTCATAAGTCAACCAATGTTAACTCTTGCTCTATTTTATAATAGAAATGGTTGATGAATTTTTATGATAGGTTTTTCTAATATATCACCAATCACGTAGGCAATTTGAGAAGCCAATCTAGATCTTGTCTAGCCAAACTGCTTAGAAACAAGCAGAGTAAATAAACATTGTTGTAAGCTACCTCTTGGTATAATACACAAAGGGCTTGAATGTGTTTATGAGGATCCCATTTCCATTTGTCTTTATCAAACTTGGGTTCCTCAAAACTAGGTGGAAAGAGGACCTGAAGAATGTTTAAGTCAAATAGATAAGGGCATATCTCATCAAACTTATATTTCTTTATTCAATTTCCTATCTCAAGCCTTAAGACTATTTATTTCATTGAATTACACTCTTGTATGTTTGATGCATTTATTGGCGGAATATAATTTTTTTGGGTAGGAATATACACCCCTTATGTGGTCTTATTAGGGATATGAACCCTTTGGCCCAAATGTTGGTTTTGGTTTACTCTTGGATTTGAGCAGGTCTAACATTGTTGGTTTAACTAATTTTGCTGATGATTCCTAGCCATTTGATATTGATTCCCTATAATTTGTTACTATGAGCTATATGAAATCTATTGATTTTTAGGTACTTGTTTTTTATTTACAAAAGGACACTAGCATTTATGGTTTGTAAGGGGAACTTGTTTTAGTTGAGATGAACTCGCTAAAGTGTTTTGTAAAATACCCCCAATCTGTGATGAATCCTTAGTTATTTGTGGTTGCATATGGGCAAGAGTCTCTTGATGGATAAAAATAGTATGCTTTGTATTAGGTGAAATGTGTTGTGAAGTGTCTATAGGTTTGTTCTATCTAGGAGAATCCCCAAGGTATAGAAAAGATGTAGGATTGACTAAGGCTTAATAGTATTGATCTATAATTTGTTCTTGTTCCCTAAAATCAACATTGTCAGTTGACATTGCAGTTAAAGAAGCTATTAGATATACAACAATTTGTTCCACATACCGTTGACTAATTTGTTAGATCTTAGTAGTAAGACCCTGATTAGTTGGGAAAAACTCTACAAGTTATTCTTTACCTTTACTAGAGAAAATAACATTAGAATTTGTAACAGAGTGAGAGGTTGCTCTAGCTATTACTCTTCTACTTGAACAAGGGTGTGCCATGTTTCCACTAATAAATCTAAAAAAAATTCTAGATCTTACTTCAATTAACCTAAGGAGAGATTTGTCTTTGTCTTCTATATGTTGTTCATAATAATCAGGTTCAGATCATACTATTGTCGAGACATCATTAAACAAGATAGAGCATTTTTCTCCATCATAATAATGCTCTTCCTTGTAACTAGGGTTATAAGATACCCCACTATGAGTATACCTTTGCATGTTTGAAGATTGGTTTCTACGTTTGTAAAGTGTTTTGGATTTTGGTTTTAAAAATCTTTACAAGGTATTTTTGGATTCTTCAATCAACAAACACAAGGTAAATTGAGACTATAATTAGAAGGGAACAATGGTATGATGCTACACAATTATAAGAAAGAGGTTTCAAGATTATTTTGCCTTAGTTGGTCAAAATTAAAAAATTAGAAGAGGGTAAAACAACTTAGAAGCCTAGTGTGTAGATTAACATAATAAAACCTAAGTTCAAAGTATGTCAATATCATAAAAATTCTAGGCACAATCATGATGGGTTGTGATTAGAAAAATTAGAAGAAGACCTTTTAGATCAAAAATCTTAGATGTGAATAAATAAACTTAGGATGCAAATTAACACAAGAAATCATAAGTTTAAAACCCAAAACAAACGGGCAACACAATGTTGCAACATGAAAGAGAAAGTTGATTTGGTCCAGGAACTTAGAGCATGAGTGAATGCAAAATGACCTAAGTTAAAAATAAGAATAGAATAGAAAAGTGTCTAGAGAAACAGTCTTCAAACCAAATACAAATTTTCACTTAGAGGTTACTCAAACTAAATGTGAAAGGTGAACTACCCAAGCCCAAGTTGTAGGCAAGACTCTAGCATAGACCAATCATACTTTGGATTAGAACTTAGAAAGGTGAAATTTCAAAGTTTGGTTAGAAGGGATTTAAATTTTATAAGTGATAAATAGTCATGACTCAAACAAATAGTGTAACGATGATTTTTAGGAATACCAAAACAAATGATTTAATGCAATTTTGAACAAGGCTAAAAATGTTTTGAATTTGACCAGTGTAAACCTCTTGGTTCTTAGGAAATGCTGCATAAAAAGTGTTTTAGTTTAGGATGTGTTTTAATTCACACATAAATAGTTTTTAGAATAAAAATACATTACAAGTAAACAAGAATAAGAAAAACATCAAAGTGTACATCTTATCCTAGAAATTGACAAGGTGGCTTCATACTCTTGGATGTCGTCAATATAATCCTCTTGAGAGAAAATACATTTAAATATAAAAATTTTGATGCACATGAAAAGTAGGGTTTTTAGGCCCCTTCTTATCTCAAGAGATCATACAGTGACATGGAACTTTGAGATACTCGCCTGGACCAATAGTTCTCTACGACCAATAGGGTTTATTTGAAAAACTATAAGTTTCACACATTTACATAGTCCCAAGTGTGGTTAAAAATAAATATGCAATCATGTAAATTGAGTTCATACTGACTAACTTACTATGAAAGGGTCTATTTCTTTATATAATGACTCCATTCATGTACTTCTTAGTGGATTCCCCTGGTTAACCATACCTAACTCAGGTTTTGATTATAATCAGAGAGGTTAGTCACTCACCCCCCTAGAAATTGAATTATAATGTGCCTTGATTTATATACCCCACCATGGAATGGGGTTAAAATAATGTTGGGAAATGAAATATCACACGAACACTTTCCTAAATAACTCGTGGGGAGGCCATGAACTCCCACCCACAAGCCAAGATACAAGAAATAAAAATATAAAAGGACTTTAGAGTTGATTTGGGATCATCCAAGTCATTTGTATCTTGGGGAGTGCCTTTAAAACATTCATTTTATGCTTGAACCAAGAAAAAAATGAAAAAAATGAAGCACTTTTGATCACCTGACTTCCCTCAAGGGGACGGGGGGAGAACATACATGCTAAACTTGGTTTGCACATATAACATTCAAGTCAAAAGAACTTTGAAAATAGTTTAACCAACAAACAAACAACAAAAATTAAAGACTCTTAAGAGTCCTAAGCTATGATGATTGTTCATTTTTAAGCCCAAATTCAAATGTGATTGAAATATACCTTTGTTGTTGTAAAAAATAAACTAGTGAAGTGTCTTAAACCTATAAAATAGAGTGATAAAAGTCTATCAAGGGTTGTAGGATGTCAAAATAAACTTTGAACTTATTGTTTTAACTCTGTATAGTTTTGACACAAGTCGATATCATTATTTTGTAGATCATTCTCATCATTCACCAGGATGATTTTTCCATTTCATAAGGTGATTCTATTGATATACAAAGAAATAAATAGATTGTGGAAATCTTGCTAATTACTAGGGTGATATCATCGATTAGTAGGGTGATCTCATCGACAAATAGGGTGAATTGATTGAAATGATAAAAAAATAGACCAGTTACCTGCAATATTGGTCTAGGATGGTCTCACTGATCTTTAGATGATCCCACTATTCCATAGGTTGATTTCACTAATCTTCAGTTCAATCTACCATTCTGTAAAAACATAGATAGAGACACAAAACACAACAATTACTTTTAAAATTTGTACGATTGATCTCATTGTTGCTCAGGGTGATCCCACTATTCCATAGGGTAATATCACTGATGTCCAATTCAAATTCATCCATTATAGGTCAATTTTTTTGTTTGGTCTAGAAGTCAGAAAACATAAAAATTAGAAAAGAGGAGCAAAATAGCTTCAAAAGAGGGTCCAAGTTCCAAATTATAAGGATAATTAATATGTGAGATGTGTGGTCCCACTGAGCATGTCAAAATATAGAATAGGATTATGAAACAAGTTAGTCCATGTGTTAGTAGAGTAAACCCAAAATAAGCATAAATAACTAATGTGTTAATCCTACTCCCTCGAGGTATGGTGTTAATGAACTCAAGGAACTAATTATGAAAGTAATACAATAAATAACTTCTAAGTAGTGACTCTCCTTTGAAAATGGTCAATAAACATGCCTATGCCTAGATATAGTGCTCTAAGTCTTAGTCAATGTAGTATAACATGCATCTTTGGCATCTCTTAGGTCACCAATGGCTTTGGTTCCTAGATTTTTCAATTAGGGGGGATTATTGAAGCTTCTCTAGTAATATTATTGCATAATAATGTTACTCAATAAAAACTTAATGAAAGTATTTTTGCATAGTAAGTTTACACAAAAATAACTTAAAAGTTATGGTCTTGGCTCAATTATTTATAGGTTTTCTAAAATGTTGAGGATCAACCATGATCATCCATCTTGAGATCAAGATGTGTGACCATGGATTGATTCAATATTAGAGGGACAAGCAATAAATATGATCATCAATATTTTGAAGAATGGAGCATTAATAAGGCATGGGAAGCCTTAATTTAGATATTTCCCTCCATTAATGCCTTGTGGATGACACCCCTATGATGATGTTATGGAGTGATGTAAATTTGAATAATGAATTTCCATTAAATATATATTCAACAACTTTCATGGATTTTCTACTTAAGATCGTAATTTGGTTTTGATTTGCTTAAATGACTTTAATTAATTTTTTGTAATTCTTTGGAAATTTATTGCATGTTTAATCAACCTGGTTAGAAATGTCATTTTACTAAGTCATAATTTGACTGGAGTATAATTAGAAGATGTCAGTTATGTACAAGTTAATACCCCAGCTAAGGTATTATAGACACAAATTGACACATGAATGTGATGTATATGGTTGAATTATAAGATTTTAGTGGTTGAGGATGCCATTTTGTGTGGTTGTAATTTGAATCAAAGTGAATTAAGAAAAGATAATGATTCTATAAAATGCCTTACCCCAGTTAGGTATCAATAGACAAGAATTGACACTTGCACATGATATGTGCAAATGATTTAGAGCATTTTAGTGATTTTGGTCTAGATTGTGTGCTATTGTGGATTATTATTTAGACTTGCAATTTTAGCATAACAATGATAAGAATTGGATGTCTGTAGTCTGAACCACTACTATAAGTCATCCACATGATGCACAAGCATGAAGAAGGGGTTTCCAAATATAACATTTTGAGGCAATATTATTGGCAAAAAACATGTCATATTATCAATTATTATAAACCCTGCATAGGGTCAATGGTATATAATATAGCTATATGAATATGAATATGTGAGGAAAACAAAATCAACCATGTGTTTGAAGGAGGTTATCACAACTGGGATAACTCAACAACATATTAACAAATTAGGGGCATGGCATGAACTTGGATTACCAATAAAGTGTTATGTGGTATATGAATGAGATAAAATATCATTCTCAATTCCCTGGATTTGTAGTATGAAATGAGAATGAATGAATGACCACTCTCAATGTGAATATTCCAACTACTTTATATACATAGGCTATAATTTAAATAATTTGAATCATCAAAATAGTCAACTTTGTTTAGGTTTGAGTTGATTTAAATTTCATCAATTTTTTATGGTTGACGTATATTTATCAAAAGAAATGTGTGAATTTTTTTAATTGGTGTTTTAGATCATGTTTTGTGAACCACCATCACAATGAGATAATGAAATGAGTTAGAGTGAAAACTAATGTTTGATAGGATGGATGTAATAGAAATGAAATTCTTATTTCATGATTCAATTTGAAATGAAGCAAAACAAACATTATAAAGCCAAAAATGTGACTCTTGCATTACACCTACCAAGCAGTCCATTCATATTCTTACAGGACTCTTGAGCTACACACAAGAAGACAAAAATAAATGATCAACTACACCTAGGAATAAATAAATATTATGCAATTAATATTATATCCCTCCTTAATCCATAGGGGTTGTTGTTAGATTAATAATTCTATGAACTTTTTGAATTTTTCTCATCTAAGCACATTTGGCAAGATGTCTACTGGTTTCTCTACTGTCAGGTAATGTTGCAACTTGAACTACCATATTTCACATAGTGCCAAATCAAATGAAATTTGGTATTGATGTACTTGGTTTGGTTGTGAAAGACTAGATTCTTTTCCATCTAGATTACATAACTGTTGTCAACCATGAGAGGTGTTGATGAAGCTTGTTGCTCTTGCAAATCTAAAATAACCCTTCTAAGCCATAAGATCTCTCTAGTTACCTCTTAAGGGGCCATATATTCTGCCTCTATTGAAGAAATTATCGGCACTTATTACTTCTTGGATTTATAACTAATATCTGATGTTCACAAATTCATTAGAAAACATGAGGTAGACTTTCCATCTTCATGATCACCAACATAGTCAGAATCTGAATACCCAACTAGTTTGAAGTCTCCTGCCCTAGAGTATTTGAGCCCAGAATGTTGTGTGCCTTTGAGATATTTAAGGACCCTTTTTTCTAATACCTAATGACTCTCCCTAGGTTGTTATATGAATCTTGAGAGGACACCAATTGCATATGATATATCTAGTTGAGTGGTAGTCATATAAATTAGACTTCTAATGAGATGTCTATATTTAGTGGCATCAACTAAATCTATTGAATCTTTAGATGTCAATTTGAGATTCTATTCCATGGGTGTGTTAAGAGGCTTATAATCTTCCATTCCAAACTTGCTCATAATTTCACCAATGTACTTCTACTGAGTGATGAAGAAATACTTTGGTTTCTGAATTACTTTAATACCCAAATAGTAATGAAGATAACCCAAATCAGTCATTTCAAAGCTTTTCATAAACTTTGATTTGAATTTTGTAGTGTACCATTCATTGTTCCCTATGATGAATAATTCATCAATATATACCACCACAAATACAATTGTTTTGTCAACTATTTTGATGAAAAGAGTTACATCTTCAAACTCAAAATGTTTGAAGTTCATGTTCATGAAGTGCTCAACCAGTTTTTCATACCATGCTCTAGGGGATTATTTCAAACCATACAATGATTTTTCCAATTTACACAGCTTATGCTCATGTCCCTTGATTTTAAAACCATCAAGTTGTGTCATGTACATAGTTTCCTTGAGGTCTCCATTAAGAAATGTAGTTTTTACATTCATTTGGTGAACTTTCCATCCATTGTGAGCTACTAGAGCCAACATGGTTTGAATGGTAGTCCATTTTGTTGTAGGTACAAAGGTTTCATTATATTCAATTCCTTCCTTTTGACCATACCCCTTTGTGATAAGCCTTACTTTATGCTTGTCAAGTGAGTTGTCTACCTTTTATTTATTGTGATAGACCCACTTGTAGCCAATCAGTTTGCAACCATATGGTGGATCAACTAGATTCCAAGTCCAAATTTTCACCAGTGAATTATACTCATATTTCATTGTTTATCTCCAAGATTCAATATTTTTAGCTTGTTTTAAAGTTTTTGGTTCTGAATCAAATGCAATATTGAGTTCCTCTTGAGAATCATCCAATGTGAGTTTTTCAATCATGTCCTGAATTTCAACAATAGAATTATCTGGTTGAGATGAGGTTGCATGTGCACCTCGATTGCCTATTTTCCCAAATTCATCAAGACTCACATCTTTTAATGTTTGAGTGGCACACTTAGGCATCTTTTTCTATGTTGTAGGTGATTCAAGTTCATCCTCTAAAGTTCCTTTACTGTTTACCCTCTATTCTATTGGCCCTTGTTCAATATCTAATGAAGTGTCACTCTCTCCTTTAGGAGGAACATCAAGTTCATGTATAGGATACAATAGAAAATCAATAGATTCCTAACTTTATATCCCCCACTCATTGTCTAGAACATTCAAATCACTCTCTTTATATACATCAAACTTGGTATATTTGTCCAGTCGACTCAAATATCGATCAATATGCTCTTTGTCCTTTAGAGTTTCACAAAAGACAAATTCTCTTGCAATGAGAGACTTCTTCTCTTTCTCATCGTATAACCTAAATTATTTATAGGAATCAAAATATTCTAAATGGATGTATTTTTGACTCCTATGGTCCAATTTATTTCTCTTCTCTTTTGGGATCAATGTGTAACAAGTGGATCCAAAAATATGAAGATGTCACACTAAAGGGAGGTGACCACACCACATCTCATACATACTCTTTGATTTAAGGGCTGCTGATGGTGATATTTTGTGAAGGTATACTATTGTTTTAGCTGCTTCAGCCCAAAAGTGCAAATTTACCCATTTGAAATACAACATTGCACAAACCATATTCATCAAAATTCTATTCATTCTTTTAACTATTCCATTTTTTTGTGGAGTGTGAGGAACTTTGAGATGGTGTTTGATCCCATTTTGCTCAAGATAGGATTCAATTTTTTTTGATGTGAATTCACCACCATTATCTATCCCAAGTGTCTCGATGCAGGTTTATCCTTCATTTTCAATCATTATTCAAAATTTATTGAAAGTATCAAAATCTTCTGTTTTCATTTTCATAAAGTATATCCAATTCATCCTGCTATAGTGATCAATAAACATCATGAAATACTTATGACCACTAGTAGAGAGGATTGGAAGAGAACACAAGTCTAAATGAATAAGCTATAATTTTCTATCTATTTTGCACTATGACTTGAAAAATGGTTCTCTTGCATGTTTAGCCAAGATGTAGGTTTCACACTTCTCATCTAATTTTGTGGGTAATGTGGGCATGCCAACAACACCATTTTTTTATACTACACAAATGCTATTATAGTGAGTGTGCCCAAATCGAGCATGCCATAACATGTTTGGAGACATTCTATCTTCTATAAGATGAGCATAATTATTTGAATTTGATGGCTCACCCTTCAGTAAGATGACTGCATTGTCACTTTTTCTCTTGATTATGACATCACCATTATCCAATAGAATGGAATGACATTGTTTCCTTATGAGCACTAGGGGAAAAAAATTTCATTTCAGTTGAGGAATGTAGACAACATTCTCAAGTTTGTAGTCTAGAAGTCTTGGACACTTGAGTCAAATTGTACCTCTTCCCTATGGTTACAGACTTGATCTATCTACGAGGTTTATTGAGCCACAACTTTCTTCAATGTACTCCTCAAATAAGTCTTTTTGGAAATTCATATGTTGAGTAGTGTCAGTATCAAGAACCCAAACTTCAAACCATGAGGAACTGATTGAGATACTATTTGCTTCAACATTTGTACTAAAAAACACACATTCACTAGTGAATTGGGTTGAGTTTGACTCTTTTGACTATTTGTTTAAATTTCCATCTTTATTTTTATGGTATGCTTCAATTTTATCCCATGGAGTCTCGCATTCATGAGTCTCATAGCTACCTTTTATGTCACACCATTCACAATAGAGGTTCAGTTTATCATTCTGTTTTTGATTTTGACCACCATGATTTTCATTTTTACCACCTTCTCCCTTGTACTTGTTATTAAATTCATTTTTAGAAGATGTGGTCTTGTTGATGTTTTGTAAGAGTTTGTTTTGACATATCACACACTTTCACCTATTATGGTTTCTATTTTCCTTCCAAATGTCTTTTCTCTTTCAGCCATTTTTTCAAACAATTGGTCAAATGTGAGAGTCTTCAAATAATTGCTTGCTTGTAGAGACTCCAAATAGGTTGAATAGTTTATAAGAAGGGATTTTATGAATTAAGTCATTCATATGTCTATTTTGACACCTATTTCTTCAACATCATGTTTGATAGCATGTCTATTTAAAGCCAATCTCATCACATCACCATCTTTCAACTCTAGGTTGAATAATTTCAACAGTAACTAAATGAATTCTAAATTTGAATGGGAGTCATATAAGTCATTTAGTTTTTGATATGCTTCTTATGATGTATTTCACCCTTATATATGATGAAATACATCTTCATCCATTGATGCCCTCATCAAGGCCACAGTCTTATGGTTTTTCTACTTCTATGCCTGTATGTTTTTTGCATTCCCTATTAGTTTAGTTGGTTATGTTGTCCCATAATAAATATTGAACCATAGGTCATTGAAGATGAGCATGTTCTCCACTTGTCGAGACCATTCTAGCCAACTATTTTTGTCGATCAAGGTAATGCTGACAATGGATTTGATGGAATGTAAGGTTTTGAGTTTTTGGAGGTTTTGAGTTTTTATTTAATCATAATTAGTTCCTTATCACTCCAAAATGGTCCCCTTTTTCATATACACAAGGGTATTGAAAAGGGTTCACTTTGTCATTAACATCGGCTTGAAAAGAAAACCTCATACATCAATATACTCAGTTTTTATTGATTTTTGGATTTAATTTTTTTGACATACACGAATGGGTAAAAAGATAATATCCCCTTATTTCTCCTTGAATTTATAAAAATTGGCTGTTGTTTTCCAATTTTGCATAGAGTAGTATGCCTCAAAGCAAAAAAATTGTCAAATTTAAATGTTTTCAAATTTAAATTTTCCAAAATTTGAAAGAAACATTTAAAAGGAATTTGCTTTTTAAATAAAAAAGCATAAAAATATACCTCCTCTCCTTTGGCATAATTTTAAGACCAATGTAAAAAAGTAGAATTCTAATATTGGAATGCAATAAGTATATGACTTTCTCCACATAACAATAAATGAATTTTGAATATGTTACGTAGATAATTCTAACTATAGCACAAGTAGAATATAGGTAGAAAACAATTCCAACTCACTAAAACGTGGCAAAATAATGCAAAATAAATTTTTAGATTCTAAGGGTAGGTGAAATGTCACACTCCAATGTTGAATCTATAAGCTCAGATGAAACTCTGACAAAAAAACATGCAGGTCAGTTAAAGTGCCATGCGATGCTGCTTATAATTGCAAAAATACTACTTAGATGTAGGTTAGTTATTTATCCACCAGGTCAAAAACATATTTCATTCAAGCTCATGTGAAGCACACCAAATATAAGTTACAAATAGCAGGTCTAAATGAAACACAAACAAAATATGTACATAGTCAACATAGACATACACACAGATAAATTGTTAGAAAACACCTAGCTCAACCAAAATGCATCAGTCAACAAAAAAATGCCTTATAAAGTATCAAACACAACCAAAATGCCTTATATACAAGAAACATCTCATAAAGCACTAAATGCCAAAATACTAGATGCCAAATGATGCAAGTTCCAAATATAGGTTAGAATACACCAATATGCCTTATGAGGTCTGGTGTTATTCAAAAACTTGTTATGATACCAAAGAAAAAATAAACCAAAGACATATATAGTCATACAGGTGAGAAAGAAGAGAAGAAACTCAAATAATTGACTAATTAAAATTTCCATGCTCTGATACCAATGATAGGCTAGATGGAATGGTAATGAAATTCTTATTTCATGATTAACTTTGAAATGAATCAAAACAAACATTATAAATCCAAAAATGTGACTCTTGAGCTACACCTACCAAGTAGTCCATTCATATTCCTATGGGACTCTTGAGCTACACAAAAGAAGACAAAAATAATTGAGCAACTACACCTAGAAATAAACAAATATTATCCAACTAATATTACAATATTTCCATTCAAATATGTAACTTAATGATTGAGTGAAAATATTATCTCGTTTGTTAAATAGATTAGTTAGTCAACTTATTAGTAGGTTAACAAAGTTGTTTATTTTTACAAAATCAATTACCTTTATTTGTATATACACAAACAATTCCAAGAGACTATAAAATTAATCAAATTCCATATAAATATGCAACTTAGTCAACACCATGTTATAAGTACCAATCACTTTTGTAGTTTAAAATAATTTTATATGAGTCACCATAAAATTAAAAAAAATATCTTTGTTTGTATAACTTGGTTTTTTTTTTAATCAATGCTATAGAATTAATGGGTCCCTAGCCCTTATAACATAAACAAATAAAAATAATAAGAAATGATCTGGCTTGACATTAGACTATGTTAAGGCATAATGACCAGCCAAAAAATAAAATTAGTTCTAAGAAAAATCAACCTTACTTCTAAAAAGTTACTATTATAATACCTTTTTACATCATACTATCCAAAATATTATCCAATAAGACCATATTAATAAAATTCAAATTCCACTAATTTACCATTATTGGGTAGGAAGTCACCTAATGCTATTGACCTAACATACTTTTTTAAGTTGGTGGCATGCACTTCTTGCTCCTTTATCTTAGGAGTTTATCCATCCATCGTTGCCACCTTCACAGACTCCACTCCAATAGCCTCCTATGGTTGTGAGAAGATGAAACGTCTCTAAGAGCTACTCTCATACTTCAGCAACTAAAATTTACCTTTCCACTAAGGGATACTTAATTACCCCCCTCAAAACACCTTTTTCCAACCGTTTAACTGCCTTAACATGCTCTAGTTTCCTTCTCTACACCCTCTACTCCTTCAAACCTAGGATAGGCGTAAAAAAATATTGAATTTTAGGCATACAATACCCTTATTCCATGTAACTTTTTTATTACCTATGCAAGCCTCATCTACTTGAGAAAAAATTACTAAGACTAGATATCTTTATTCCAAATCATGAAAAAGAGATAAAGGAATAAAACTCATATTGTCCCTACCAGAGAACAAAATCTTAGGAGATGGACCTAGAGGGAGGGTTTCAATCTATGACAATAAACCCAATCTATATGCTAGCCAAACAAAAAATTCTACCAACAATTGAACATGATCTATGTCTAACATTAAAAAATAGAGATCACTAGTGAATAGAGAAGCCAAATTTGAAATAACTCTTACCCATTTGTAGGTAGCCAAAATTTCCATCCCCAATACCTGCTCAATAGTTTCCACTACCTCCATCGTAGGAATCCAAAAAACATTGAAAAGACACATCCTGGACACCAAGCCTGCAAACTCGATTTCTCTATTTTTAGACCTACCAAAATTCATTGGCCACCTTGAATACTCAATGTAGAGTTTGTCCATCTTACCAACTTTCCATGCAAAAATGGCTTTAAATCCAAAATCCAGGCCCATAAAAATGTCATCCCATGATTAAAGCACTCAAAAATAATCTTCAACAATCAATGCATATGTTTAAAATATTATAGGGCCATAATGAAATAGCAAGGCACATCCTTTCACTTAGAATTTGGGATTTTATTCTGTCATTAAAACTTGAAATAAACAAGCTCATAGATACCTCAACATTGACACCTGGAAAACAAAAACAAAAAGTTTCTTTCTTTTCTTTTTATTTTATTTTTTACTAACTATTTAAATATGATCTTACCAAATACAAGATTACCATTATTAGAATAAAAATAGAAGCAAAATATCTTAATTAAGTTCATAGATCAATTTGATCAAAGTCCCTACAATCTTCCCAACTATCTCTGATGTTGTCCATTCTTACATCTACTGATTGATTTATCGCTGCATTTGTCATAAAGTTAGCAACTTTATTGCTTTCCTAAAAGTAATAGGAGTAGGATCACTCTTAAAAATTATCCAATTTTAGCCATATAATATCCAAAATATTAACTATTTCCCAAGATTTATCCCTTTGATTAGTCAAAGCTTGAATCACCACCTGAGAATCACCTTTAATTTCCAGGAAGGAGATGCCACTTTCAATAGACATCTCAACTCCAACTACTAAAGCTTGCACCTCAACTTCATTATTCAATCCATCTAGAAGATTCAAAGATAAATCTCTGATAAGAGAACTACTACACTCCTTTATAACACAACCATCACTAGAAGCCCCTAGATTTCCTCTATAAGCCCCATCAAAATTCAATTTAAACCAACCTAATTTAGGAGGATTATAGATTGCCTCTCTTTATTTTTTTATCTTTCTTATTTACCATTGACCCATTCACATGAGGGATTTTGATATATTTCTAGTTTTCACACATTTGATTATCCCATTGAGACAACATACCTTTTTTTCTTTGAAATTGAGAAGAAACAATTTTAGAAATGCAAAGTTCTATTTCTCTCAAGACTGCATGTAATGGGTGAGATTTATTTTCAAAGATTTGGGAGTTCTTTTATTTACACATTTTCTAAATAAGGATGGATGGGATACATTTTCAAATACTAAACAAATAATTCTTCATATCACCTAATGGATAGGAAGCAAAATCTTGAAAAAAGTGTCTTCGACCAAGCTCAAGACCAATTGAATTTATTAAATATCCAAATCCAACACCAACAAACAAAATAACATTTAAACAAAATACGATCAATAGATTCTTCCTCTTCAATGCATAGACAACATCTACAGGGACCTACAAACCCAATATTCTTTAACCTATGTTGAGTCAGAATACGACCATGAACTGCCAACCATGCGAAAGCACTTGCTTTTTTCAAACCTTCTTTACTCTAGCAAAGAAATATTGCCCATATTAAAGAGTCATCTTCATTTTATACCATTTTATAACCTAATATGACTAAATACAAACCTAATTTTACTCCAATCTAGTGAAGCTGATATTCTTGATTCTTTAAAAAAAAATTCCTTTTCTTGAGACAAGCCTCTAAGGATAAAATCTCCTTGTGAGGGACCGAAAGGTGCTGCAAATTTTTCCAATTGTAATCAACTCTTCTAGATTGTGGGTCAAACAAAACATAATCACATACTTTTATACCCCACTAATTTTCAAGAATATATTTATTCTGACTTTCAGCAAACTCCTCCACCAAAAGGTGATGATCATTATAAGAATCATTCCAAAAATCCACTTTATGACCATTATTAACAGTCTAGGATACATGTTGAGCAATAACCGATCTACATTTTAACATAAGTTCCAAACATGAGATCCTCTGGTAGGATTCACAATATAAACCATATTCTTAGGAGAGTCTAAATCTAGATGCTTAGCATGGGGAACTCTACACCACATTTTGTCTAAATCAGAAACTATTTTCCTGGCCAATTTAGCTCCCAAAGCTAAATTTTGGAGATGAAGTTCCTTGATTCCTGCTCATCCTTGTTTTTTCCTCTTGTAAACATATTACCATTTCATTAAAGGAATTTTTTTGTCTTCTCCATAGCCTTGCCACAAAAAAACCCTCATGATCTTATTTATAGAATTTATGACTTATTGCGAAGGACTAAGAATCGAGAAGCAATAAGTCAGAAGAGCACTGAGAACTATTTTGATGAGAGTTATTCTACCAGCCAATGAAAGCAATCTTCCTTTTTAAGAATTAAGGTGGGTCTTAAACCTTTTTAGTATATTTTTACAAATATTAAAATAACTAGCCCCTTTGAAAAAGGGAATCCCTAGATATTTGATGGGTAGTTTCCCAATTTTAAAACCAAGAATCTTTCTTAAATTTCTCTCAATCATGTGGCCATAATTTATAAAATAAATTTCAGACTTACCTTTATTGAATCTTTACGTAGAAGCTTCTTCATAACTTATCAAAATTCTCTTGAACTCCATAGATTCTACTACTACTGCTTTTCCAAACAAAAAAGTATGATCAATAAATTGATGATGCATTAGAGTTTCAAAATTGTCTGCAATTTAAAGAACATGCATCTTTTCTTGAAATTGCACCTTTTGAATAGCTCTTCCTAAGGCTTCTACCATGAGAATAAAAATAAAAGGAGATAAAGGATCCCCTTGCCTCAAAACTTTGGATATGGATAAAAAAGTAGAAGGGCTCCCATTCACTAACACTGAGAATTTTGGATTTGAAATGCAATTGAAAATCCACTCACACTAAGCTTTGTTAAACCTAAATTTTAATAGAATCTTAAAAATGAATCTCCAATCTACTCTATCATAAAATTTACTTATGTCTAATTTTATCATCATACCTTTTTGATGATTATGGATCAAAGAATGCATTATTTCATGTGCTATAATAATACCTTATTGAATGTTTCTCCCTGGCACAAAACCAACTTGTTCTCTAGAAATCAATTTATCAAGGAAAGGTTTCATTCTCTTGGCAATTGCTTTTGAAATAATCTTATAAATGGTGTTACATAGAGCAACAGGTCTGAAATCCAAAAAAGAGGATTGAGATTCACATTTTATAAAAAAATAAATAAAATTCATATTTATCTCCAGTTTTAATTTTTTCTTCTCTCTTGATTCTTCTAACATCTCCTAAACATCAATATCAACTACCTCCCAAAAATGTTGAAAAAAGGTAGTAGGAAAATAGTCTAGACTAGGTGCTTTATATTTAGCCATATAAAAAACTACCCTCCTAATTTCTTCCAAAGAAAAGGGAGCCATCATCTTTTCATTCATATCTTGAGAAATTACTTCTGAAATAAACTAAAAAAAATCATTCTGCACTCTCAAATTAGAAAAATCTTCATCATTTAACAAATTCTTGAAGAAATGGAATGCTTCCATCCAAATCTCTTTGGGTCTTTCTATTTATACCTCTTACCTCAAATGGATATGATCAATCCTAGATGCATTCCTTTTAGCTTTAACCAACTGATGAAAAAAGGCTAAATTTTGATCCCCTGCTTTAAGCTAATTCTCCCTTGGTTTCTATTTCCAAAAGATTTATTCCCTACATAGAATTTCCTCATAATCTCTTATCAAAGACTTTTCAAGATGATATTGTTCCAAATCCATCTCCCACTTGAAAATTTTATCTTTCAAATTTTTTAACTCAGCTTCAATCCTTATTTTTTCTTGAAAAATGTTTTTGAAGTGCTCCTGATTCCACACTTTTAGTTTTTCTTTCACAAATTTAAATCTCTTGAACATATGAAACATCTTATAACCTTGAGTATCTAGACACTTAAATCACCAATCCTTAATTTGATCAAAGAGTGAAGGATCATGAAGCCATGCCAATTCAAATTTGAAAGGGCATCTTTTCAGAGGAGAATCAAAATCTATGTTCAGAACTATAGGTTGATGATCTAATCCAATATGTTGAGACACCCAAAAATATAATTTTATATTACTTTGATTCCAATTAGAAGAAGACAAAACCTATTTATCATTTACAGAATGTTGTCCTTACCCATCCATCTATTATTCCAAGTAAACCAACCTGAATTAGGTGTAACATCTTTAAGATCATTTTGTTTAATAAACAAACTAGAATCTTGGTTCACTTGAGAGAATGAGAACACTCCTTGATTCTCCTCTTAACTTAAAATATCATTAAAATCACCCCCAATCATGATCTTTTCCATCTAAAAATCCTTGATAAAGGATGGAATATTTTCCCATAGAGTTGATTTTAGTAGGCCTCCTTGTGGCCCATAGATATTGACCAACAAAAAATATAATTCTGATTTAGAGCTCAAGATTTTTCCCACTTGCCAATTTTGAATTGAATTCAATAGTTGTACTCTAGCTGAAAAAGGTGACTAGAGAATGTCCAAACCCCCTGATGCACCTATTGCTTCCACAAAGACTCCAAGCCAACACTGACCGAATGAACTCAAAAATCCTTCTGCTTCCACCTTATTAATTTTAGTTTCCTATAACAACAAAATATTTGGTTTTTTGATATTGATAGGATTCTTAATTAGTCATCTTTTGTTAGGGGCATTCAAACCCCTAACATTCGAAGAAATTACCTTCATGTTTTTAGAGGAGGAAATCCACCCCTCTTTCTAACATCCAAAAAGCCTTCTAATGTGCCCTATTTTCCTGCCAAAATTTCACCTGTAATGAAATATATATATTTTTTTATTCCTATCTTAGGTCCCTAATTAGGGTTTAAAATATTTATTTAGGACTGAGATATAGAAATAATTTCTTTAGATTTCAAATCCCCTTTAGAATTTTGTTTCAATTCTTCTTCACCATCTGACCCCTCCTTATCAGAAATGATGACTTCATGAGCCTCTACCTTTGATATTCTCCTCTCATTACTAATAACAGAATTCATTTTATTTTTCAAGACAATCTATATAATGGATAAAGATTATTTCTTAATAAAATCATATCTTTTGATCATCGAAGCTAGGGAGATAGCTTCTAAAGTGCCTAGCTTTACTAGTAGATCCTCTATTGCCTTAATGTTTTAGGGTGAATTTGCCAAGCATCCTTATCCTTATTATTATGATGTATCTAAAGTTCTAGTACCTTATGATTAGACCTCTTCCATATTATTTCTTTGTTTGGTTACCATTGGGGCCTCATCTTAATTGATTTGGTTTGAGGAGAGATCTTCTTATTATTACATAACTTCTGGATATGCCCTGATTGGTGATAATTATAAAATTTGAAGGGAATATTTTCCACATCAATTCTATGATGCCAAACCCTACTTTCTATTTTGATGATGATGAACTCTAGAATCTCTTGATCAAAATCCAACTCAACCCTAACTCATGCATAAGTGGTTCTACCTCCTTTCAATGAAGTTGCATCAATATTATAAAGGAAGACCATAAAATCTTATTCAAACTAGATAACTACCCTTCTTAGCCTTTAAAAAATCAAAATTAGGGCTTTGTTTTTGTATCCAAAGACCCAAACCATTTATAGACTAGGTTTTAAAATTTAAAACCTTATCTTTTTCTTCTTTAGATAAAAAGATTACAATAAAAAACCTTTTGGCAAAAAATTCACCTCTACCTCTGCACCCCTATGATCTTTAATCCATAGTTCAATAACTCCCATCACTAGCCATTTACAAACACATTTGAAAATTAGGGAACAATTATAAAGGAGTTGAATCTTTGCATTAAAAGGCTCTAAGGACTACTCTAGGGTTTTGGCTTCTCCAATTTTCACATCATCCCCCAAAGAAGCCCCTGTATTAACCTCCTGATTAGCCACTAACTTATCTCCAACTACCACTTACTAAGAATCTTCAAAAGACTCTGCCTAATCCTTCTCATCATCCTTGGCTAACTCTGAGGATTGCTTAAATCCCTCATAAAGCTTGCCTTTCCAACTGGTGCCAATACTACTTGTACTCACCTCTTCATCCCACCATTATCTATCTTCTTTGATCACAACTTTTAAGACCTTCCTGCAGTATTTTTTACCATGGTTACCATTGGATTTACCTTTTACACTGGTAAAATTTTGAATATGCAATGGACCTGAACCTCATAGACCCATTGCTACCCTATTTTTTCTCACTCACTTCCCTTTCTCTACTTCTCCTTCACTCCTTCTTTCTCCTTTTCACCTTCCTTGTTGCACGCCATCTTTCTCCACTCTTATTTTGACTTGTTTTGATGATCTTCTTAGGCTTTCATAATACTTTATATAACTTATTTTAATAAACACATATTATGTAATATTTTCAAGATAACTCAATTAAAGTTGATAATTGTTATTTTGTATGTTTCTATAAAGAAGCACATACTTAGGTACAACCCCACATGATCTAAATATATACATAAGTGTATGAATATTTTCCTATCTAAATTTAGTGTGCCATAAAAATTTTAGTTGGGAGGCAATCCAAAGAAATGGGATTTTTTGTCGCGACAAAAGTTGTTTTATCACCTATGAACAATATGTTTTATGTCCCATACAAGTGTGTGTAATTTTTTATAACCTTTTGTATGTTTTTAATGTATACTAGAATCAAATTTGCTTTCTTCGATCTGATACATTTGTCACTAGTTTCACACTATGATATCCCCCATGTAGAAGTTCCAAATTTCATAGACATTCAAAGGGTTGAATGGAAAATTCTTATACTCTTGAGTTCAAGTACGTAAACCACAACCCAATATTGAAATTTTCTCTTACAATATTTAAAAAGTTGGTCCTAAATGTGCAAATGAAATATTGGTAACATGAATATGAAAAATATGGATATTATGTTAGAGATCTATATTTGGTAATCTATGGAACTCCAAATAACAAATCTTCTACACACAATACCAAAAATTTATTTACAAGTGGAGTAATATTTTAAATAGTCAACCAATATACACATACTTTTTCAATAAGATGAATTACTAATATTATTAAAAATAAGTTTTATTACCATTTTGATATTGTCTATTAAACATTAAGTACTTATAATGAACTTTAAAGATTAAGTTGTTTATGCAAAATTAATAGTAGTGAAAACCTTTGGGGGGGGGAGAATTCATATCATCTAAAATGTTTTAGGAAAAATTCATTTTTTCAACAATACTTGTTTATTAAAAAATCATAACGCAAAATTACGAATGAAAACATATTACTATCAATAACATTAGATATAAATGTAATTTTATAAATGATCTAAAAGTTATTTTATATATTAATAAGTGTAAGATCAATTTCATGTATTGCCTTGTTCACAACTTGTTTGATAAAGTAGTTTCTTTCAAAAAAATATTTTCATTATCTACATCCCCAACCAAGGCTAGTAGTGAAAAAAATATCACCAGAATCCATTTTCCATTTCTAAATTCTTTTTTACAAGAAAAATTCATTGAAATGTTAAAATTTTTCTTTAGGTACTTTGTTTAGTGAGTTTACTACAATAGTAGTTGTATAATTAAAAGGAATTCTAGGTTCCATACAAATCTTGTCTAAATTTTATATAACTTATTCCTCATTTTTTTGAAATTCTTAGAACCTTAAAAAACAAATGACATGCCTCCACTTTAGCTATTACTAACATTTTTGTTGCAAAATTTATATGTTGACATTTGTCTCAAGTGCAGACCAAAATGCTAATTGAAACTATGCAGACATAATAATTAAAAACTAGGTTGAGTATCCTCTTGGCTATATATGCTTTTTTTTAATTTGAAATATATTTTTCTTTTTTAAATGTTATTTTTGAGTTAACAGTCCTTATAATTCAAGAACTTATAATTTTTTTTTGGAGGCACTGTAGAAGATAATAATATTCAAATTCAATTTCACATTGAATTTATTTTTTAATATAATAGTAATATGTCAATTAATATTTTACATGTATTTATAGGATTTTTCACAAACTGTACATCATCCCTAGTCAAATCTACACAAGAATTTAAAATTACAATTATTTAATTTTTGACAAAATAAAAACAACATTGAGAAATAATGAAGTTTTCAATAATTATTGATAAGTAATAACTAATACATGTGTGGGAGCCAAGTGTGACAATTGACATAGCATGATTTGATGTAGTTATGTTTACCATAATCAATTACATGATCTAATGAAGTTCATCTTGTTGGTTAAATGGGTCCTCTAGATGTTTAGTTGTTTCCTCTTAATTTGATGTTGAGCATTGATTTAATTGGACTTCAGGTCATCAACCTCTCCATCTACATTCATAATTGTTTGTAACAACATAACATTTCCTTCCAACATAACATTTCCTTCCAACATAAACATACAAGTTTAGAATAAGAATTCAAAATTATTTAGAATGGGTGGCCAAACTTTCTCAAAATCATGATTAATTTTAATATCTAAGAATAGGTGGTCATCTATATTCAAAAACAATGTAAGCTAGATAATTCAGTGTAGTATATGTCAAGATCCAAAATATTGACTTTAAATATGAAAATAATCTAATGCAGTACATAAATTTTATGATATTATCAAAAATTGTAGTATCAAGAGCTGAAGTAAGACATTTTTATAGTTTTTAAGCATCATCACCTACTTTAGATTTTACCATATGCATATAAGTGAAGTCATCTTCAAACTTGTGGAAACTTGTAGCACAATTGTGCCTCCATAAATTATTAAAATAGGGGATGAGTCCGTGTTGCATCTTGTTAATATGTGCTCCTAAAAATTAAGAGATATATCATACTTGAACATATGTTCTAATAATACAATCCAAATATCAATTGGCCTCATAATGTCTAAGGGCTTGATGTGTGACCAATCAATCTATATTCCCACTTCTTTATTGACCCTATTTTTTGAATCATGGACACCATAAATGTTAAAGATCATTAACAGTCCCTCAAACCCAACTTTATCATTAAAAAACCTATAATATCCTTTAGAAATGATTTAATTGTTTTATTTATCCTTTCCATGTGGATGTGTATATAGTTATGAAACATGTAAGTTTTGATCACTAGAATAATAAATATGCACACACAATTCATTGTGCTAGACTAAATGTAAAAGAGCATATCTATAATATTAGTTTGGATGATATCAGTAATAAGGTTGAAAAAATATGCAATAAATACCTCTGAACTAAGTGGATAAATATGGTTTTCTAGTGCTCCTAATGTTCTAGCCAATATAAAGGAAAAACACATTGGCATGTGAAATCATAAGTATCTTCCTCCCTTAGTTGAGAATGTATAGTAGCTAATGATGCATATAATCCTAGGAGGTTGATGAAATCATTTGATATTTTCTTAATCATTTATTTTTATCCTTTTTATTTTTCCATTTTCATCTCTAAATTCCTTGTAAAGGAGAAAAAAATGAGTTTCATTCATGAAAAACTTTTTGATCACATTTTATGCAACACATTCCATTAGAGCTACTTCTTTAGGTACCCATGAATTCAAATAGTCCATAATTTTCAACCTTGAGACTATTTTCTCCTTCACTCTTTTGAAATAAGCATTTATAGTTTATGCCTTCACACTAGGTTCAACAATAACTTTTGGCCAAAATTATCCACTCAATCATTCTACTAGTAAAAATCACTCTTCAGTAAAAATATCCCTCAATCCTCTAAATAATCTTGCTATAAGTTTATCCAAATGAATTTGGCTTGAAATCATGGTCATTGTCTTGCTAGGGAAACAATCTAGCCCACCATTCATGTAGATGTAAAAAAATATAACCCTTTTTTACCATATTTCCTCAGGAAGAAGGAGAAATGAAATCTTATCACTAAGGTTGTCCATTTATAGTTTTCCAAAAATGTTCACTCTTTTTGAAATGCTTGTATGTGAACATACATTTTGTAATCTAATATGATTTATAAAGTAAGTATATGAATATTTTATTTTTAGTTGAACTAAATTAAAAATTTCAAGTACCTTCCAATTATCTACCTTTCATGTCCATAACTTAGGTGTTGTGGTCTTTTTTCCAAGATCCACATCGCCCTAGCTTTGTAAAACTGGTCAATAAACATTGCTTGAACCCAAGTTTTATTGACCATATTTTATTTTTTACATATATTTATTATCTAATATATTATGGATTTGGAAAAAATAATATGATCCAACCTTTTTTTTATTTTATCATGGAAAGTAGAAAACTCATCATTTTCTAGAATAAATTTCTGAGCTGTGATGGTATGTTATCCATCAACAATGTAAAATTTAGTCTCAGGATCTTACAATTCATGTTCGAACACAATGTCCAAGATTTCATCAGTTAATTTTATAAAGGGAAGTAATATTGCCTCCCACTAAATAGGCATAACATTTCACAACATAGAGCTACCAATTTATCAACACTTGGTAAATCAAGGGATTGATACTGTTATATAGAAGGAGCTTGGTGGCACCCTTCAACTCTAATATTGAATGATTTATTATTGAATATTAAAATTTGAATCTATTTATATGTTAAAGATTTAATTTTATTAAATTCCTTTTTAGCTTACTTCAAAAGAGTTTTCTCCCTTGTAGATGCCATTATCTCTTCGAAGTGTGATACAAACGTTTCCTTTTCTAGTTTGGATAATACTTGCCTCATTATATATGTAAACATTTTTGAATTAAAAGTTATTTTTCCAAATCTTTATGCATATTAAAGTGGTGGGCGATGGATGAAGTGAATTCATATTGATAAAGTCTTTTGAATACTTATATAATTTCATCTCAAATACTTTTACTAGTTTCCACTCTAGTGGTATCTCCATCTATATACGGTTGTAATTTATAACTATAAAAATGGAATGAATATTTTTGATGTTTCACTAAATGAGGAATTCCACTTTTATATATAATATATCCTCCAGATCCATGTTAGTAATTTGTCATGAACACACATTTTGTTTAACCAAAAAAATCTAGATTAGGGAATCTAAGGTTAAAGGGGGATAGAGAGAGTTTAGGGTATAAGGGTGATAAATTGTCTTTGTAGTACTCTAATTAAAAACTAAACTTAGATATAAAATATACTAAATTCATTAAACTAAGATAGGATAAAAAAATTAAGTACAATTATTTTAGATATAGAAATGACAAATAAAAATTTACTTAGTTTTGATGCTCACATAGTTCTGGTTTGGGAAGAGGTAGGAAGCAGTCTAGAAGAATATTTTAAAATAGTCATTAAATTTTAGATTGGGTTCCTCTAGATCTATGGACACTAGTGTAATATTGGGATGGTTGCATTGATACAACTATTTAAACTAGATGAATGTGTCTTATAAAGAATATCTGATTAAAAATGATGCAACCACCTAGATGCTTCTTGATATGTCTTCACCCTCATTAAATTGAAAACCCCTAGTTATTCATCTTCATATTGGCCTTGAGAAAAATATATTTAATGGGCACATAATATTGAGCTGACCCCAAAGACCCCTCTATCAACGAGCATTGCCTACACAGTCAATAATTTGAAGAGGGCCTTAAATTTATGTAGTTTTCCCATAGGTGTTGGCTTGTTTGTGAATCATGCAATATGTGAAAATCAAGTACAATAGTGACCTAGCTTATAAATTATAAAATCAAGATCTTAGGATGCTCCTTAAGTACTTCATACCTTTAGATGTGCAATACCTATGATTGATTTAGAACTAGGAATAAATATGGAAGTTTTTCTCAACTGAATGCTATTTGAATGATCTTTGGTATGAATTCTAGGTGAGAAATTAATGATAAATGATTGTGAATATATACCACTTCTATCATGAAATATATCAAATGAAATCACTTGGACGACCATTAGGATATGTTTCATTTTAAAATTAGGTGACTCTAGGGCACTAGACACATGTGTTAGGGTAGACACTAGAGTTGACATAGGGATCTGAGGCTAATACTTGTGTCATAGTAGTTGTAAAATATGTACAGATTCAAAACTTATAGGTGCATGATATAATCATGTTTTAAACACTTTTGATAAGATAGAAGGTCTAGGTCATCAGCATAAGATTGGTCAAACCAAGAGAAAATCTAAGGGGTAAAAGATAGAGTATATGTAGGACTTTAAAAAAATAGGAAAGGTTTATAACTGATAAGAACATCCAAGGTTTGATATTTCCAAGTGTACAAGACTGAGGTGTTGTATAATCCATAAATATTGTCTACATTTTCCCTCCCTTTTAACTAGTAATGAAATTAATATTTTAAAGGAGAGGAAATGTATACTTGGGTGTGTATAACATACCTTGACTTTGTGTGAGTCCAAATTGAGTGCTTTGATGGTGACCAAACTGTAAACAAGAGCATGTTACATTACATAATCAATGCATATGATATGAAAGTTAAAGTATTGAAAATATTGAAATTGAAAGATTAAGGTTTAAGAGTACACATGTGTATCAATGTAACTACCCTATCTATTAGCAACATAAGTTTAAAGATGTATCATTATGAATCTCTAAAACTAAGATTAGGAAATATATATAAATACATAAAGTTCATGTACCTAAGGAGATAGGAGATAGAAGGCACATACCCCAAACTTTGGAGAAAAGGTGAGTTACCACTCGACAATTGAGATTATCTCAACCATAAAATCCAATCATACTTATAACTTGGTAAGTATAAGTGAAAAAAGTCAACTCATACTATCAAATTGGTGAGGATAGATGATATAATCAAGTCCAACCTTAAAAATTGGCAAGATTGAGTGATTTAATCATCTCAACTATACCAAAAGAGAACCAACTATTGTAGTATATTGGCTCAATACAGTTTATAAAAGTCCAACATGGTAGATGGTAAAAATCCCTAAGAGTGTTTTAAAATATGAAATTTATTTGGATTTTGCAATATTAGGCACATATTACATAGCATATGCACCTTAGATATGTCTCATGTTGAAACTTTGTATATCAATGGTACCATTGTATATAATTCTACCACAACTATGAATCTAAATTATATAACTGTGTGCTTCAGCCAATTTCTAAAATGTGTAAGTCTAGAGAACATGCTTCCAAAGCATGTCCCCACTATATATAAACAAAATCTGAAAATTGATACAAATGCCAATGTGGAGGACATGTTTCCAAAATTTCCCACTAATTATAGGTGTGTTGAATATTGAATAAATGTAGAGAACATACTTTCAAATCATGCCCCCACTAAATTTGAAAAATGTGCCAAATGTAGAGAAAATTCCTCTATGACATGCCTCCATTGATATTCCCCCCCTTTAAGGTGATGGAAAATATAAACCAGTAGTTACCTCTCCTCAAAAGGATAAGATAACTATATAATATGTGAATGCAACAATGTATCATATAGAAAAACATGTATAAGTAAATGTATCATTGAATCACATAGAACAATGTGATCAAATGAATGCCTAAGGTATATGATAAAGATCATGCTAATATATAGATAATAAGAACATATACAAGAGCAATCAAAATCAAGTCAACATATAATGGTCTAAGGAGACCACAAACAAAGGGCATGTTCAAATGCTACATAATCGATGTTGAGTTATGTTCCCATTATTAGTATTTTAGCATTGATGTTTTCATTGATGTCAAAGTCAAGATGGAGGTCATTAATGTCAAAGTCAAAGTTGATGTCATGCATGGTGAAGTGGTATGTAACAAGGAGTCTTATGACAAGAGAGAATTTGAAGGCAACATGTTGTCTCTTTGTTGAGAGAGTATTTGAAGGTAACCTGGTAACTTTTCTTAGGTTGATGAAATGTTTCAAGATCAAGATATAGGGTAAGCATATTGTTGAGTACTAGGTGTCTTAAGAATCCTAATTTAGCCCTGTGAGAAGGTATATGCATAAATCATAGTAAATCTTGGTGAATTATGATATTACAAGCATGAGAGAGTGTATAAAGCTATGTAATCATGATAAAGAGGCAAAGAAAATTTAAATAGAGTTCTAAGGATAGTTTGAGGCTTAGTCCTTGCATGAAGAAGACCTAGTGAGAAGGCATAGGTTTGGTAGCATGTTAAGGTGATAAGTCTAAGGTTTATGAGAATAAAATTGGTAGTGTGTAAGCATGGTATGAATTCATATGACATGAGAATGAGGTGTTGAGACAAATACAATATGTTTCAAGGTGTGTTCAAGGTCTAAGTATGGTTCATAGGTTTAGGCCTAATATGAAAAGAAACCTAGTGTGGCCTAATGAGGGGTCAAGTTAATTTCTAAATATGATAGAGCTCATGAGAAAATTATCAAAGGTGTGATAGGTTGTGTCAAGTATGTTGAACAATTTTAAGGTCATAGACTAAAGGATAAAGCATGTAATTTGGTTTTGATATTTTCTATGTGCACAGAATGGGGTATAGTAGACTCGAGAAAGATTTTATTCTACTCATTGGCACATGAAAAATTTACATTATGATCTAATCAGATCATGGTAGTTAGGGAAGGGTCCTAAATTAAATTTCCAAGCATTGGTTTTGGAGTTGAGGGGCAATCCTTTATGAATGATTGCTAAGAATGGAAGGCAGTCCAAACCCTCCTAAAACCCTCATAATGAACTGATATGTAAGATATTATTGTAAATGAATCATAATGTATTGAATGACATAGTTTTATGATTAGATAATGTATATGACCCTCTCAATTTTTTCTAGGTGGAATTGGTCTGTTAGAATAATGAGTGGAAGCTACAAGAAACCCCTTATTTCTTAGATTTTTGATATAATAGGCAGGGTCGATCAAGTCAAAGCATGAATTTTTTTGAAGATTTGAGATCAATACCTATATCTTATGACCATGGTGGTTTATATTTAGATTTAAAACCTAAAATATGCTAAACTAGTCATAGAATTTGGCCTATCACTAAAAGGCCTAATGAGCAAAACAATGAGAAAAATAGGCATAAGTGAGAATGAGATTAGGGATGGGTTGCAATGGATTAAGGATGGATAAAAATGCATGGGGTAATTTTTAAATACATATATAATATTTCCAAATTTAATATAATATTTGGTGAAGCTCATGTACAAGCAAAAGGTTATTCTCAAAGTGACTTGTCTAACACAGTGAGGTCTGTGTAGGATAAAGACATGAGATTGGTCTGTAAGACCAATATTTATATTAAACCTTGTAATATATATATATATATATATATATGTTATAATGATGATTAAATATCATATAAACCCATTTTAATTTCATAAAAGTGTTGACACAGGTGTTCTAAGTCTTGGGTTTCATGATTATGTTTTTGGAGCTATAGATAATTTTCTATTTGTGAGCGAGAATGATGTTCCTAAATATTTTTGCATAGAGATTTAGAATACAATGCACATAAATTTTTTATATATCTATCATAGGTTAATATTAATAATTTTTATTCATGATAAATGCCTATGAATGTGTTAAAATTCAAAGGTTCTTGACTTGGTTTTTAAGGCCTGTTTGTAGTTTTGAGTGAGCATATGAAAATGGTTTGTTTGAAGTTTCTTTCCCCATTTGGTAAAATATAATTAAAATTTTGATGAACTTGAGGTCATGAGAAATATAGACATGTGAATTTTTTATTGGGTTATGTGGTAAATTTGAGTGTATGTTTTAGATCTTCAAAGCAGACTTTCTAGCAGTGAGAAAGCCTAATTACGAGTAGACCTAATTATGTGATTCAAAGAATGAAATGAGATAAATGGTTTTGGGGACCTAAGGTTATATTATAAAGGGTATAATTTAATCATTTATAAATTGTTTCATTCATTTTTGGAGGCTCAATATGTTCCAAGGTGGTCAAGGTGAAACATGTGCTTTAAGAAGGCCTGATTGCATTAGGTCTCTTTTAGGCCTAATGGTGGTTTTGGTCGTTATGGATGGCGTCAAACATATATAATGTTTGTTTCACTTGTAAAACATGTTTTTTGATATATTAAATAGTTTATCCAAGTTTTAAAATGTTTTTGGATGACCAAGATGGGTGACATCAAGAGTCAAGTATAATGGAAAGGTCTAATAGGCCTCATTTGACTAGTTAGAATATTGAGTGAAAAATGAATGATATAGAGGTTTAGAAACTAGGTAGATAGTTTTAATACCATAAAAGAAGTGTGGTGAATATGTCATGAAGATATAATAATAATTATACATATTATGAGCAAGGTCATTTGACCTAATTCTGCCAAGAAGTGGGCTAGTTGAGTGAAGAGGCTTAATAGGTTGTTTGAGAGAGATAAAAGAGTGAGAAGAGAAAAATAAGGTGGTAATATTAAATTGAGTGAGAAAAATGTGTTTAAAGGTGATTATAGGTTCTATTTGACTGAGTTGGTGATGATTTACCTAGGGGGTTGGTCCCTCCTTTCAAGTTGGTACTTGTTAAAGGAATAGTTGAGTTGGTGCTTGACTAGAGAGGGCTTGGTGCTCCTTGTGGGGTTGGTGAATAACTAAATATTGATTTATTTATTATAATACTATATTATAAGATGTGTTTTAGTGGGTTTTATCCCCCAATATGGTTTCCCACATATCTCCTATGTTCTTATGTTGTTTACTTTTGTATATGCTAGTTTATGCATTGATTAATGTACGTATATGAATGAATGCTTCATGGATGATAAGTAAAATTGAAGGATTATTTTAAGGAAACTGATTAAAACCCCTCTCAAAATATATAATTCCAACATTTTATATTATATTATGTTAGATTCCTAATAGCCTAAAGGATATCCTAAGCAAGCAAAGATGGCTAGTCAAGCATAAGGTGGTTTCTCTATGAGCAAGGCTTCATTGTTTAATGGTTCCAATTATGATTTTTGGAGTGTCATAATGAGAAAATATTTGATGTATCAAGGTCATGATGTTTGGAAATTATTTTTGTATGGATACACTACTCCTCTTATTCCTCCTACATATGCAGTAGGTAAAAAGTCTAGTGATAACAATTCAAAAGCAATGAATGATATTATGTGTGGCCTATCAGAGGTATAACTTGTGAAGGTGATGCACTGTATGACTTATAAATAAATGTGGGAAACTTTTAATATTATTCATGGGGGATACTCTAAGGTCAAGTTGGCTAAGTTGAAAATCCATAGAAGATAATTTTAAAGACTAAGGATGAATGAAGATGAGACCATCACATCCTACATGTCGAGGGTTGATGAAGTGGTCAACATCATAAGAGGCCTAGGTGAATAATTGAGAGTCTAATATTATTCAAAAGGTTTTAATATATCTAACTCAAAAATTTTATTCTAAAGTGTCTATTGTTGAATAAATGTAAAATCTAGACAAGCTAGAGATGGATGGACTTCATGGTACCCTAACAACCTATGAGATGAGGACAAGTGAAAGAAGACCTAGAAAGAAAGAAGCTACATTCAAAGTAGAAAATAAGTCAAAAATAATAAAACACAAGGTAATAAAGTCAAAGACAATGATGATTTTGATATTGATGATGATGAGTTCATAGCTATGTTTGCAAGAAAATTGAAAATAGGTTTAGGTAATTGCAAGGGTAAGCCTCCCTTCAAGTGCTTTAATTATGGAGAGATTAGAAAATTTAATAACAAGTTCCCTCATAAGAATAAGGAAAAATATGATGAATAACATGATGAAGGTCATACTAATGACAAGAATTCCTATAGGTTTGATAAGAGCAAGAAAAACTTTAGAAAGTATGACAAGAAGAATTTTTTCAAGAACTAAAGAAAATTTTACACCAAGATTAAAACTCATTTGATGAGAGTGAGAGAAGTGATTATGAGAGTGACCATGAAGGTGATGGTCTTGATTTTAATGAAGTACTATTCATGGTTGAGGAAGCAAGCTATTCAAATCAAGAAGAGTCCATATGGATTGGAGGTGTTGTTGGTGATTTAGATGAAGAAGAAGATGAGGTAGACTTTGAGGCTGAGTTGATGAATACTTTAGAAGAATTGAAGATGGTGAAGAATAAGAATAGGGTGATGAAGTCTCTTATCAAATAGTATGAGGAACAAATTAACTTTTTTGAAGTTAGACTGAACAACAACTCCAAGGAATAAGAGGAAATAGTCAAATAGGTGGAGACTCAAATTAAGATTGTGACTACAAGCCTAAAAGCTAAAGAAGAAGAATGTAAAAGGTATGTAACTAAAGTGGATTCATTGAGATCTAAATTGGATCAAGCATCAAGTAAGGTTAAGTCCTTTATGAAGTTTTGAAAAGAGTACCATTGATCTAGACAATATTTTGATTAGTCAAAAGAATGATAATGAAAAAATAGGTCTAGGTTTCAATGGAGACAAAAAGAAGAGTGCTAATGTGATCAAGGATATTAGATCCTAAATGTCAATGGTCAATGAATGAATGATGGTGATGGAAAAAATGAATACTAATCCTATCAGGTAGCCTAATACTATAAGGTATGTTAATCTCTCAATGGTTATTGTTATTAATGTAACCAATTTGGTCATAGAACAAGGCATTATAGAAAGTCTTCCAAGAATGAATATGCATGTAACTATGAGGAGAGTCATAAGTCAAGAGGTATGGGTAATGGTGTGTATCCACAAAGAGGAATAGTTTGTTTTAATTGTCAAAAGGTTGGTCATTTTGTAAAGTTCTGTAAGCATGAACTCTCAAGTTAAAATAAGAAAGTTGAGGCTCCTAGATTGCAATAAAGAAGACAAGACAATAAGTGGAAACCAAAGATAGTTAAGGTGAATGATGAACCAGTCTCCAAGTCCAAGTGGACTATTTTCCATGGTGGATCATAGTTCAAATGCAAAGGAGTGCCAAGAATTCTCCCTATCAACTTAGATTATGGATGAAGGAGTCAAGGAAAATAGACCAAGTTAGAATGTCATTCAAATAGATATTGAAGATGTCAAGCCAAAAGGGCTATTCAAACCTAAGAGGATCATGAAGAAAGTTTTGTCTAATAAGGACATGGAGATCTAGGAATCTCCTAAGTTTAGGTTGTTTTAGTACCCAAGAGAGGAGAGGTAAATTCATTGGGATTCATGGAGGCACTCAACTAGTTAGTAGAAGCATGAAGGATGCTTGGTATTAGGAGGAGTTTTGTGCTCTTTGTTGACATTAAGATCTAAGGTTTAGTCAAAAATATACTAGAGGTGTGATCACAAGAGATGGGTCACAAAAAGTTTGTATGATGACTTGATCAAACCAAGGCACATTCATGATAGTGTCTAAAAATCTTGATAAGGAGAGCCAATCATACTCTAAGAGCATTTGTGTTTTCTAAGAAGATCTATAGTAGTTGATTGTGATCCTAGTCTATGTTAAGTTGTTTTGTGT